>VZSF01005919.1:0-66036 GCA_013398295.1 Chionis minor | reverse complement strand
TTCCACTGCTCTGCTGAGTCCAGCACACAGGGTCCTGCTTTTTTTGGCTGCCTACTTTTTCTCCACAGCCTCTGAGTGGGATGGGAGCCGTTACATTGAAAGACAAGCCAAATTACGCTGGTATGCGGTGATGGTAGAGCTGATTCATAAGCCAGGTGGGTCTACAAGGTCTAATTTGGGATGGAAGATAGCTGACGAATTCTTTAGTAACTGGGAAGACTTGGGAAACTAAATTTCCTTTGACGAGCACGTCATTATCTGCCAGCTTAATGCTGTCGCCCAAGCGCTGGGCTTCTGCAGGACAGAGAGGAGAGGCTGGCATGGTTCGGAAGTGGGTTTTAAAGAGGAAATGATTTAATAAGAAATGGCTTAAAATTTGCCAGGAGGGTCATCCTCTCATCCATGTGTTAGTCTCCAGGGGTATTGGCCAACACCAGTTTGAAGATGGCAGTTTCTCCCCCCGAGAATCCAGCTGTTTCCAGCTGTTGAGAGTCCTGGCCCATGTATGAGGCTTCGCAGTGCCGGCTGTGTTGCGCCTGCCGGAACAACCCTCATCCCGTCTCTCCGCTGCGGGGACCAGGAGTGAGTGCCGGGGTGCTCTGGCTGCCCCGCCGCCGAGGGATGCTCCAGGGATGAACACAGCTCCGGGGGCTCGAAACGACTTCTCCAGCTCCACGCTGCGGGAATTTGGCTCCGGCAAGGCCATTACAGCCCCGCGGGCAGCCCCATGCGGATGCGAGTGCCTCGGGGGGACTGGAGGAGAAAGTCTGTCCTTTGGCTGTTGATAACTCAGCGCTGGGGGGGTCCGGGCAGTTGGGCTGTGAGGGGATGGACGACATGGAACAGACGGATGGCGGCATGGAGTGGGCTGTGGGAGCATTTTGGGGAGCTGGAGGGGAGAGCCGGGGTGGCACCTGGCAGCCGGCCAGCGTTATTAGCATCTTGCTTTCGCGGGCAACAAATCCACCCACGGCCTCGGCGGAGGGAAAAGCTGTTTGGAAACAAGATCTCTACCTGGCGCGGGGATCCGGAGACATTCGTCACCCCCTGCCCGAAGGTGTCTCGCCCCGCAGCACCCAGCTCCCAGTGCCTGGTGGGAGAGGGGCAGCGGTGCCCAAGGGACTGCAGTTCCACCGTGATTGTCCCCACCATCCCGCCCCTCTTCCCTCCCCGTCACGCCGGTGACAGCTCTCTGCACCTCGCGGCGCTTAATATGCGAGAGGGGGCGAAGATCGCTGCGCCCTGCCTCACACAATGAATTATTAATCCGGCATTAGACAGGTTGGACTATCAAATCTTCCCTGCTAGCCATCCCTGGCTGTCCCCCGGCATGCAGTGACACCAGGGCTGGCTTCTCCAGGCCCTTCTGGGGGAACTGGCCAGAGACCGAGTGACCTGGGCCAAGCGTGGTCCAGCCTGTCTGGAGATGGTGTTCCTTCCCCTGATGGAGACGCAGGAAATCCAAGATTGCTCTCACCCCTCGCCCTGCACCGGGATAAATCCTGGACCAAACCTTGGGATCCTTCTGTCACGTGCTGGGGCTCCTGGGACAGACTCCAGCGCAGGGCAGGGGTGCTGTGGGAGGCAGGGATGCTCCCAGGGGTGCAGCAGCGCACAGGTGCTCAGGGATGCTCAGGGAGCACATTGCAGCGCCCGGAGCCATCGCACGGAGAGGGAGCACAGGTGCCCTGAGCCCGGCTCCCGGCACAGGGGACAATTGTGAGGGTCAGGTACCGACACCGGGGCTACCCTGGGCAACTCAGCAGGGCAGAGAGGGGCTCAGCTCCCGCGGGGAAATGTGTTCCCCTCCCCGCAGCACTGACAGCGAAGCCCCCCGGGCAGCATGTGCCAGCACCCAGCCTCACTCGCCTTTTCCACCGAGCGCTCAAGCATCCCGCAGAGGAAAGGCAGCTCGAGGCCGAAGGCTCTGGCACACCTCTCTCTGCCTCACCTCGCCGGTGACAGCTCAGCCACCCCCATTGCTCCGCGTTTGCGTCCCTGCTGCCGGGGGGCTCTTCACTGGCAGCTGCCGGCAGCGCCAGCCTCCTTGGTGGGGGGGACACTGGGGGCTGCAGGCAAAGGGAAGCTATTGCCGACTTTCCCATTTTCCCCACTCCGTTACTGTCTCCTAAGCAGGTTCAACTTGGATGCCAGGCAGGGCAGCCCCCCACCTGGCTCACCAGGCTGCTGGGAGGCAGAAAAGCAGGCTGGGGGCATTTCTCCGAGTCTGGGAAGCAGGAAGAAATTTTTTATGCTGAGGGTGGTGAAACCCCAGCCCAGTTTGCCCAGAGAGGTGGTGGATGCCCCATCCCTGGAAACACCCCAGGTCAGGTTGGACGGGGCTGTGAGCAACCTGATCAAGTTGAAGGGCAGGGGGTTGGACTAGATGGTCTTTGAAGGTCCCTTCCCACCCAAACCAGTCTGCGATTAGTGAGGACCTGATCCTTCATGCAGAAAGACCCAGGGGTAAAGATGCTGGTGCTGGAACTGCGTATCAGAGGCCACCGCACCCCCGCGAGGGCTGTGAAGGGACATGCCTTGTGGGGAGCAGCATCTCCCCCCGGATCACATGAGCCTGGGCGACACATCCACATTGGCTGGTGACACTGATCCAAGCTGTCCCTGCTCTGCCTTGCAGAGCCTGTCCCACCTCCTGGCTCCGCTTCACCTCGGTGGCTCCCCATGGGCAACACCACCTCACTTAACGAATCTCACAGAGGCTTCATCCAGTCAAGTCCCAGCGTTTGCTAGAAGCCCCCAAACATCTCTCACAGGTACGAACAAGAGGTAGAGAGCAGGATGAACCAGGAGCAGGATGAACCAGGAGCAGAGGGGCATTGCAGCTTAAGCAAACACCCAAGGAAGCGTTGTTTCATTGCTCGCCACCTCTGACAAAGACTACTAAAGCTTTATTAAACTTTAGGAGTAACAATAATCCATCACACTGTTGCTGTCATTAATCCTTGGTAATTGTTTCTATAATTAAAAGCCCCATTGTGTCTTGTCGCTCTAATATGATTTATCAGATAGGGACCACTCTTGCATGAATGATGCATGGCTGTTGGGAGGACATCTGCCTCTGGGCTGCCTGCATTTAAGAGGAAAGCACGGTGCTTGCCTTCAGCACCTGCTGTTCCATCACCGTCCCCATCTCTCGTGTGCACCTCAGGTCATCCAGCCCCGGGATGAAATTCCCCATTGCTGCCTGGACATCAGGAACCGGATTGTTTTGATCCCTTGTGCAAAGCTCCCGGCCTCTGATCCGCAGGTGAGCTACAGCCAAGGACAAAACTAGCTCAGGAGCAAGAACAGCACCAGAGAAGCCACCTAATTCCCCGGAGGTGCAGGAGGGCTGGGTTTCGTGTCAGCAGATCACGCTCCTGCCTCTGACGCAAGCTGCATTAAAAACCTGAAACAAGGTGGGAGGACCTACTCTTTGCTGGTGATAAACTAGGTGGTCTTCAGATTCCCTCTCGCTGTTAGAGACTCTGGAGCTGATGAAGGAACTGGATGGAATGTGCAGTAGAAGATGCTGCACGGAGCTGTTCTGGGCATGAAATGTCCTTGGCTGTAGGCTCCTCCTGAGAAAGCATTTTTGGTGAGAAAGCTAGGAGCTGCTGAGAAGACTGGAAGAGTCATTGAGTTCCCAGCAGACTGTCCACCTCCTCCACGCTCTGCAAGAATGCCAGCCTGGGGCAGGTGTCTGGAGCCCTGGGAAGTGCTGCTCACAGTGAGCCAGACCAGATGAGATGAGCAGAAAGTCCACTAGGGACAAAGCAGCGACCTACAGCCTTGCCTGCCCCTTCAAATGCAGACGACATGCCTAGATCTCCCCTCCCTGGCAGGCCTGATATATAGGGACACATCAGGAGGACAAGTCACCTGCTGCGGGCAGAGCAGCACCCACAGCTACCGATGAAGTCCCTGAGGAGAAGGGCATGCAAGAAGAAGGAGGGGATGGCTGGTGATCTATGCTCCAGTGCTTTTGGTGTCCTGAACTGAAGCTGCAGTTGCCTCTTCCCATGCAGAGAGATCCAGGGTACGTCAGGCAAGAAACTCGGTGCAACCCTTTGGTGTCCTCTGCACCCCATACGTGGAGCCACCTCTGGAGCACGGGCACTGGGAGATCATCGAATGATTTAGGTTGGAAGGGATCTTAAAGATCACCTAGTTCCAAACCGCCTGCCATGTGCAAGGACACCTCCCACTAGACCAGATTGCTCAAAGCCTCAGATCACACATTAGCACCAGCAGATTGCCTCGCTGGCAAGGACCACATCCTTCCATACCTCCGTGGGGTTGGGATAGGAGTTGTGTTTGGCTCTCAGCCTTCCCTGTTGCCTCCCGTTTCTCTAAGCTAATATCTTGCAGCATCTCAAATGAAATATGAATAAATACAGTGAGTTTTGGAGAGTGCATGGATGAAGCTAATCGGACCTGAAAATTACTCTCCTTTCTTGTGTGAGTCACACACCTAATGTATGTGCATATTAATGCTCGCAGCACGCTTTCCTTCCCATCTTTGTTTTCAAGAGCTTTCACTGGGGTTTAGCTAGAAAGACACACACCACAGCCACCGCGGGAGAGGCACGGCTCATTTCCCAGCTCAGCTGAACACGGCCATTAGCAGGGAGGATCTGGCCCACAGGACCTCACAACTTTTCCGTCACAGTGTGACATACAATAAGTATCGGGGCCTCAGCTCTCCATCTCCCAGCTGGGCACCAGCCCAGCCGTGGCATCTCGTATAGCACCGCTTTCTCCATGCCACCCAGCTGTGACCAACAGCTTGGCTATGGTTCAACAGACTAAAACAAGGGCAGCAGCACAAATATTGGCTCCAGGCCCTTGGAAAACTTTGACATTCAGAGCACACACGAAGCCAAAAAAATATCTGGCCTGGAAACTGTGCACTTCCCAGGTGATGGCTCCATTTCTAGCAGCATCGGTGATAGCTGGGAGCACTGTGTCCCACACCTGGAAGCAGCCCTCTTTGCAACGAGGGGACTGCGTGCCCAGCTCAGGGCTGAAACGCTGGTTGGTTGGTCCAAGGCATCCTTGGACTCTCGGATCTGGATAAACCACGGGGAGGTGTGGTCAGCCCTGATGAATAGTCCTCACTGGCTTCTGCCAACCCCCTGAAGGGCAACTGGAAGCAGCCTGGCTGGGTCTCACCCTGCACGTCCCTGTGCAAAGCAGAGCCCACCGCTGGTGCTGCCTCCAAACCACCGCGTGCAGCTGGGAACGCACCGTGTCCTCAGAAAAGGCACAAATTAATTCCCCAGTTGCCCACGACCAGGAGCTTTATCCCGAGTTGATGATGCCCAGAGCTCTGCGAGATGAGCAGACATGGGACATGAGGAGAGTTGTTTGGCTCTTGACCGTGCAGGTGTGCAGCTGCAACACCAGCTGGAAAACCTGATCATTTTAGGGCAGCTACAGCGGCTGCATCACAGAGGAGATCCAGATCCTCACCGCAGGCCCTTTGCGCTGCCTGGGGCTTGTAGCGTGTTCCCCAGGGACACATCAAAGCCTCCCTCATTCCTGCCGCTGTCGCAGTGTGAAGATAAAGCCGGGATTATCGCTGCAAGCTGCCAGGAGTTGCAGGCAGGAGTCTCCTGTGGATGACAGCACCGAGCAGGCATCTGCCTGTGCTGCTGAGGGTTTGCATCTCCTGCAGAGGTAATGGGAGGCTGAGCGGGGTGGGCAGAGCGAACCCCCAAATTACCCCTCTGCCTGGGAGGAAGGAGGCTCCCAGGCCACGAGGGCTCCTGGTACTTTTTGGGAACTTTAGGGACTGGAAGGTCTCCCCGGAGCTTCTCTTCTCCAGGCTGAACCCCCCCAGTTCTCCCAGCCTGTCCTCCCAGCAGAGGGGCTCCAGCCCTCCCGGCATCTCCGGGGCCTCCTCCGGCCCCGCTCCAACAGCTCCGTGTCCTTCTGCTGTTGGGACGCCCGGAGCTGGAGCCAGGATTGCAGGGGGGGTCTCCCCCGAGCGGAGCAGAGGGGCAGAATCCCCCCCCGGCCCTGCTGCCCCCGCTGGGGGGATACAGCCCAGGGGCCGGGGGGGGTCTGGGCTGCCAGCGCACGGTGCCGGCTCCTGCTGAGCTTCTCCCCCCCCAGCACCCCCAATCCCTCTCCTCAGGGCTGCTCTCCAGCCATTCTCCGCCCCGCTGGGATTTGCGCTGGGGATTACCCCGACCCCCGGGCAGGACCCTGCACTTGGCCTTGAACTCCATGAGGTTGGCACAGACCCACCTCTCCAGCCTGTCCAGGTCCCTCTGGATGCCATCCCTTCCCTCCAGTGTGTCACCACCCCACACAGCTGAAATGCCGGGCCATTTCCTCGCAGAATAGCCCTGGTTACACCAGTGGCTCTCCCACAGCAGCTGGGGGAACACTTCAGACTGAGTGATGTCCCAAAGCCCAGCACCCATCCAACCATCCCTGAGGGACAGATTTGCTCCCACAGCTGCCCAGAGATGGATGAGAGTCACAGCAGCCCCCAGCTGTGAACCCCAGCCCTGCCCCTGCTCCCAGGGGTCCCGTGCCCACATGAGGGTGAGGCATCCTGGGTTGGCATGGGGGGGGTGGGCTGGAAAAGACCCTGGGATCAGGTTCAGGTGGTGCTGAGCACCTGCCCCTCACTGCTGGAGTGGTGTCAAGGACCAGTTCTGGGGGTAGCAGGAGACTGGACAGGAAAGAGAAGCCCCATGAGAAGAGAAACGCTGCGGTTTCATTTTTTTCCCCCAAAAATAGAGGAAAAAAATTTGTCACAAAAATTATGACCCATAAAATGATTTTGCTGCAAATGAATGTTTTGATTCCCTGGCAGTTGCATGCATGTGATAGGAAAGGAATGCCTCCTCTAATTTAAAAAATTACACTTAACCTTGTTATTTCCAGCGTGCCAGGGCAGAGGCGCTGCAGCCGAGCACGTCCCCCCCTCCGCAGCCCCCAGGCGCGCAAGGAACCTGGCAGTCACCCCGAAAGGACAAAACAGGAACAATTTCTCTCTGCTCCTTGTAGGAAAGAGCAAAATGCTCCTTCCAGCCCTGGAGCAAGGTTGGAACAGGGTTTCTGACCCTCTCCATTACCAGCTTTGAGCAGCTGACGGTGTTTGTTACGGAGCCGCTCTGCGGGAGGCGGTTGCCACTCTGCCCGGCAGCCCCGTTACCGACAGCTCACCCCTCCGCTGAGCGCAGCCCGGCAAATCCATTTCTCCATCCTAATTATGCTCTCCGTCCAGGGCGCAGAGCCAGCAGCCCGAGGAGGAGAGGACGCTAATGAGCGCCAGGCCTGGGGGAGCGCCCGCCGCCCCCTTTCCCGCGCCACCCCAGCCCTCCGCGCTCCCAATGACAGGCCCAAGGTAACCCGCCCGTGGCTCCTAATTGGATTTGCTCGTGCTAATTATGATCTTTTTTGCCTCAATTAAGCCATTTGTTTCCCACGCAACTCACTCGTCATCGGTCTAGCACAGAGCCCTCTGCAGACTGCTGGGTCCACGTGTCCTCTGGGGACCTCAGCCATCAGGGTCACCTTCACTCGCCCCTTCAGGGTCCCTCAAGGGCCACATTGTCTCTTCATCCCCTCCCACTGCATTAACCCCTCAACTTCTCTCCCTCTCCCCATTCCCGCTCCTTTCCACCCTCCTCTCGCAGCACCTGGCTTGCTCTTTGGTGGCCCTTACCCAGGAGGTGGGACTGGCCCTGGGTGCCACCCACAAAGCCACCAAGACTAAATGGATGCTGGGGAAGGTGCAGAGCTGGAGCCTACAGCCTGAGCAGTTCCCACCATCCCAACCCCCTGTGGTGTGCGGGAGGAGGCAGGGAAATGTAGCCTGGAAAATCAAAGACTGAAGATTTTGAGGGTGGAGGGGGAGGAAGAGAACACGCACCTCAGTATAGGTTCTGCTTCTCACCATGGCCACCCCCTCCACCCACCTCCTGGCACCCAGGGGAAGGAGGGACCACACAAAGGCTGGGCGATGCGCAGTGCCGTTCCCAAGCACAGCAGAGACTCAGCTGGGCACATCCCACATCTCCCCTTGGGCCTTTTCCCCAGAACAGAGGATGCCAAGAAGGACTTGGTGCATCTCCATCCGACCGGAGTTCAATAACCTGCTCCGTCAGGCTGCTCCTCACATCATCCAGCATCAAACTAAGCTGGGCTGCAGCCACTCTGCATGGCCTGGGGCACGTCCCTGCACTTCACCTCCCCACACTTGGGGGGATAAGGCAGGCAAAAAAGCCACAGGTGAGGACAGGGAGGAATAAGAACCATGGGGAGGAAGGGATGCCCAAAAGCTCTTAGCAGATCCTTCCCTTTTGGCAGAAGGACAGACTCTCCCATCCCTCGCTCTCGAGCCCCCAGCTCCACAGAGGCACCAAGTCCTCAAAAAGCACCAGGTTCTGCTGGAGGACATCCCGGCGGAGAGGCCATCTGCAGCTCCGCTGAACCACCCCCAGCAGCCATTTAGCCACAGACGCGTACTTCTGGGATACGCAAGCCTTATCCTACCACAACGAGATGAAGCCCCTGCACAAGTGGGTATTTCGGGCAGCTCACACGCAGCCCTACGGAACCCGTTATCGCCCAGCAGCGGTGACAGCCATTGGGCCACCAGTAGCCACGTTCAGCACCTCCCAGGCCATCAGCCACCTTTCTCCAGGCTGAGCCTTCGCCCACCGGCAGCGGCGTGACCATCATCTCCCTCCTTTTCACCCTGCCTCTCCAACAAGACAAACATGCACCACCTACTTACTCGGGCTGGATTCAAGGCGATGACCTTGGGATAAAGCAGCTCAGCAGCTCCTTCTCACTCCATCCAGCCGTTTACTTCCTCCATGCTCATCTAGAGGAGGTGTCTCCTTCCTAAATCAGGGCTTAGGATGTGGGAAGCTTCGGGCATGCCCCTCATTGCAGACAGGTGTGCAGAGAATTAATTTGCAGGTGAGCTCAAAGAGCCAGATTTAGCTCTAGTTGCTTCCTCACTACATTTTTAAGGTATAATCACTCTGCAGCCCGGCACCCAGACAATGAACAAAGCCTCCTCTTTATCTCCATGTCCAGCGCTACTAAAGCTCAGGAGCAAGCAGGAAAAGCCCGCACCGATTTCAGAAAAAGCCCTTACGAGGCTATGTGCCACTAAGGGATGTTTTATTAATCTCTGCTTTGAAAACGCCAGCTGCAGACAATAGGAGAGCTATCAAACACAAACAAAGAGCAACTGAATTAATGCAGAGCCCAATATAATATCCAGGAGATGCAATATCAGCTCCTTTACCAATCTTAAGAAAAAAATCTTTGCTATTATTCACCAGTAATGAAACCAGTGCTATTGTGGTTGCAGATGACGCCAGGTAAGAGCATACCTGGGATTGTTTATAACATTTAAAGGGATTATTTATACATAATTATATATAATATCTATTTAATTATAATTATTTATATAGAATATGTCCCACAGTTTTTTTCCAATTAAATGATGACATTTCAGGCCACCCCAAGTGTCTTAACATTGTCTGCTTCTAAACACCAAGAGGTTTTTCAGATGTGGAGTTTTTTTTGGGTTTAGCTCCTCAGTCTCTGGAAAGGAGGAAGGAAAACCAAAATCAGGTGGTAAGGATGTTGAGCAGCTCTATGACTGCTTGAGCTTCGTGACTCGGGACTACTCTTCTGCCCATTGATGGTGCACAAATAACTGGTCTAACCTGGGCAAATAAAAAAAATAAAAATGGTTCTGGCTAGTCCAAGAGGTGCCCCACTGAAGCAGAGGTAGAGGGAGCCAGCACCAGGTCTCCAGCCAGATCTGTACTGGGAAAGCCAACTTCCAAGAACAAGGGAGAGGTTTAAAGGCTGCAGCTGAAGGCGAGGTATCCTGGTTTAAAGGACCAGGATTTCTTCCTTTAAAGGTCTCACTGCTGGCCAGAGCAGCCCTCCACGCGATCGCTGGAGCCCAGCAGGAAGAGCTGCACACAGCACAACGGGCCCCAGAGCAGCTTTTAACAGAAGAAACAATTTTTAATTAAAAAGACAGTAGCATCCCTGATCACAGCAAGGTCTGGGAGCGAGGACATGTCCGTGTCCTCCTTACCCTCCCGCCTTTGAACTCCCTGGGATTTTTAACTCCCACTCTTCCTTGCAGCCCACAAGGAGTTGGGAAATAGGAGAACAAGACCTCAGGGCATCTCAACACCTCCGTCCATTCAGCGCTCAGAAGGATTTATGCTTCTTTTGAGGCTTTGCCTGTGGCAGGGCGCAAGCACAGACGTTACTAAGGCAGCAGTGGCTGCTGTGCTCGGAATAGAGCCCATCCAGGTTAAACCTTCCCAGGAGCTCATCCTTGCTGCAGGATACCACAGTTATTTTTAACAGTTGGAGCATTGTTAGGCCGAGCTGATACACACGCAAATACAGCTCAAAGCAGTGGCGCAGCAGACACAGCCTCCAGGCACGCCTCGAGCCAGAGCACAAAACACCCTGAGCTGTTCCCAATCTTTTTTTTTTTTAAAAAACACATTTGGAGGAACTACTGCTCTTTGTAGCTTCAGCAACCGCGACCTGTGCCACGCAGCAGATCAAGCATTGGCCAATCTCAAGTCACTCCAGAAGTCTGGGTTGCATTCAGGCAATTTTTGATCCCAACCAGCCTTTTCCAGACCCTGAATCACTCTTTGCTCAATTCATGCACTGAACCAAGGTCCTCTGCATGATCCACATGGAGGGAGAGGGCCCTATGCAGAAACATCTCAGTATGAAGAAGCCAGAAAGCGGAGCGCAGACCTACAAGCGCTCACTGAGCAATGGGGGCTCCACCCCGAGGGCAAAGACTTGCCACCTTCTGTGTTTCTGGAGATGTCACACACGTGGAAGGAGGTTCTGCTAAGGCACCCACCCTGCACCTCTGCAGCCAGCCAGCCCCAGGGACATCTGGGGATTAGTCAGTGTGGCCATGCCTGCTCTACTCAGCCTGAGCCTGCGGCTCCACTCACTGCACCCCTCTCCTTCCCATCACACATTTCAGCATTCCCAAAGTCATCACACTCCCAGAAACCATGAAGAGCCACGCCATAGGGAGGATCAAAGGAGAAGGTGCTGCTGGCAGCCCCATACCCTGGACTCCCAGCAGCTGTGTGTCCATGCCAGCTGGTGCACAGGCAGAACCTGCTAGCTCTAGGTACTGACAGCCAATTGCATCCCAATTCACATGAAAAAAATAGGGTAATTTTTATTATAAAGTTCAAAAAACATCAACATAGCATTTAATTGGACATCTTACTCAAGGACACAGCCGCCCTGGAGAAAAAGACACTTTGCAGCCACAGCAGAGGTCCAGGTCCATGGGTCAGGGCTCCTGCTTATCCTAGAAAACACAAGAGATTTTACCTGTTGACACCCATGACATCATTAGCACTGAGGGAGTGAGCTACTGGGTACGAACCAACCCACCCTGCACCTCTCCACCCTCCATTTCTCTGCCAGCCGGGCAGTTGAGCACCAGCTTCTTGGGAAATGGGAGGGTATCCACCAGTGCTTTGGCAACAGATGGGTCTAGAGCAGTGAAGGACCCTATGAGAAGCTGCTAGTGATGAAGACTCTCCCAGAAATCCTGCCTACTTTAATGCACGAGATGTCTGGGCCAGTGAGTCATGAGGTGCTCCTGGTGACCCTGGTTCAGAGGTGGCTGCCCAGCACAAGAGACTTAAGTGGCATTTGGCAGTCCTGTCCCTCCAGGGTGATGATGCCTGTGGCACTGTGCACACTCAGCATTATCTCAACAACACACTGAGGTTGTCTCTTTGCACGTGGAGAAGAACTAGAGGCCCCACAAGCCTTTCCTGGCTTACTTGGCAGTGAAGGGAATGGAGAGCTACGTCAACGATGTTCCCAGGCTGAAACACCTCTGAGAACAGGCAGCTTGTGACACCTCCCCTGCTCCACACTGAAGGAGGGTGGGTGGGATTATGGCTCAGCACAGAGGAGTCCTTACCCCATACTGTGACCAACTGCTGCTCTCACTGTCCACATCAGCCTCCCGCTCACTGCCATCCCCACTGTCCACACCAGCTTGTGGCTTCTGGGCATCACCATCACCACTATCAGTATCTGGAGCGTCTTCCCCACTGCTGGACCCAGCTGGAGCCCCTGGTCCCACCTCCGTGCTTGCTGCCAGCAGCTCTGGGGTATCGCTGACCCCCAGGGGTTGGATGTCCTCCACCTGCAGGGACAGGGGCAGGGTCAGACTGCAGCTCTGTGGAAGGGCAGCACAAAACCAATGAGATGACCAATCTCATGAGATTCAGAGTAGTCCAAGTAACCCCAGGCACCCCTCCTTCTGCAGTCGAGGGAACAAGGGTTGAAGTACATCCTTCCAGTCCAGTACTTGCAAGTCTACCCAGGGCAGAGTGTGCGGCCAGCGTGGGGCAGGCCCACTCACCTGGAGATCCGAGGAGTCCCTCAGCATAATGGTCCCATCCTGCTCTTCAAGCTCCAGGTCTACTTCAGTATCATTCTGGGACTTGTACTCCTCACTATCCGTTTCCACATCCGAGGGCTGGGGAGGAAAGAGGCAGTCTGAGGAAGGACACATGGGCCCCTTTCCCAATGGCACTGGGAGCCACAGCCCAATAGCCACCGGTGACAGAGATGCTGCTTTACAGGGACATCAGCCAAAGGGAAACTTCAATGTTATGGGATGAGTGGAGGACACACACCTTCCAGACCGTGATGAAGGGATGTTGAAGTACTCTTTGGACAGACTGTAGCCCTCAGAAGGGGTACAAAGAAGGGAAGCTCTTTGCAGCTCCCTGCACGGGCTGCACTGCCGACCTGTGCAGTGATGTTCCCAGTCTACCAGGAGCACAGGGAGGCTACACACAATCGTCTCCAAACTGCTCAGCCCCTGAGGAACAAACCTGCTCAGCACATTGTACCTCATATGTCAGGTCTTCAGAGTCATCATCTGGCAGGTCCCTCTCCAGTACCACCAACAAGGACTCCTGTTCCTCCAGAGCTACATCATCGCGCTTCCTCTTGTTTGCTTTGTTGGATGGGCTGATCGGAACTTCATGGATCTCTGCAGGGATTCATAGGAGGCACAATCACTACACATACAGAATGAACACCTACATCTTTGCCTTTCCCAGCCTTCTAACAAGCACAGGAGCGCCAGTCCCAATGTGTTTTGATGTCACACTGTGTGCTTCTTAGCTGCAAAGCCTTCAGGTGTTCCAGGATGCCACAGCTCTTACCCTTGGGCATGTTGCTCCGGTCCCAGTCTGCTGGCAGGTAGCCCAGGATGCTCTGAATCCTGGTGGGGACAGCGGAGAGGAGGAAGCGTGATAGTCTCCCCTGGCGCTTCTTGGCAAGTTGTCTAGGCCTGCTGGGAGATGGTTTGGGGTAGTCTTCGCTGATAATGGTTTCCACAGGGACCCCAAATCCAAGCCAGACTGATGCTTTCTGAAGGATCTTCAGCTGCAAACAAGAGCACGCTATGTTAGGTCACAGGAGAACTTCCAGCCATTTAAAGTCCTCAGTGAAAGCCTTAAGCCTTGCTCTGTCCCAGTGCTGTGCTGAGGTTGAGATCAACTTCAGCCAGGCAGAACAGGACCAGTCAGATTGTACCTTGTCCCCAGAGACCTCCCATCTCTCCTGGTCCAGAGAAGGAGAAACACAAATAGTGCAATAGCTGCTGGCAGAAGAGGAGCAAGGCAAGACCAAACCAGGCAGAGGACAACAGCTGGGATAGGGAGGAAAGCAGAGGACAAATGCACACTGAGCACAGGACAGAGGGAAGAGACTGAAAGAAGAGAGAACATCTGGCAGGAACTGCCAGTCTCAAGGTTTTATCACCCCATCTCCTTGGCCTCAAACTCCTCCAGCAGCAGGAACATCACCTACCAGGTACTTGACAAAATTCAGCTGTAGGATCTGACCCAGGAACCTGCTGGAGAAGGAGTGGGGCTCACTGCAGGTAACCGGCCTCCCCTAGACAGAGAGAGAAAGGTCAGCCATCCTCCACACCAGCTCTGCCAGTGTCCCCAGCAGAACCCACCCCCTTGGCACCTGGAGGATCTCCACCTGCCCTGAGCTGGCACATGGCCTCAGTTGCTGCTCCATGAAGCCCAAGAGACTAGACCAGACAGAAACCTGGCTCAGCCCAGCCTGCAGCCCTCAGGCTACTTGTAGCTACTGGTCCAGCTGCTCCTCATTATGCTGACGAGCTGCCGGCCTCACTCATCAGTGGGGCAGCCCAATGCCCTCCCATGGAGGTTCCCCTGGTGTGAGCACTGGTCCTGGTGTCTTGCTTAAGGGCTGATGGCTCTCACTTTGGGGGGAGTCATTTTCTCACAATTTGGGGTGCCTGTCTCCTCCTGGGGGTTATGGCTTGCCAAGACTCCAATCTGGGATATCTCCCCTCGTTCTGTGCTGACGCAAATAGCTGAAGGCAGAGGGTGATGAGCTGCCAAATAAACTTGAGCCCCCAGTGATGGGAGAAGCTGGACCCCAGGGGAGGGGAGGGGAGGCCCCCCAGCATCCCTCCTGGTCTGTGCCCTCCCTTTCCTCCCATGCTGGTGGGGGGGGGAAGCTGGGGCTGGGATTTGTTTTTGTCAATGAAAATGAAAGGAAGGGAGTAAGCCTGGTTCTTTGGAACCACAGCCTGATCAATTAGCCACACACACACACACCTCTTTGTAAAACGGGCTTAGCTGAGCCCCTAGAAGCACCTTCAGAAGCTGTTTTCCAGCAGATCCTCCCAACCCCTGCTCTGGGCACTCCCTGAGGGTTTTAACTTTGTGCAGACCGTACACCTGGAAGCTGCGCTGGGCATCGCAAGGACACTGGACTTGCTGACCCCTGCGTCCAGCTCAGTGTCCATCTGCCCTGGCTCTGTGTGTGGCCAGGCTGGGCACCGTGACGGGCAGGTGGGCTGGGGTCGTGTCTCTGACCAGTGTCAGGATAACGGGGCACCCGCCTCCCTGCTCCGTCCAGCTGAGCAGAGCATCGTGGCAGAGGTAATCCCGTGGAGATGGGGATCTGTATCCAGCACCGGCAGATCTTGCTTGTAGCCCTGTCACTGGCCGTGCATTTGGGGGACAGGCATGAATTGCCCCTCAGGGGAGCTGGGACGTGGCTGTTTACGATGCGCTGAGATGGTCTGCTGGGCTCCCCCAGGCTCCCAACCCCTGTTTGTGTCGAAACAAACACGGCCTTGCTCCTGCTCCGGCTGAAACCCACAGCGGAGCCTCTTGGGTTCCCCGTACAGGACAGACTGAAAACGCAGCACGTTACAACAGGCCAGCTGCATGGCTGCAGGGACAGACCCTGCACCACACGGAAACGGAGCCACTTTTTCTCTCTGCATCATTTGCGGAGCAGGAACCCACATGGAGCAGCCGTTACCCCCCTGGGAGCGGAGGAGGCTTCCTTAGCCAAGGGGAGGGCGGCAGGGCAAGCCGGCTCCACAGCTCTGCCGAGGGGGAAAAGGCAAAGCAACCTTTGGCTGAGGCTCCACTGGGAGAACAGTTTCATGCTCCCACCTGGAATTCGCACAGCGCCTCCCCCTCACCATGGCCTCACGCCTGGGGTCTGCCTGGGACCGGTCCCTGCCGCAGTCCCATCCCCAGCAGGGACGGGAACGCAGGGATGCCGGGAGAAACAAGCCAGCACACAGCCTGAGCCACAGCAGCCATGCGAGGAGGGACTCGGTGGCCCTAGTGGTCAAAATGGCTGATTTCTCTGGGTAATTGCGTGGGCCAAGGCGGAGATTTTCCTGATGGGAGTTTTGCTAGACAGAGCTGAAGTGTTTGTCTCCCGCTTGCAGCTCCGGCTGCCCCTTCTGCTCAGCTCCACTGGATGCCCACGGATGGTGACTCATCCTGCACAGGCCACCGCTCGCTGCACCGGCTCCTGCTCCCAGCGCGCAGCTCCCTCCCACCCCGGGCGCCGCAGCCGCGGCTCACACCGCTCATCCAGCTCTGCTTCCCCTCAGTGCCCCCCCGACTCCTGTCTCATGGGTGACGTGAGCCAGCTGGTGCCAGTGGGTGAGCAGCAGGGCAGGAGCAGAGCTCAGGGACTAGTGTCTCCTCGCCTGTCCCCTTCTGTCTGTCTCCCCCGTGCCCAGGCGGGTGACAAATTGCTGCCGGTCCGGAGGGAGCAGGTGCAGGGACCTGGCAGCCGTCGTCACGGCGCGTCACCACGCGGGGAGCAATCAGGGCTGGCTGCAGAGCATAAATACACAGTGCTGCTGCCGGGAGCCCCGTCGGTCCCACCATGCCACGCTGGGAAGGGATGCTCTGTCCCCGTGCGCTCCAGGGCAAGAGCTCCAGGGACATCTTCCTCCACGTGGTGACCCCCGACCGCATCCCGCAGTTTACTATCCCCTCTCTGGACATCCATGCCAAACACAGGCACCCAGGCAAGGAGAAGGGGCAGCCGGCGAGGAGCATCTTGGACCCAGCAGTGGAGGATGAGCACGACGTGCCTGGCTCTAACTCATCCTGCTGGAACGCCGGGCTCGCTATCCCATACCCCACTGCTCAGGCAGCTCTGTCCCTGCCCCATCTCCCCAAGGTCACCACCCCGTATGGCTTTGTCACCCTGGGGCAGAGCCCACAGGTCACCAGGGAGGAGGCGCTGTTTTTTCACTCTGGCTCAGGTTACCCTGGGGTTCCTGGTGCTGGGACACGTCCCAGTTGGCAGGAGGAGCCAGGATGCTGCAGACATCCCGGGTTGCCTGTTGCTGTGGGAGATGGCTGTTCCCAGATAGGTGGGAGCCTGAGGGACCATAAGCAGCCGAGTCCCGATGCCACCGATCACAAGGATGGCGGAAGCAGCCAGGCCTGCAGGACTCCAGCGGGGCTTCCCCTGCCCAGGAGATGTGTCACCCTGCCCAGAGACATCCAGGTAACGGAAGTTCTGGAGAGCAAAGAGGGAGAGAAGAGAGAGAGGAGGTTCCTGGGGGTGGGCTATCAGAGGAGCAGCTCCAGCCTGGAGCTCCCCGCTGGGACGCCCAGGAAGAACTTGCTCCAGAGGATCCTCAGGAGGCACCTTGCCCACCCTCGGCAGCTCAAGCCTACGACTTTCACTCTTCACTGATCTTGCAGAACAGCTTGGAGAAACAGAGGTTCCCTAAAGACTTGGGAAGGAGAGACTTTTGCAAACCCCTTCTGACTGCCAGGCTCAAACACGAGGGTGTTAGACGTGTCACTTGACCTGCAGGAAAAGCACTGACACGGCATCGTCCTCGGCTGGGGCACCACGCTGGAGCGGGGGCATCATCCTGCGAGGCAGGAGGGGTGGCAGCAGCGCTGCTGGAGCTGTGTGGGGCAGGCTGGGGAGCCGAGGGGGCGGCGGGTTCATAACCGTACAGCATCTGAATAAAAGTTAAAAACATTTCAACTGACCCGTGTGCACCTCTGCTTTCTCCTTGCCTATGCCAGCAGGTAGGTAGCAAAAGGATATTGTGGTACCCCCCAGCACTGCCTCCTATTGTACCTCCAGTCTCAGCAGCTTCTGCCCTTTCTCAGCAAGTGAGAGCCGGTTCTCGATGGGCTGAAGCTGCTGAAATGGGGAGCAGGAGGCTGAGCCCCCCCCAAGGCTCCAACTGCAGCAGGCCAGGACGTGGAGGTCCCTGCACTCGGACATCTGCAACAGATTTGGGACTTCTGTGGCCGCCCTGACTTGAACAAAAGAAAATATTTTTTTTTGGTCTTTTTAATTTCAAAGGGCCACTACTGCTAGGTGGACTATTTTTCTAGGTTGGTACCTGCTTAGTGGCGTAGGGACTGGAAAGGGTTAATTTAAAGTAAACCTCAACTTTTTTTTAATCTTCTGCCACAGCATGCTATCAGTGTTAACCCTTCTGCAGTTAGCACACTTTTGCTTAAGATTTTCCTGCTAGACCATTTTTTCCCATTATTCTGTAACCTTGGCATACATTTATAGATGAGGCCTTTTCCTTTTTCATATCAGCCTGTGTCCAAGTCACGTATGTCATAATAAGACAAAGATCCTCCTCCTCCTCTTCTTCCTCATTTGCTTTGTTTTTCTTTACCACTTTTCCTATCCACTTTACAGCCGGTTTCCAGTTTTGTGGCTGTAGGGTGGGACATTTGCACGTGTCAGGGTCCCTCTCCCAGCCTGTCCGTTGCCAGCAGGACTTGTGCTTTCAGGACACAGCAGCTTTCCTGAAATAGTGACTCCACAACGGTCCTCAGGGTACCACTGCCAACTGCTCTTAACCAGCTGTGATAAAGCGAGTTTCACATTATGGGCCGTGCTGTCATAAATTGCTTTTTGCTTGTATTGAGAAGCAGAACCTGCAATGCCCGAATTAAAGCGTTCGTGGTCAGCAATGTTTTGGGGCTAATGGAGCGGAGCCTCCCGGGTCAAGAGCGCTGGGCTGCTGCCACCTTCGCTTTCAGGGCTCTTAATTCTCCATGAGGACCCCTGAGAGGTGGGACTGGGAAGGCTGGTCCCAGTCCGGGTGGGCAGCTGGAGTGCAGCCAGCTGGGGGGGGTGTGCCGGGAGTCAGCCCAGGTCCCTGCGGTGAGACCACACGGAGCAGGCAGCAATCAGGTTTTGCATCAGGGCCATTAAACAGGGAATTTATTAACACAGTTTGATTCCCATCCCAGCCAGGCAGGCTGCGTGACCTGGGCCACATCCTGCCCTAACTCGGTGGCTTGGTTTCCCCCATTTCTTCAGCCCAGCACAACTACAAGCTCTTTGCTGGGAATGCCACTTGCAAGGGCTCTTTGCCCAGCGCGTCTGAGCACCCCCAGCAACGGGGATGAGCAAGACGTGGGGGCCCAGAGTCCCTGCTCTCCTCCAGAGGATGCTGCATGAAAGCACCGGTACCCAGAGGAATTCAGCGTTGGCGTGAAAGGCAGGGGGGGAACTTTTCATAGTGCAAAGCCCCGACTTCTCTAGGCATATATGTGTCCTCCTGCACGGCTCATGGCATGGATATTAGAGGTTCTTACTCCAGCGCAGGAGAATGTGGCAGCCAGAGCGGCTAGAAAGGGGGCCGGGATCAGTTATGCGACAGAAAATCCCCGCAACAGTTATTATAATGAGTGCTGGCACTGTGGAGCCAGTCAGGGACTAAAGCTTGTGAAAATTTAAATTGATCTCCAGCTCCTGAGGGCATCATCTCTGTTGAGCACTTAGGGCTGAGAGGGCAGATGGAGTTACCAGAGATTAATAAACGAGGGGTTATCAGTTACTTGAGTGATGAGATCTGAACACGTGCATGCTCCAAGCTGACAGGCAGATGTGGACTAAGCCATGCTCCTGTAAACCTCTCTCCTTTTTTCTTTTGATGCTTAAGCTACTACATAGCAGTGGCTCTGTCTAACTGCCGCGTCGTCTTCCATGGAAAGCGTGGGGACAAATCCTCGATGGCAGCTCACTGAAATTATGAGCCTGGCTGTACTTAGCAATTAAACCTGGAGACTGGGAGCTAGGACTCCCGGTTTTTATTCCCGGCTTGGTGAACTTCCTGAGCTCCCAGGAACTTTTCTGTGCCCGTTACCTTGTCTACAAAATAGGAAGAAATCTGCTCTGCTTCACAGGTGGATTGCAGGGCTTCATTCATCCTTGTTCACAAGACATCTCTGGTGCCCTTGGCAGGATTTCCCAAGGGAAGAAATATTATGATATGTTATTACAGCCTGCCATGGTGCAAGACTCATTTCCTCTGGATGTGCCAGCATGAGGAGTACCAACCTGGACAGAATCACCAGTTAAAGGTTTGTTTAAAGCGGTTGCGGTGGGGATTGCTACGTGGCAGATGTGGAGCCGGGGCTGAGCTAGGAAGGAAACATCAATTCCCTGCGACACAGCAAAGGTGCTCGGCGGTGGAACTGTGCCTCTCTGCCACGGTGCTGCTGGCTGCCAGGTTACAGCTCGAGGCATCTCTCCAGCCTGCGAAGTGAGAAGGACAATATCTCCCACTGGAGCGACGCGCCTCTGAGATTTACAGGGTGCCCTTTCCCTGCGAAGCCCCTGCCAGGCAGCGGGAATGTTACAACGGGAGACATCCCTGATGCGGCAAGATAAATAGTCGTTACCAGCGACTGATTATTCTGCCTGGGCCCGGTACATTTTCTAAATGCTGGTTTTGTCTGACTCAGAATTTTGTTCCAGCCTCCCGCAGGTACAGACAGCAGAAAAGCTCGGGGCTAATTATCCACTTTTAATCCCACGTACAGCGGTTTTAGCAGCACTAACCACACTTGGCTGTAGGAGTAGGTGGAATCAGAAAAGTAACCAGTTCAAATCTCCCGAGCACAAGGGGCTGGATCCGGAACAGCTCTCCAAATCCTCCGCAGCCGGCAGCTTTCCCGGCACCCTCCCGCAGGTCTCCACTGCCGCAGCCGGGGGAGCCTGGCGCTGCCGCCCCGCTGTGCCATGGTTTCCCCCAGCCCTGTCCCCAGCTGGGACTCTCTCCTGTCCTGCTGAGACCCTTTTTTACGCCCACGCTGACCCTTCCGAAAGGTCAGATGCTCCAGATGTCGCAGAGACCAGTTTATTTGAAAGAAACCCAGCCAAACTGGGCAGATACTGAGAGCGTTTCCCAGCGCCTCATTCCCGCAAACTCCGTAACAGGAAAAAAACCCCAGATCTTCCTGTTGATCTCAGTGGATCTATATATCTCTGAAGGTCTCTCTGATAGCGTTATCTCCCCTGATCTCCATCGTTTCCACTGCAACCTATGGAAATCAGGATACATCCTTTTTCTTTTCAAACAAGCCCAGCTTCCCCCTGGCACTGCACCTTCCTGTCAGGCTCTGAGGGGCAGAGACCCCCCCAAAGGGATGCCAACCTCTCGCTGCCGACAACCTCGGGTGCCCCAAGTGTCACCTACTGCATGGCGAGGGCTCTTCGCCACGCTGGGTACGGAGAGGTGTCGCTCCCCCGGACAGCAGGTCCTAAGCAGCAGCGGGAGTCGGATGGGAGCAAGGAACATTTCTCAATGTGATTTTTATGCGACGGAGCACCTGGCCTTCCCGAGATCAATACTGAGCCGCTGCCTTTGCCAAGAATTTTATAGTCAGTCTTCATGCCTGCCGGGTGAGATAAACCCCTTCGTGTGCTCATTAGCTGCACGGCTCCTCTCCCAGCTAATTGATGCTGGAAAGGTCGAGCTCTGGCTATGAGACAGTCCACCGCAGTCCGGAGTCCCAGCTTGGGAAGCAGGGAGGCACACAACGCTGGAGACCGGAGACTCCGGCGGAGCTGGGGATGCAGTTTCCCATCTGGTTTCCCAAGTGAGGGGAACCGTGGGCATCTCCCTGTCCAGTCGGAGCCCGGTTCTCCTGCCCTCCACCCTGCTGACCCCTCCTGAACTGTCCTCTGCTGCCCTTCGGCAGCGTGCATGCTCCCACCACCCCGCTCCATGCCACGGGCACCTGGCTGGGCCACAGGCTTCACCGGTGCCTGGATGCTACGAGGATAACAGCTTCTGCGGTGGGTTAGATTTCACCTCCTCAGCTGGCAGGCTGTTTGCGAGCAGGTAGCAACCGCCTCTGATTTAGCTGTTATTCTCGTTAGTTCCGTGAATGGGTTTGTTTGCTCGTTTCCATTACCGCAAACATCTGACAGCCAAGCTGTGCTCGTTAGCCGCGTGTGGCACGGGGAAAAGGCTCAGCAATCCTGGCAGGCAGAGCCATGTGAGCCTCCGCACGGCACATGGCAGCAGCTGCTCCCTGCTCAGCCGCCCTTGCACGGAGAAACCGCTTTTCCACACCCCCCCCTTGGCTCGGCAGCAGGACCTCCGTCCCCAGCCACGGTCTGCAGAGGCACAGCCATGCGAGTGCATCCCCGTCCTTGCTTTTCCCTGCAGGTGCTCCCAGTGAGCCAGTTGTGGTGAGACTGATCCACTCCTGAGGAAGAGAAATACTGTGTTCCCATCCTCGGCGTTTACTTTAAACCTCCATGTGGCCAGCAGGGCGAGGAGGGGGGATTCTGCCCCTCTGCTCCACTTGGGGGAGACCCCGCCTGGAATCCTGGCTCCAGCTCCGGGGGTCCCAACAGCAGGAGGACATGGAGCTGTTGGAGCGGGGCCGGAGGAGGCCCCAGAGATGCTGGGAGGGCTGGAGCCCCTCTGCTGGGAGGACAGGCTGGGAGAGCTGGGGGGGTTCAGCCGGGAGAAGGGAAGGCTCCGGGGAGACCTTATATAGCAGCCTTGGCGTACTCAAAGGGAACCTACAAGAGAGATGGAGACAAACTTTTTAGTAGGGCCTGTGGCAATAGGACAAGGGGTACTGGCTTTAAACTAAGAGAAGGAAGATTTAGACTAGATATCAGGAAGAAATATTTTCCACTGAGAGTGGCCAAACCCTGGTCCAGGTTGCCCAGAGAGGTGGTGGATGCCCCATCCCTGGAAACATCCCAGGTCAGGTTGGACGGGGCTTGGAGCAACCTGATCAAGTTGAAGATGCCCCTGCCCATAGCAGGGGGTTGGGCTAGATGTTCTTTAAAGGTCCCTTCAACCCAAACCATTCTACAATTCTTTGATTCTATGATAATCAGTTGCTCTTCATGAAGAGCTGAGCGCCATATCTAAGTGATTTTCAAGCAGCTCCCCTTGCTTTGAGTATATTCAAATATCTCTAGAGATGGGGTTTACAGCGTGCAACTGGGAGGGTGTGTGGGAGCAGCCAGCGCACGGGGGATTCGACATTATTTCTGGACATCTCTGCTCTATTGCTGGAGCTTGGCTAATGGAAAAGCAAAGGCAAAGCAGCTTCCGTGCTGTGAAAACAAGGAGGAAAATTCCTGGCTGAACCCATCCCAAGGCAGCAGCTGGAACGCAGCAATCGGAAAGCAGGAGTTGCCGGGAGAGGGAAAAGCTCAGTGGGGTGAGCGACGCAGCCAGGAAGGGCACCAGAGAGAGCCAGGCTGCTGCAGACCTCAACCTGCCTGGCAGGACAGGACAGGCAGCATCTCCTGGGGAAGAGGTGGGCTGGGACCTGGCACACACCTGCCCACCTCTGGGGAACGCGTAGGGGTGTCTGCGAGTGGGCGCAGGGATGGGCAGGAGAACTCACCCCACGGAGCAGTGTTCCCCGTGAATTTCCACCTGGGGCCCACGTAATTCCTCCCATGGCCACCCTGGAGAAGCAGGCAGGTCGTTTCCTTGGTGCGGGGGCCTTGGCAAGGCGAGGAGGGGTGGGGGCGGCCACACGGCTTCGCTTCCATCCCCCGTGGTGCGAGGGTTGTTCCCAGGCTGCGAGGGACAGTGGGCTACCCCACCCCCGCCGGCCCAGGAGGGCGAGGGGCAGAGCACGGTGATGCTGCAGCCCGATGGCTGCGCCTGGGGCTCCTCCATGCACGTGCAGCACGGCCCTGTGCATCACCCTGGTGCTGGGGACCACCTTCAGCAAGCCCAGGAGGACCGGGGCCAGTGGTGGTGGTCCTCAAGCAAGCTCCTTCCCCTGCGTCTTCCTGTCATTTGCCGTCACTTCTTCCGGTGCCGACGGCTGCGGCAGGAGGAGTGATGCACTTCACTCACAGAGAGAAGTGGCGATACATTTATTGATATAAACCAGGGATTTAACAAAGTTTCATGGTAAATGCAATGGTGTTTTAGCAAGATTGGAGACGGCAAGGCACACTTGGTTGTTTACTGCATAGAGGACAGGGTCAGGCAGAGCTATCAGGGAAACCCTCCTGTTGAGTCATGAGGTTTGGAAAGGACCCCCGGCTTCCTAAATTTCTCAGAGAGGTTTCTAGGTGCGGCTGGATCCAATCCTAGTCCTAGACTTGGTCAATGGTTTACGTCTAAAGAATTATCGATGCACAATCAATCCTTTATATCACTAAGCTAAGATTTTAAAGCTCATCATTGCTATTAGTCACTGACCAAGGATCTGTTACAGCAAGGAATCTCTAAACCTCGAGGAGTAACCTTGTGGGCGTCCCTACTCATGGGGAGGTCCTGGTGTGCGGCCACTGCCACTCAGGAGAGCTCCAAGGGCTCTTGGGCTGTTTGCTATTTATGGGGGTGAGATGATTGACCTATGGTCACATTTGCATATTGACCACAGAACCCGCATTTCTCAATTTAGCCCTTGGCTATGGTGTTTTCATCTGCCTCCCGGAAACCACGTTGAGCCCTGGATGCTGCCGTCACGACCAGGTGGACCCATTGTGACCACCACGGGTGGTTATGGCTTGGCCAGGGTGACGGGAGACAGAGGTGCCTGGAGAGGGGGGAGCACACTGTGACAATGGCACCCGCCAGGGCAGGGACTGCTGTGCAGAGATGGAGCAACAGACACAGAACCCGACCTGCCGTGAGAGATGTCGCAGTCATAATGCTGCTGGACGTGGAGTGGGGTGTCAGGGGAATCCCCCACAGGGCATCTACACTGGACCCCCGGACCTGCCGTTTCTGGTTCCCACTCAAGGAGATGCCCAATTCCCTGAGCTGGAGATTTTCACTTGATGCGGTTGCAGCCCTGGAGGCCGAAGGGTGACAGGAGAGCTGTGGCAGCAAGTCCCACGGGCCACAAAGCCACACGGGTGTTCATAAGGAGTTGCCCATTATTTTTTTCCACCTGCAGTTTGTCTGACCAGGATTTGCTTGGACTCACTCCTGGATAATGTCACTCACCCATGGTTTAGTGCAGCTTTTAGGCCACACACCATGGGTACTCGGCTCAGCCTCCTCCTCAGTGCCAGCGGTGGGAACACGGTGGGCAAGGCAGTGGGTGACAAGCTGAGCCAGGGGCAGACCCAGTGGCTGTGCTAAATGACCGTCACCCTTAGCAGTCCTCCAGAGCTGCACCTCTGGAGAGCAGCAGGATGGGGAGTGGTGAACCTGGACATGATTTCCCACTGGAAACAGCAGTTCTGGGGATCTCTGCCTCTGGCTCAGGGCTTCCCAAAGCCACTGTAGAGGGTCTTCAGCCACGAGAAACAGCCTGCGAAACACAGGCGATGCTGTTGCTGATGGCAGCACAACTGTGAAGGTGCCTCTGCGACAGCATGGAAGAGACCTCAGTTGTGACACCCAAAGCAGGACTTGTCTCAAACACAGCGGTTTTGGCTGCTTTGCCTTCTTGGGTTCTCCACGCTACAGAGGCTTCACTTAGGGTAGCGTGACGGAGAGCAGGGTTGGTGGCGAGGTCCCTCGCCGGGGCTGCTTTCCCACCCACCCGTGAAGACACAGCGAAGAGTCCTGCCGGCAGGACTCATCCGAGCTGTAACAAAGCTGCTCCCTCTGCTACGGCTGGAGTCGGCCCAAACGAGACTGCCAGCTCAATTAGAGGAAACACATGGAAGGCATCTGCAGGGATAGCTCCGGTTTTCGGCACAGGGCAAAGCCAGGGAGCTATATTTTCTTCTTGTTTGTGCTAATTATCCATGTAGATGAAACAAGCTGTTAGAGCTGGAAACCAAACTAATTTTCTTCAATACGCTGCCTTTGCACCTCCCAGGATTTGACCCTCCTGAGGAGCAGAGAGCTGCTGGGTTCATTTGTGGGTATTTTACTCCCTACTGGCACCTCTTCCCATGACCTTGTCTAGACATGGCAGATTCACAAGCCAAAGCCTACTGCTGTGCCCACCCTTGGGAAAAACAGCATTTGCAAGAAATGGTTTTCCCAGGCTTGGGGTTGTTTCCTACACCGTGTGGAAAGCCTTCCAGGCTCAGGCCAGACACAGCCGTGTTGGAAAAGCCTTTCCTCGGGCAAGGCTGGTGGGTGTTTGTCCTGGTTTGAGTGACACAGGACTGATTTCTCTTCTAACGCTTGGGAAAACTGCACTTTTAGAAGACTCTGGTGAATGAATTGGTGAAAATGTTGACTTTACAGCCAGCCATGGTGGGGGGTTTCAAGGTCTCAGTGTTTTCGAGCTCTCCAGGTTGCCGGGATGAGGAGGAGCAAGACCCGGACACTTGACACAGCTGCCAACAGGGTTATTTCACGGCAGGAATGGCACATTCCATAGAAATCAGACACTTTGCTGCGAATCTCTCTCTTCTATGATGGCTGTGGTCCAGAGAACTCCTTGCCCCAGTGCCAGAGCCCTGAGCCCTTCCCTTCCTCCCGAAGCCGCAGTGCACGCAGTGTCTGACATTTGCTGTCCCCTGCTGGAAGTGCACGGCATCCCACGGATAGAATGGGCTGAGTATAATCTTTGTGTATTTTACATTGGTATCGGGATCAATATCGTCTCTTTAGTGTTATTAATGTTAATTATCTTGTCTTATTCTATTAAATCTCTTTATGTTTCAACCCCTGAGTTTCATTGTTTTTTCCCCAATTCCTCTTCCTGGGTGGGGAGGGGTCATTGGGTGAGAGAATAATAATTGTCTAAGCAACAATAAATGGTCGTGGGTTTCTCAAACCATAACAGCGTTGCAGGAGCACAAATCCCTGGGAAGCCGCGTGTCACGCTGCCAGCCCCGGCTCGGGATGGGATCTTGCCAGGACTGGCTTCACAAGGCCCAGGGATGGAGGGAACACTGCAGATGTGCGTTACTCAGCGCCAGCTGCTGCTTTTCTTGTGTCCGACAAACCGATAAACCGTGGCTGAAAATAAAATTGGTACTTGCCTGGCCCCCTTTCATGTTCATACTGGACAAGGAGCTTGAAATGCCAAAGGAAATGGAGGCTGATTGTTCCAGCCCGGTTTGTGGAAGTCGGGGCAGGGATCCCAGCCCAGCCCGGCCGCAGGGATGAGCTGGAGGGTGACGGATGCTGCCAGGGCACACGGGGCTCCTCTTCGGGAGCGAGGTTCCCGCCGGGAGCGGAGCAGCAGCGAGGGAAGTTGGAGCAAACCTGTAGCAGAGGAAGGAGGCAAACTCCACGCGCCTGGAACCCGACGGCACGAGCGAGGATGGAAACACGGTGAACCAGTTTTCTTGGGGAAGAGATAAACCTACAAAGCAGCTTTGCTGTTTATTCCAGGGACTTCAGCCCAAACGCAAGCGGCAGAGCTGCGGTTGCTGCACGGAGACTAGAGCCCTGCCGTGTCCGGCGCAGTGCAAGCGCAGAGACGGCCTGAACTTCGCTGCAATCACCATCCTCCGTGGCCAAGCCTGTACCCAGTTCATGAGTGATGAGACTATTTGAGCTCCAGTCACTGCTGGGTAACTGGTCCCACAGAGCGGGACCAGCCGGAGAGCTAAAGGAAGGAGAAGGGGGAACAAAGCCCCAGCTCCTCATCATATACTCCAGCCTGGAGGCTGAAAAATTAAAGGCGCCTGGTTTGAAGGTCTGGGTCCTTTCTCTGAGTCATCTCCAGCCTCCAAAGACCCCCTGGTTCAGCGGCCCTCAGCTGCTGCCACCTCTTCTCTCCCTGTGTGAGCCCTGTGTGCCAAACTCCTGCCCTTTGGCCCCTGCTCTCAATGGCACTTCAAGCCCTTGGCACGTCTTCATGTGACGGCAGCCAGCAAGTAAATTTAGATGATCAGCAAACGTGACAGTTGCAAATCTCTTTATCAGAAAGGCTGAATAATGCTCCCCCAGGCGCCACGTTCTCCTCTTCTACCTCAACCCCTTCTTCACACGGGCAACGGCATGTGAAAGTGCTATTAGAGGCTTATAAACCAATATTGCTTTCCCCATCAAAAGCCGTGAGTCATGTAATTTTTAAAAGGTACAAGGTTCACCTTTGTATCCGCTTCAAGCTAATTGCTTTCAAACAAAAAAAAAAAAGCAGCAGCAGGATTCATTATGTTTCTTTAATTGCCCTCAGGGCTGGGTGTGCTGTGAGGGCGAATTTAATTTAGCTAGGAGATGGTTTTTATTGGGGGGTAGAGGAGAGGAGAGAAGTGTTGTGAGCTGTCCTGTCCCTTAACAAAACAATACTTCAGTGGAAGCGCGCAGCAGCCAGAACCTGTTTGCTCCAGGGGCTGGAAAATCCTTCGGATGTCAGCAGGACCGGAGAGGACAGTGCAGAACACGAAAGGCCTTTTTGCTTGGTGGACAGATGTCACCGGCCCTCCAAGCAAGACTTACAAGGGAGCAACGTGTCCTTCTGCCCCGGACAGACCTCACCCACACAGCTCCTCGGCTGGGCAGGGAGAGCTCAACCTGGCCTCTAGCCGGTGCCCTGCAGAGACGTTCACCGTTTTGGGGAAACTGAGGCACAGAAGGTTACGTCGCTCACCCAAAGCTGCCCAGCAGGATGGGTGCTCTGCGTCACCATTAACTGCACCAGGAGGTTTCCACCCCTGGGGGCTGATTTCCTAAATGGCGCTGGGCTATGCATGGCTGGCAGTGGGGTTTTGCTCCCAAGGAACGTCTGCCCTTGCAGCTGGATGCTGGTTTGTCCCGAAATCGCCCGCGCAGGCGGCAGAGCAGCTGTTCCTCGCCACGGGGCAGCAGCCCGAGTGCACCCTCGTTTGCAGGAGCAAGAAAATGGCTTCTCCCCACCGGTGCTTATCGGAGTGTGTCCATGCCTGCGAGAACAGCGGAGGTTTCCATAGAATCGTAGTCTGGTTTGGGTTGGACGGGACCTTAAAGATCATCTCGTTCCACCCCCCTGCCATAGGCAAGGACACCTCCTACTACACCAGGTTGCTCCAAACCCCGTCCAACTCAGCCTTGAAGCCCTGAGTTTTGTGCCACCACAGGGTCTCACCAGGCTTTGAGGCAGAAGAGGGACACCGGAACACGGAGCCCCACCTTGCAGGAGAAAAGCCTGGGTGAGCAGAGGGCAGGGTGTGTGCCTTGCTCCTGAAATTCCTGGCAGAGGCGAGATTCCTCTTTTCTTCTCGCCCTGTCGCCTCCCTGTCGCTGTTCAAGTCTCTGATGGAAGTTTGTCGTTCTCCTTCGCTTGGCATCTGCCCCTCGCTCCTCTCTCGCCCTCGCTGGGGTGGCCTGGGGCTGTCCATGTGGCCACACGCCTGCCCTGCGCCGCCGTACCGCTCCTTCGACGTGGGGGATCTCGGATTTCCTGATCGGACGCTATTCTGGGAAATGCATTTCAGGAACACTGACTGGGTTGATGGAGAATTAATCACTCTGCGCTTCAAAAAAAGTCATGAAAAAGCAATAAAATCTGCGTATTTATGGCCCCACAATTGTTCCGCTCTGCAAGGGGAGAAGAGAAATGGGCAAAGCACGTGGAAGGGTGTTTTTTTTTCTGCTTCTGAAAAGCGGAATGAAGGAGTGTGAGGACGGGCTGAGCTCCACAGAAACAGCCGGCACGCAGCCCTCTGAGCCAAATGGCAAAAGCTATGGATTTGCTGAGTGGGAGCTCTTGGCAAAAAACCTGCAGGGAACATGGTTACACAAGTCCGAAATACTGATGGTTTTGAAGGCTTGACAGGGAGGAGCCCAGGAAGGAGAAAAGTACACGTTGCAATTTATGTGATCAGCACAAAAGAAGAAAATGTCAAAAGCAACAGTTGCCACCAACGGGTGACTGAAGCCGGATGCAGATCTTGTGGTGGAAGAAGCTTGTGTTGTCGCAGGGATTTTGGGTGGTGACTACGGAGCTACGGGAATGGCGACCTGGTTCGGTTTATCTTCACCGGTTTCCCTAGCTTCCCTAGCTTGGGAAGCATCTGGTGAGATGGGACGTGCTGCCGTGAAGACCGCAAATTAGTAAAGTGATGGTTTCCTTTGGAAAGATAGATCCATGCTTCCATGTCTGGCTGCACGTGGGCCTTTGGAGGGCGAGGCTGCCCCACGGAGCTGAGCCATGGGGGCACGTGGGGGAGGATGCCGTACCCCATGGCCCAGCTGCAGTCTGGGTGCATGAAGATGAACTGGGGTGGGCAGGGGGGTGAGGGAAATGCTGGGGCGCTGAGCAAACCTGTGAGACCACAAAAGCCCCTACAAGACAAACCTAAGGTGCCGCAGAACTGCAGTAACGACCCGCAACAACCATTCGGAGGCTGCAGAGCTCCCAGCTCCTCTGAGTTTCTGTGGCTGAACACTGGGATGAATCTACGAGGACAGCAGGGACAAAGAGCCCAGCGATGTGAGCCTCTACTGAACCTCTGTGTATGTCACATCCCAGGCTGCATCCCCACAGCGGGGGCAGCAGGGCCGGGGGGGGATTCTGCCCCTCTGCTCCACTCGGGGGAGACCCCCCCTGGAATCCTGGCTCCAGCTCCGGGGGTCCCAACAGCAGGAGGACACGGAGCTGTTGGAGCGGGGCCGGAGGAGGCCCCGGAGATGCTGGGAGGGCTGGAGCCCCTCTGCTGGGAGGACAGGCTGGGAGAGCTGGGGGGGTTNGGAGCAGCCTGGTGTGGTGGGAGGTGTCCCTGCCAGGGCAGGGGGTGGCACTGGGTGAGCTTTAAGATCCCTTCCCACCCAAACCATTCTATGATTTTATGATTCTGTTTACACAGCCGTTTGTAGCCACCTTACTATAACAAAGCATCACATCCATTCCCTGCTTTTCCATTCCTTACCAAAACCAGTGACTCTTTGCTCCCTCCTAAGCCTAATGTTATTTCTAACTAAACTGTAAGTTTTTGCTCTGTCCAGAGATGTCTCTTGTCACCACACCAAGTGTTCTACTCTCCATATGAAGGCTGCTCAGCCTGTCCAGGGTCACCTCTGCCCTGCAAGTCTCCTGTTCCCCCCGCCCCGCTTGGCACAGCTCCCACATCCATCGACATTTTCCCTCCTCTCAGCAGGTATCTCAGCCGCCTGGGCTGCGACAGGGGAGATGGGCACGGAGGTCCCATCGGGGCAGCGCCCGCCGTGCAGCCAGCGATGGCCCCCACGCCGACGGGTCGCCCAGGGAGAAGGAGAAGGGGCTGCTGCCACATTGCTGCTCCATAGACTGGCTCAGGGAAGAAAATCTGTGCTCGGCCATGGAGGAGGGAGAAACAAGGGGGATGCTTTATATTTTCACCTTCGGTAGAAGTGAATGCTTTTAAGGGCAGAGCTGTCAGGGAGATCGTTCTTCTCCTCCTCTTTCTCCCTTCCTTCTTTCCTTTCTTTGCTCCGTCACCTCACAGCTCTGTTCCGCTGCACGTAACCTTTCAGGGAGGCACTTTCCCGCAGTCCCAGTGGAGTCTCTAAACCTGACACCAGCACGGCCAGAAGCTGCTGGAGGCGACTAAACTCACAACCTTCTTTGAGGATTACACTACGCAGGGGAGCTCCTTTCGCTCTCCTCTGCTGCGGGAATTTGCAGTCGGCCTCACAACCTCCTGCCAATAAGTGAGATATGTGGAAAAGAGATGACTTTAGCCAATTTTGCTTATAATTTTGGGGTTGATGCGTTATTCAAAAATGGTTCAGTCGAGCTTTTTGCTATAGAAGGACAGCGATGAGAATGCAGAGGTAGGTACTATAGCTAGCCAATTAATGAGATTAGTCCTATTGATTTTAACGGGGGTGATTCACTGGCTTGAGATGAAACACTAGCTTATTTATCTACTGGATCACGGCCAGACGATGCAGCATCTCATAGGATCTGGCCCTTAAATATCACAACTAGTTACAGTCAGCGCAGGAATCCAGTAGTGCTAGTCTTGAGATTATGTTGGGGGTTTTATTGCTATTATTTTAGGCAGAGTGCCCAAGAGGGAACAGTATGATTAATAATCAGGGAACACATCCAGAGGTAATGGTCCCCACGAGCCCGCGGCCAGGGAAACTGACAGCTCGGTTTTCTGCGTAGCCAGGTGGAACTGCTGATTTCTGAACAGCACGTTGGAGATGCTGCCAGCAGCATTTAGGGACGGGTTGGTGGGCCTAGAAATAACAACTGTTTACCTACATGGCTCATCCGCTCTGCTGCAGGGGACCATTAGCCCTGTTTCTATAGGATGGGTGATGTCTGTGGGGTCCTGCCTTCCCAGAGTGTGCCCATGTGGCTTGCATCCCGCTGCTGCCTTATGCCCAGGCAGGAGCCTGTTGGAATATACCAAATTCCTCCTGCCTGTGTGCTTTGAGCACAAACCTGAACTCAGGTTGCCCTCGTAACAGCAGGTATCCATCCTCCCAGCTCCACGGACATGTTGAAAGCAGCTCACCTTCCCCCAGCTGGGCCAGCCAGATGTGGAGCCAGGGAGACCGCAAGGACAACGAGCCCCCCCACCCCGCGCCATGAAACACCGTAGAGGCGCCCAGGGATGGGTGCAAGCTGAAGGCGCTGAGCTGCCTCCACCACCAACCGTCTGGCTCCCCCGGGGCTGGCAGGGGATGTGGCAGGACACGAGCTGCTGCTTTGCAGCATCTGGTGCCCTCCCCTGGCTCTCTGCTGCACTCATCCCACCGGATGCCAATCTTCAGCAGCAACTGTCCGGTGTTCGCAGGTTTTCGACAGAGGCGAGAGGGGAAAGTTGATCTTTGCCCTACACTTTAAATGTCCATGGGTTTTTCACCTCTGTGAACATTTGAGAGCCCCTCTCTAGATTATATTTCTCTCCAACTTGTTTTCTTAGCATATTTAATTTCTTCTTTTGCCATTAGCTTACCTTTCTTCTTCTCCTTTCCCCTCCGTGTCTTGGTTTAAACCCATCCTCATTTAGCTAAGGCTAAGATCAGGGTTTTTTTAAGAAACAACTCATAACACCTCTCCTACGGGTGCTGCCTGGGAGCAGCAGTAAGGCCCCAATCTCCCTGTCAGATACTCCCTAACAGATATCATCACATTTGCAGAGAAGCACGGCGGATCGTGAGCTATTCCTGGGTGAAGGGGATCCATTCTGCTCAGGGCTCAGCGCCAGTCCTGGTGCTGGAGCAAGCCGAGTGCTGTTCTCAGAAACATCAGCGCTCTCTCCAACTTCCAGAAGAAGCAATACATGCAGGTTAGCATTCAGCTCCATCCACATTTCTGGTGCCGGGGAGACAAGCAAGAGAAACCTCACACTTCTCTGGGGTCGGATGTTCTGTCTTCTGAACCAGATTGATTTCTAATTAGTATGGCTTAGGGAGAAACTTCCCAAAGAGCAGGATTTCCTACGGTCACTCGTGACAGCGCTTCTGTTCCACCTCCTGTAGCCGCTTGCTGCTGCCCATCGCAAGAGGCCGGACACGGGTTTTGGTGGGACATGGGCCGTTTCCGCATTTTTTTTAACTGACACATCTCTAAATTTGTTATCAATGCTTCTTGGGCGGTTCATTGTGGGAATGCAGGGAGCCAGAAAAAGACAGTCCTTTTCACACAGCCATCAAATACTTCACACTCCCACAATGGGGCCAGAAAACAAACCAACTGACCAGGAGGGAGTTTGTTGATCCTCAGTGTTTTGTAAATAAATAGTCACTGCTTCAAAAGAACCAGGCAGAAACGCTGAGCTCTGAACGCGAGCCGCGTTGGGACTGTTGGAGGTGCAGAGCCTGCAGGACAAGGTGTACATCACTCTGCCCTATTTCAGCTGAACCTGCTCCTCCCAAGGCTTGTAAAAGCTTTCCACCGTGATGGAAAAAGGACAGCTTCTGCTCTCAGCCACGCAGCTCCCAGCAGAGTCAGCTCCCACCGGAGTACAATCCATCCTTCGCGGACAGGAGTTCGGAAAGCGAGAGCAAAGTTTTGGCATTTTGAGTGCAATAGGACAACGCGGTATTACATTATTCATTGGGCACTCCTGACGGTGCACGCCGCACAGGAGATTAGGCTATGCCATGCTTTAAATTCTGAGCCTGCCTATGCAAGGGGAATAATAATTAGACTCTTGTAAATGTTAAAAAAGAAATGTCTTAACACTGATTAAAGCTATTTATCTCGCACAGTTAGAGCAGTTAACATCCCGGTAAAAGGTATCCCAGGAAAGCAGTGTGTTTATTTATCAAATCATTTTCTTGACTGTAAGGGCCTCTCCTTTGCAAACGACACGATGAAAGAGCAGATGGCATAAGAAAATGAAAAAAAGCCTGACTGCTGCCCTGTGTGCGATCTCAGAAGTGAGGCAGCTCAGCTGAGCCTCGTCATTAATATTTAAGGAAAAGCAAGGCTTCATCAGGCACCGGGGCTGGCTGCCACGCAGGGATAGCGGGAGGACAGTCCATTCCAGCAGGAGACCACCATCCTTTGGGCTGGGGGATCCTTGCCCTACTAACAGGGGTCTTCTACCCATCAGCAAGCTGCGCATCAACAACCTCCTGCCACCTAGTGACTGTGAAGAGGACCAAATCCGGCCCTAGTGGCTGGTTTTGGTACCCAGCCTTTCCAGTGGCGGCAGTGGCTGCACGAATAGCAGGTCAGGGATGAACGGGGCTCAAAGTCTGCCCGGATCCGCTGCTCGGCTCCTACCCGCGGTCGCGCTGACCGGTGCCACACAGCCAGGGAGGGTTGTGGCCCCTGGGGCATCTCAGGAGGACAGGCAGCCCCATGCTAGCTGGGCAGACAAACAACCACCAAAAGGGGAGGAGACACAAGAATCACCTGCGTGTACCTGGACAGGGGGATCTCCGCCAGGTCGCCACCCGTGGCAGGGTGAAGTGAGCTTGCCCCATGCGTAGAGATGTCCAAAGCTGTGGGACTTGGCACGGGAACAAGTGGAGAAAGTGCTCCAACCCAGCCAGCCTGCGGAGGATACTACGAAGAAGCTAAATGCCCATGTCCCGGCAACACAGGGCTCAGTGCCTGGCGAGCACAGGGAAGCTCCTCCTAGCCCATCAGTGGCCTCAAAAGCCCAGGTACGTGAGGCCACTAGCCTCATTGCAGGTCTTTCCAAGGGCATGGAACCGACAACATCTGACTTCAAGAGCCTGGAGCAGAGGTGACCTCTGCTGATGAAAGTGCTGACTGAGGCAGGACCGTGCCTGCGTGCTGCCCGCGTTGTCACCTTTGTTGTGCTGCATCCCCAACTGAAAGCTCAAAGAGCCCAGGGGAAGGAAGGCCAGGCAAGAGACAAGTCAGCAAATGAAAAGGGGCTGCTCTGTTCCCTTTGTGCCAACGTCTCCACTCAGCCTTTTTTTCAAGGACACGAGTCTTTGCGAGATGAAAGGCGCTGCATGCAGAGGTGACATCCAAATCGTAGATGTGGCCTGGAGGTGACTGACTGTGTGCTGCAATGTTCCTGACAGCACGGGTAGGAACAGGAGCGGGTCCGGAGGGAAAAGGAGGAGATGAAAGGCAGAGACTCATGAAAGAGCTGCAGTGTCCCTGGGGGAGCAGAGACTTTGAAAGGAAGGAGAGAGAAGGGAGTCATGTAAGTAGGGAGAGCTGGATGGTAAAGGACCTGAACATTGGTGTCGGGAGCAGCAGGGTGCGCAGGAGGATGAACACGGGCCAGGCTTGACATGGAAAAGGCTTTGGAAAACTTAAGTCTCAGTAAAACGGTGACTAAAAGGCAGTCTGGAGGGATTCTNAAGGGAAGGGAAGGGAAGGGAAGGAGGCAGTGCTGATCATAATTTTTAGGTAAAAAAATGTTAGTTAGGAGAGCGTCTGCTCATCAGTGGACTGGGACCATGTCTATGAAACTCTGGGTGTGCTGGGTCTCCAGTTCAAACCAAGGACTGTCAGAAGATAAAGCTAAAAGACTAAACCTGCTGTACTTACACCCATCTCCTGTTCTAGATGAGAACAAAGAGTTTTGGCGTGTTTCCCTGGCCCAGCCTGTGATGGGAGGTCGCACCGAGACCATCCCTCTAGGTACACAGAGATCACCTGAGCCCCCGAACCAGTTAGTCTGCAAAAACCTGAACTGGCTTGTAAAGGCACAAAAGCAAGTGGTTGTAAAACAAGGAACATGCTATTTTCAGGCAACATAAATTTATCTGCTCTTATTTATTCAGGGTGTTGATCTTCAAGTCTCAAGAAGCAAACTGGCTTCTTACCATCAAGTTGCTAATTGTTACGGAGTGCCTGGAAATGACACGTCTTTACTGGTGTGATACCACAGTAGAGTTTTAACAGAAATTTAATGCAAATTTTGTGATTTCTGTTACAAAAGCTGATAAGATTCATCTTTCCTGTCCAGGCTTTTTTTTTTTTTTCCTGAAAGAAAATGACTACATTTACCTGAGGGTGTCATTCTCTGAAGATGGGTTTTGTCATTTGTTACGCCGTTAAACTCCACGCTGAGCCGGAATCAAATTCTTGTCTTGAGATTACAACCATGACAAACTGCAACAGCTATCAAGGCCGTTGTCAAAATCCATCTGGACTTTTTGTGCTTAAATTAAATGTTCCAAATACTAACTTTGCTCCTAGAAAGAAAACTTCTTGGCTGTGTATTGTAGGAACACGCTAGGAAATGCCTCATCTCTTGATTACCTTGTCAGTATCAATAAGAGAAATTTTTAAAATTCCAGCTGCATCTCGTGCTTCCAAGGCAGAACAGCTCTTTTTTGGTGGTGCAGGAGAGGGTAACTGCTCCCTGATGCACCACCGCATTTTCAAGGGATGTATCGGACATTTTCATGAACTTTGCAGGCCTGGTCTTTGTCTTGGCTGGCTCCAGACGCCAGACTGCAGGACGCTAGGACTGAGAAAGCACAAGAAGGGAAAGGGCTGGCAGCAGCGAAACTTCTGCTTGGATTATAGCAGTTTTTACTCTCTGGCCAGGCTGCACTTTGGCTTAGCTTTCAGCAGCCAAATGTGTGGTTACGACGAGAGCGGGGCAGATGAGAACAGGCTTGTGCGCGGTACCAAGCGAGAGCGACAACAGAAGAAGCGGCGGCTGCTCTTTCCCCAGCACTTTTCCCACCTGCACGCGGCCTGCAGCACCTCCCAGCACAGATTTGGGTGGCCAAGAGGGCGGGTGTCTGTCAGGATGGGAGGGTGGCGGACGAGGTGGAGGAGAAACCTCTAAGCCCACTCTCGGATGTACCAGGTTCCCGCGGCTGTAAATCTCCTGCTTTCAAAAGCAATTGATGACACAAAGTTCATCCAAGCAGGTTACCGCAGGATTTCCCAAGCCTTCCGCTCCACGCTATGATACTCCAGGCTAAGCAAACTTCCTGCCTGCTGCAATCGTTTCGACACTTTCGGTTCTGCCTGGGGATCAAGTTCAGGTGGAGGCAGCTGAACCTGGTACCTCGTCCTTTCTGCAGACCAAGATGCTTGCGCGGCTGGAATAAGCTCATTTTTTACATCTGCCTTCTGCCTGCCAGTGTTGGCATCTTGCAGATGCCTTGCATCTACACCCCATGCTCAAGGTCAGGAAAAGGTCAGGAAAGTGAGTGAAAAGGGGTTTGTCGTTGTAGGGCTGATGTTCAGCTCACAACGTACGAGGGCTTAGGAGCTCACCCCTCGGGATGATGGAAGCCAGCTCAGGTCCCATAATGGCCACAGGCAGCTTCCCTCTAGGAGCTACTCAGGCTGCCCAGGAAACAAGCTAATACATAATATTCCTTATCAGCTGTAAAATTACACAATAACCTACTAGGACAAGATTCTGAACAATTCGCCAGTAGGGGAGAAACCGAGACAAACCTTTGGTAATTGGTGTAAAAATTCCTTGCTGACCTCTTGTTATGATTAGATTAATTCCAGAAATCGCATAGAAAGTATGCGACATTGTCTTTAGCTGCACCCTCATCTGCTTGGCTCAATACAAACATAAAATTCATCAGCCGTACCAAGAAAAGCTTTTAGAAATTCACGTAATTCAATTAGACCATCAAAAGGATGATCTAATCATGTCAATTCAATTATTCAGACGAGGACAAGCTAAAATCTTTCATGTTACCTAAACTGGAAACCTTCTGCTGAGCCAGTCCTCTGCTAGCAGTCCGCTCATCTAAGGAAGAGGGTCATTCAGACTTTATTCTTGCTTTTCAGTTTAAATAGTGGGTCTTTTTGGATAAGAAAATCCTCTAAGTCTGATATTAAGCAGAATTAAAAAAAAAAAAAGTATCCTGGACACCACAGGCTGTCCTGCAGTGAGGGTTGGGGTTGCTGCAGGTGGGGATACACATGACCGACCGCATTGAACATCGGGTCTGGTCACAGGCGCCCTGCCCGCCTCCCACCGAGGCGTATTTCGGCAGAGGCCCCTTTGGCCACTTCGGCTTGGCATCCTGTGGTTTCATAACGACAATACCTCTGTGTTCCTTTTTCCTGCCCTTCTCGCTCATTTTAAGCTTCTCCATCCTCACTGCATTCCTGCCTCCATAAACCCAAATGCAAGACAACAGGGTTTTCTCACTATTTGCTTGTCTGGCAAGACTCTCGCTGGGGCCACTGGGAGAGCAACTGTATGTGCACATCCTCTTCTCACTCTTCCCCTGCTCTGTGAAGGGATGCAAGATCTCACCTCCAGCAAACCCTTTTCTCCCGGCCCTGCTGCCTCTCATTCCTGACTCAGCCTGCACCCACGCACTTGGGCTCCCCATCCCTCACCCGCGTGGCTCCGCGGTTGAGGAGCTGCACAAACACCCTGTCTCTTTTTCTAGAAGAACCTAGTTCTAGAAAAGGTGCTCGGTTTCTAGAGACAAACCGCTCTTACCCTGAGCCATGTGTCACCGCTCTTCCTTTGGAAGCTGCCCTGCAGTTAATACATCCTCCCCAAAAACAAAAGCAATGGGACAAGTGGATGAAGGGTGTACGGACGAGCTTTTCAAGCCTCACCCCTGAAGCCACCCCAAAGATAGGGAGAGTTTAGCCTTGATCAAACAGAGCTACGAGCACTTGCTCTGCACTCACCTATTGTTCTCGGGCAAGTCCTGGCTCGCAGCAGTGCCGGCCAGAGCCGAGGAGGAGGGAGCATCCAAGAACCAGGTGGAGGAGGCACTGTTTATCCTCCTGTTTGCTCACTTTGTCTCGGAGACTTCCAAAAGCCTCTCACTCCAGCAAAACAAATAAATTGCAAGCTGCTGAAGGAATCCTGAAGAACACAGCAGACGGCACCAACAAGCTGGGTCCGCCTTAGAGGGATGTAAACACGCGCTGCCTGCGTGGATCCACACCACCACCCAGGCGTTTGCGCTACCTCGGTTTTATTCCAGGGACCTCTGATGAGGAGACGGAGGCTGAGAGCTGCTCAGATAAGAGCCACGTGGCGGTGTTGCAGTTGCGTGGCTAAAGAGCTCCGCAGTGAAAAGTTTTCTCATTGATTAGAAATTAGCCCTGAGATAAAAAACCAAAACGTAGGAATAAGAGGCAAAACTTTCAGCACGGAAAGAAATTAGCAGCTTTACATCCAAACAATTTGTGCAAGAGACAGGGTTACTGCATATATTTAGTGATGATCTATAAAAGACAGCGCACAGTGGATGTCAGAAAATTATGGCTTATAGAAAGTTATTTAGACGTGAGAGAATTTTGGATGGACCCAAATGTGAGAGGATTTTGAGGAACTTTGGAAGGACAGGAAAAAAGATCTGCTGGGCAATGGGATGGCAGATTAAAGTCAGCGCAGCGTGATGCGTATGGGAAGAAACAGTTTGAACTATTCCTGGTCTTCATGCATTGTAAATCAACTCAAAGGCCTTGGTGCCACTGTAAAGAGCTCATTAAGAAGCATCTGCTCAGCAAAGCGTTCTGACCAGAAAAGCAGTAAGACATTATTTAAATATAGGTTTTATCTAACAATGAAAATATTATAGCACCATATATTACATTAGTGATGATACTTCCTCATCTTAAACGGCGTGTTCAATCCAGTTCTTTTCCCCTCATTTGGAAAATATAAGTCAAGTTCAAAGAATGTAAGAAGAAATGCTGAAGGCTTGGAAGATTTCCATATGAAAAGAGACGGCTTGGACTGTTCCAACTTTAGATAAGAAAAAAACCTGAATTTCATTCACTAATGAATGGTATGGGAAAAGAAAGAAAAAAAAAAATCTTCCAAAATACTCTGTGTTGTACTGCTAAGGAGGAAGCACTGATATAAATTCAAATAACCTTTTTATGTCAAGCACCATTAAAACTGAGATGAAGCACTTTTGATCTGGAAACTCATTAGTACAATATAGTAATTTGTGCCCAAGAATTCAGTGAGATTCCAAAAAGACTTCCCTCCTCTTCCCACAGACACTTGCACACAGACAATGCCAACCGTCACAAGTTCTTGTTAAATTCTCAGTCCTCTGGGAGCCTCCAAGACTATTTCTTGCGCCAGAGCTCACACTCCTAACATACCACTGAAACTGGGGTTTTAGGCGGCTCGCCTGCCAACACATTTTCTCTGGGAAACATCCAGAAATGCTTCTGTAACATCAAACCTAGTAAACCCAGGCTGCTGTTATCCACCTGTCAGTTTAGCTACCAACGTATCAATTAAGGCGTGTAAAATTCAATTCACATGCACATCCTTATTTCAAGCAATTTCAGGTAATTCCTTAACCTCCAACTACCGATTTTAAAACCTCAAGTAAAAAAATCCATCACACTCCAACTCCAGAAGCAGCCCAGCTTGGGAACCCTTAAAAGCACTTTTTGGGAAGTCCAGCGGTCGCTACAGGTTCTGCAGGGGCCACCTTCACTGCATTTCAAGTGGCCTCAAAGCCAGTCTCAAGGTGAAATTCACCCTCAAGGCGACATGTTGGTTCTTAGGAGTGAGTTTAGGGCCAAATTCGGGGCAAATTAGTACACCGGGGAGCTACCCCAAATGTGCCCTGCATTTAGAGGGTGCTCCAGCTGCAGAGGGGCTGGCTCGGCCAGCAATATGAGTCATGTCAGTCAGACAAGACGGCCCCAAGTGCTACCTGGAAATTTGCATTTGTCCCCTACTGTGAAGGCGGGAGAGATCCACAGGTGGTTGAAGTTCAGCTTCCCTTCCAGAGCCATGTGGCTGGATCCCAGGGGAGCTCGGAAACTCAGGTGTTCCCAAAACCAGCCAGCTCATGTGGAGCACAAACAGCAAGAAAAAGTCCTCTTCCCTCCTTGTGGGTGGGATTGCTCCAGAGCTTGGAAGCAACGGGGAAAGGCTGTGACAGGGACAGTGGGGATTCCACAAGAAAGCCTCAAGTGTTATGATTTGGGCCAAAACTAGTAAACCCTTAAAAGAATTTTCTTTTTTGCAAATTTCCCCATGTAGTTCCTAGACACTCCTTAAGTGTTAGTACCAGCAATTTTAATTCTCAAAGTGAAATCCACACCTGGCAGGACCAAGAAAGCTGCACTGACAACACATTTCAAACTCAGTTTTCCTCCCTGCTCATCCCCTGGCTACAAAAGACAAGCTCCTTCCCAGAAAGTACTCCCAAGCCCTTCTGATGAGTAAGGGTTTGGGGTGTTTTTAACTTAACTTGTTTTGTTTTGTTTTGCTGTCTGCAGGATACCAACTGGTTTTCAAGCACTGATCACGCACCTCGACGATGCCATTTCAGTATTTCAGTTTAAAGCAAGAAAGATGCTGGGGGGGAAAAAAAATAATTCAGAACCCGCCCTGTCCCCTGGGCTGCTTCCCCACAGCGGGGGCAGCAGGGCCGGGGGGGGGGATTCTGCCCCTCTGCTCCGCTCGGGGGAGACCCCCCTGCAGTGCTACCTCCAGCTCCGGGGGTCCCAACAGCAGTGGGACCAATATAAAATATCCAAGGATTACAGTCAGCCCATTCTATCCGTGGGAAGCCATGCGCTCCCAGCAGGGAACAGCAAATGTGGGATTCTGCGAGCACTACGGCTTCGGGAGGAAGGGAAGGGCTCAGGGCAAGAAGTTCCCTGGATCGCTGCCATAAACAAAGGGAGAGCTTCACAGCAAAGTTTCTGATTTCTATGGAATGTGCCGTTCCTGCCATGAAATAACCCTGTTGGCAGCTTGGGGCAAGTGCCCAGGTCTTGCTCCTCCTCATCCCTGCACCTGGAGAGCTCGAAAACACCGAGACCTTGAAACCCTCCCACCCTGGCTGGCTGTAAAGTCAATACTGTCACCAATTCATACACCAGAGTCTTCTAAAAGTGCAGTTTTCCCAAGCGTTAGAGGAGAAATCAGTCCTGTGTCGCTCAAACCAGGACACATTGGTGATGCTGCAGGGAGCAGGCAGGGGAGACCTTCTGCCAGGGACTTAAAACATTTCTGCCACCAAATTGCACGTCTCTTTTAATGCATAAAGTTTTGAAAGTTTTAAAAGCAACACCAACGAAATATCTCTATCTTCTACTCTATCCATTATATTTTACAGATTTCAGAAATTGTTATTGAATACCTGGCTCTACCCAATCAAAGTTTGGGGTTTGAAATGTTTAGTGCATTAAGACTACACCTACGTGGAAACTGAAATGTCTGTTTCCTTGGAAATTCTGTAATTTCAAACTCAATTTTCATTCCAGTGTGAAGTGAAATGTCATATTTAGAAATTCAGCACAAAACGAGATGTTTAAAAAGTTTTTAAAAGTTACTTGAAACATTCTGTTGTCATTTTGACAAGCTTCTTTGATATTCTTATTGTAATTTATTACATCAAGTGATAATTTTCGTAGCAAAAATTATTTTGAAAGGAAAAATGGAAATATGCAGTTCTTGTCATTTTAAAATGGAACACTTCAGCCTTATTTGCATGTTTGACTTTGCATTCAGAATATAATGGGCAAAATCCAACAGAGTTCTGGTGAAAGCTTAGATTTCATTAAGACATCATTTTCAAAGAGGAAAATGTATGAGGATGATGCCCAGCTACACCGTGACCCCATACGCACTGTCTGATCCCACCTGGTCACTCTTGCAATCCTTTGCCTTAGCTTTGATGTGACTCCAGCGAAGGCACCAGGCAGACAAGCAGTCCTTACGGTCAGGTAGGAGACGTTCACCCCCGATCTCACGTATATTTAGCGATCACCAATGAAGGTCACAAAGTTTTGATCACCTCGGAGAAGCTCTGAGCTGGATAGACCTGAGGAATGAGAGTTCGAGGTGCCCTGGGGAGCGGGGTGGAGGATTTAAATCTGCGTGTGTTAGGGCTGGCTTGCACTCGTATGATTCCTTGCTAGAGGAAAACCTAAAAAGACCGCTTTGATATTAGACGTTTCCACTACCAACTGTGGCTTTTTTATTGAGACATCTCAGGTGCGATACAAAGCTGTTTTTTCAAGCTTGCTGTAGCCTGAGCTCTCATTTTAAGAGCAACAACCCATGCTATTCTAATTAAATAGGTGGAAAATAGATGTGGATAATAATAAGAGCCTTAGAATTATTGACAGTTTATCTTACTTCAGTTAATGAAAGGCACTACTCTCACTGTTCCTGCTTTACAGCTTCACTGGACTGGACTGTTTGAGACTTAGAGGTGTTGGCATTAATGGTGGCAAACCAGCCACACACCTTACTTCTGTATAAACCACGTATCTTGACTTCGCAGGCTCCGAACTTGGCGCGAGTTTGCTAAACCCTTGTAAGAACTTCATTCCCACCAATATCTGCCCGCAGGAAACCCCCCTACAGGATGCCTTCTGCTACCGCTGCACCGCTGCTCAAGGAACAGGCTCCCAGGGAAGGAGAACGACTCGAGTCCTCTCCAGGTGAGGTCTCGCAGCACCAATGCATCTCCCGACAGGAGCAGTCCCTGCTCTGCTGTGTGCGACTCCTTGCAGGGCAAGAAAGTCATGGCCAGGGTGAGAAGTTTGGTGAAGAGGACGGTAATCAACTCACCCGTGATCTCCTCAGCCAGGGAAGATGCCAAGTGAGGCTGGGGGCTCCAAAGCTTCCTCTCCACAGCACAATTCTACCACCTGTCTTGTCCAGCCGTGCCTAACATGAAAAAGATTATTTTTTTCTCCTTTCTATTCCTCAACATCTGGAAAAATAGAAAGTTAATTTTTCCAGGCCTTTGTGGTCCTTAGTTCCTTTAAGGTGGGAAAGGAGATTTTACAAAGAATGAACGTTATGAAAACTTTGGATCGCTAATAATGATATTGTTCCCAAAAGCACACCAGGAAACACACACGCTGTCTCTCATGACTCAGTCTGATGAACCCTGTTGTTATTGCTTCTCCAAGGATATTTGCCGTTATCCATCACTCCTCATCTCTTGCTCCACGCCACGTGTGATCTGGCTTGGGCAAGGGCTCAGTGCTGTGCTGGGGTTACCGAACATTGTCCTTCCTCATGCACGCCGGGCGTGACACAGCTTGGACACGCTGCCAGTGTTGCTGCACCCCCCAAACTCCACCATGCAGTGGGCCACCTCTGAGTCCTCAGAGCCACCCAAGGCAGGTGAAGGGAGGGAGCATGGAGGCGTTGGGAAGGCTTTGCTGGCAGTGATTTACCTGCTTCTTTTACTCCGCGGAGACCAGGAACTGCGAAAAAGAGCATGAGGAGCACCACACCAGGGTGGCCTCTCCGTCACCCAGAGCCACCCTGCCCAGCCAGAACGAGCAGCTCAGCACAGGACCATGCCACGCAGCTGCCACCATTCTGCAGTTCGGGCTCTCTCCTGTTCAACCAAGAAGGGAATACGGGTTGAAGACGGCTTATATTAACATTACGTTACATACAGGGTCATTTCGGCAGGAATTTCTGTGCTGGAGAAAGAGAGATGGGAGGTGGCACACCGCAGTGAGCAGACTGCTCCAGGGATGTCTACAAGGAGACGCAAAAGCCTAAGAGCCAGGCCATAAGCTGCACAGACCATAACTTAGGAGGGCAGCAATGCCGATACTGTGACATTAGTACTGTTGTCTCCCCACTGCTCGCAGCGCCTCCGGTGAAAGCTGGACCCGTTCCTGCTGATGGAGAGCGAAAGGGATGACAGATTTTCCTCTCCCTGCAGGGAACACCCCCCGCTGTAGCGGGTAAGAGCTGGGGTGCGGGGAGGGGGATCTGTTCTGCCTTTTTTTTTTTTAATTTTTTTTTTAAGCTGAGCCAGGATGGCTGTACCTGCATTTCAAGCAGCCACGGCCACCCCCTGTGCATTACGGGTGAGCAACCCAGGCAGCTGCAAACCCTCTGCAGAGCAGCAGAGCCTGCTAGGACACTTACACTTTAAGTAAAAATGTGCTAATGCATCCCTGTATTTCTTTAAAGGAGGTGCCAACATGGGAATCCCTCAGGCTCCTGTAATGCTAAGAAAGCACCCCTACCTAAAAAAACCCCAAACCAGGAGATGGCTGTTACAAAAAAAGCAAAGGCCTTCTAAAGAATGCAATGCTAGAAATGCAGGTATACAGGATCCACACATATCCCTTAACACTTGACCTTCTCATTAATGCCTCTCACCACACCCCAAACGTATAGGCATCCAGTATAACTTCATGCCGCAGGTGCTATTCTTTCCTCCGCGCAATGAACCAGAATGCCGCTCCGTCTGCTCTTTCCTCGTTTCGGCATTTGTCTTCCCAGCAATCTCCCTTCATTAAGCCTCTCTTAACCATTTGCTTGCCGAAGGAGCTTAAAAGCGCCATGGCCAAATCCAGATGAGGACTTGAATTGCAATATTTGTAAAATACGGAGGTGTCTAGGTCTGGGTTTCGGTGTGATCCAGAGGGGGCTCTTGCAAAACTGAGGGACCTACCTGGGGTTACGGGTCGCAGCTTTCAGTGAAAGCTCAGCGTCTGGCTCCGAGACCTCCACCACTACGTGGAGCTCCACGCATCTGCCAGCCAGTGTGTTGTACAGCCCGGGGCGCCTGTGCCCGTGCCCGGGGTAAGGCCGGCCCTTTCTGCAATGAGGGTTTTGAAACGCACCTGTAAAAGAGCTAATCTCCCCTGTGGGATTGCGATCTGACAGAAATCCAGGCATTTGTACCGTTTGCTTTCAGCAAAGTCCTTTGGGCTCTTAATCAGTTACAGGATTTAGTCGTATTATTTACGAGCTGAAAGGAGGAAAAAGAACCACCCAGCAGGTCCCCGGTGAGACAATGCTGAGCCCCTCCTCACACTGAGTGAACTGCGTCAGCGCTAACCTTTCAGAAACCTCCTGTGGCCGAGGTGTGACACCCAGACATACCTGGCTTTGATAGCCAGCGACTCAGAAGCTGAACGGAGCAAGTTAACACCATTATGAAACGGTTCTCGGGCTTTCGGCAAAGTTTGCACGTAATTTCTTGTAAGGGAAAGGTGGGCACGAGTGACGGCAACACATTCCTGCTCCTCACCTTCAAATCACGCGACTCTTCCACCAAGCGATGACTGTGATGAGAAGAGCTGCAGCTGTGACCAGTAACACTGGGAGCGTCTCCACTGCCCTGTAACTCACTCCCTTGTGCTGTCCCAAGGCTGCTGGAGCTGGTTGGCCCAGTGAAGCCCCTGCAGAGACCTGGTGCAGCACTGCGAGGAGCACTCCCCATTCCCAGCGTGGGGCAGCTGACCCTCGGTCTCCCAGTCTGTTCCCAGCAGGCGCTGGCCCACGCTGCCAGGCGTGCAATGCCACCTCATGGCAAAACACCACATCAACTGGCCTCCTATGCAGCTCTTGCTCCACAACAAAACCCCGAGTGAAGAGAAGACTCTTGTCCATACCCTATTTATATTTTTTTCCCCCAAAGATTGAGAATAAAACATTTATTCTGCATCCTAGATATTCACGTCCCCAATTCACATATCTTGAGGAAACCTCTAGCCAGATCACACTACAGCTTCACCCTTCCAAGCCGCAGTGCAACGAACTCTATGAGATTATCTTTGCTCTAAAAAATGCAAATTTGATATCCTTTTGTGTTACGCGGGTAGGTACTGCGGAACCAAGCCTACCAGAGAGTTCTGTGGTCTCCCGTGTTCAGCAGCAATATCATTGCCAGCCTCTGAATGGCCCAGGGAAGACAAGATCTCAGGAGCCATTTATGGCTGCTGGCGCTGCTAGTTCAAATCGAGTTTCAAACAGCAGGTAAGGAACGGATTTATCTCAATAATTTCCTTTAATTCCTTAACTAGTCAGACTGGCAATTTACAATCAAGTTATTTTGCTTGTACCAAAAACTTTCCTGCATAACCATTTTCTTGAAATACTTATCCACGTGCGTTTAAGAAAAAAATAAATCAAAAAATTAATTTCTAAATGTATGCTACCTGCAAACAATCCCCATAGTGCTGGCAGCTAATGAATGAAACTTCACACATAGTTTCACTGTAGCTTTCTGATAGGGGAGTTTAAAATAATTACAAAATGAGTGTATGAAAAATTCATCAACAAAATCCCACTGTTTGGCAATGGGCTATTAAGTGGCCAGAAAATAGTAACATTATATAAAATGCTGTGAGAAAGGCTTCAGGGGTTTATGATTTATGGTTTACCAAAAAAGCAGGAAGGAGCACTGAAATACTTTAATCAAGCAACAATTTACTTCTAAAACCTTTCAACCTTGAACAATATTCCCATCTGTGATTGCTTTTAAGTACTTAGTAGTAAACTTTTGAAAGTTTGGTGTTTGAATGTCCTGTTTGCATAGGTACTGAGGGGTAAGATCAAATACATATTTAAATTTTGATCAGACACGTTACTTAAAATGTTTCAGGGAAATATCTAGAAGCAGATTTTTTTTCTAATCGCTATTTGAATTCAGTGTTGCTAATGGCAATTTCAAGGTTGCCATCAGCATTTTTTAGAGTACTAGATTATCAAAATCATTATTGTTGTAGTGTAATTAAATCTGAAATAAAGGCTACAAAGACTCTTAAAGAAAATATATTTTACGTATCGGAGCCCTGGTAATGCATCAACACATGACATGCCACTGCCTTTTTATTGTAAGAGCATTGTCTCACTATTGTCTTACTGTTCTTTACCTGTAAAAACAGGCTTCTCAAAGAGAAAAATAATGAGCTTTCTGCCTTAAAACTTCAGCCCTTCCAGTGCATCATCTATGGACATGGAAATATGCTTTTGGGAAGCCTTAGTATCATTTTCAGAGATGTTTGGAAGAGATGAGAATCTCAATAATGGTGTTATTTCATTACTCTTTATGTCAAAATGACCCTCCATGAACAAAACAACAACTCTGATGATAAATTTTTTTCTGGTCAAAAGAATGTAGAAACCTGAGCCACTCTCAGCCCCCAGGTCTCACTGCAGCTTTTGCTGTTTGAAACACTTCACTGAACAGACTCTTCACTGGTCTCCTAAGGTACAGCATGGATGTAGATCCAGAGAGGTCCCTAGAGCCATGCTGCTGTGAAGTCCTTGACAGCCTTTCTGGGACCTGGAGCAGAACTAAAGGAACATTGAGGGTCCATTGCCTTCAGTCACGTTTCCAAGAGTCCCTCTGACACATCCTTGCTCCTCAGATGCTGAAAGGAGTACCTTCCAGATGCCAAGCCCAACGGCTTTGTGGAGTTATGCTGTCAAAGTCATGGTGCACAGGGGAATCATAAACTGGAGTTAGGGATGTTTTATCCCCAAAGGTCTAACGCTGGGGGAACTGAGATGCTCTAGTTGGAGATACTAGGTTAGAAAGGAAACCAAAGGGATTCTCAAATTCCTTCTTAAATTAGTCTATCCCTCCAGGCAAAAGAAATCATCCACTGGCAAGGAGAAAAGGCAATTCCCAGCTAGCACAAGCCTACTAACCTCTGGCTTGCTTTTCCCAGAGTTGTTCCACCCTGAAACAAGTTCACCTAAGCCCAGAAACTGTCACAGAACCAGAGCTGAATAAGGAAGCCAGATAACAAAAGATTCCTAATCCTTCTGTTGTCTCCTTTGCTAGTAAATCTCTTCATATTTGGTCGGTGAATTGGTCGCATAACTCCCCTGACCTCAGGGTGGTCACTGGAGCATTAAGGAAAAAACCTCCTCACTCTTGGGACTGCGCCAAATCCTCCATGCCTGAGAAAGGCAAAGAGAGCCCTTCTCATGGGCGGCACTGCAGGTGCTGCTGCATCTCCAGCACGGGCTTGGAAAACTGAATTTGCACATTATTTAGACACTGAAACCCTGGCCTGTTCTCCTAATAATCCCTGCTCTGCTGCATTTATTACTCTTCCCCTTGACGACAGCTCAGGGTTGAGAACATTCTCCTCATAACTAAGAGACAGGGGTTCATCTTTGAGAAGAGTCAAAGATATTTTGCTCCTCTCCAAAGCATCCCAAAGTCCATAAGAAAACACGGACCTTCTCCCAAGAGAGAAGAACAGCAGATGCCTTGTATCTGCATGACGGCTGTAACGATCATTCACGTTACCTCCATTTGCAATAATTCTATTTCTATGTAAGAATTTCACACAGTAAATTTGTTTTTAAATACTTCTCACCGCAGAGCAGATAACAGCACTAAACATACTGGGAAAGGGAAATTAGTACAGTCATACATACAGTACATACAGCACGTACACTAGGCAGTACATCCATGTGCGCGAAGCCATGGCCCAAAGGAGTTCAAGGAACAGTCTTTGCCTCCAGCTAAATTGGTCCTTATTGGCTCTGAACGTGCTCTGGTAAAATATCATTATTTACCTGCATTGCTTAGCTAATGACACCAACAAAATTCATTGCAATTTTGGATTCTTTCCAGGCTGACCTCAAGGCATTAAGTGGTTGGAAAGGTCTGCACATCTCTTTTGTAGACCCGCATTTCACAGCGCAATTGTTGAGTCTCTGCTGAGCTGGCCCTTGGCTAGGGAAAGAAAAGTCTCAGACAATTTGTTAACAACAGCAGGGAGGACGGATTATTTCTCATCTATTTTAAAATTTGTAGATGCAGCTTCTTTTCTGGAGTGTCACGATCCTTACATCTCAGCCAGGACAAAGATGTAATGGCAAGATTCAATGGAAGCTTAATGCGAGACAAATATTTGAATTTACAATGTGCAGTTTTGTGACAGTTGCTTTTTTCCTCTGGAGAGAAAGACTGGACCAACTTCAAATTTTCCTTGTAGAAATGTTTTGGTTTGTTTTCATAACTGAACAACTGTTTTCAGATGGCATTTATATCAACAGCTGTGCAATTGATACATGAGCAAATTTCCTTAAAACTAAGAAGAAAAATGACTAAATCTTGTGCTCCCAGTCCAGATATAAAAAAAAACCCCTACAAGCTATTGAAGGTATATTTAAGCCAAAGCATCTAACAGGGGAATTCTCTTCCTTGCAGTTTTTGTTTTGTTCTTTTTTAGTCAGCCTGACAAATACACAGCATTATGTTCTGGCCTCGTCATGACTAATTTCAAAGTAAATACATGTAATTAGCCAGAATAAGGGGTGATGCAGAACCTGAATGCTTTATCTCCAATTTATTCCAAGCTTGTGGTCTGAAACAGAAGAAACGTAGCTGGTTACTCTGGAGGAAGAGATTTGCTTGGACTAATTTATGTTTCTATGAGCAGAAGCCTAAGAATAATATGATATAAGCCAGATTGCTGTTCAACCAGAGAGGAACAAACATCCTTTGATACTGCTTTTATCCCCTAAGTAAATAATGCTAAGAAACTGCAGAAAAGCCTTTAATACATTTCCTGCTTCTTTCTTGGATCATTCCCACATCAGGAACACTCTTCTTTGAACTGAATTTATATTTCCTTTAATGAGGTACAACCCCCCACCCCCCTTTCAAAATTTGAAAATAGAAAATAAGAGATGAAAACAATACAAACCAGATATATCGACTAATTGTTTTTCTTATACTTTTAAAGCCTGTGATTGCTGAACCACTATCATAAGGCTATCATAAAGCACTGCAAAAGGCAAGAAATATGATTCCATATACTAATTTCAAAAAAGGCATAGCTAGTAGAATTTCTTCAAAACTGCCTGAGCAGAACCCTTACATTTAGAGAACGCGTGGTTTTCTGTATTTATTTACACTCAAACTTGCACCAGTTGAGCTGTATGGACAACACACGTCTAAGACAAGCCTTTCAATGGCATGGGAAGAATATAAAGCATATAAAACCTGACACAGATTCAGCAAATCGATATAGATAAGGATAAAGCGGCCTGCATGGTGGTCTACGCTACCAGGCTTCGCTGCTTTCATTACCCACAACTTTGCATTTAAATCCCCCAAATCTCTCTGCAACACGGCAGTCTCTGCCGACTCTGTGAGTCTTTGGTACGGATCATCGGGGCTGGTATCGACGGATGGCAGGGCTGGTCCTCCAACCTGCCTCTCGCTCCGCTGCAACACCTTCAAGTTGCTCGATGCCAGCTCTTCGGCATCGAGCTCTTCGTTGATGCTCTTCGAGCCAAACCAGACCTTGAAAGAGTCGTGTACGCGTTGAAGGAGTTCTAGTTTTAGCCCACTGAGAGTTAAAAATAGGCTGAGGAACTAGGAAGGGATGCAGAACCGGAGCCAAACCACAACACGAAGCTTCTGTGCGCCCGAGTTGTGCGCATATGTCCCATCCATCGCCAGGCAGGCAGCAGAGCTCTGCGGGGGACGGAGGTGCAAGTGTGGGCCCAGCACAGCCATCGGCAGGTCGGCTGCTTGGCTTACGCATCCTCCTAGGAGATGAGAGGTTCCCGGCAAGAAGGGTGCAGGGATGGTCAAACCGTTCACATTCTGCCACTAGTAATATCGGAATTAAAAAAAAAAATCTCCCCTCTTTTTTTCCGGAAAGGTAATGAAAGAACTGGAAGCCTAAAATAATAGGTCAAGTTCACAACCAGCCTTAGTGAAGAATATCTGCCGTCTAAAATAATGCCAGTTTTAAGCTTCTCAGAGAAATTGTATTCTTTGGATTTACAATTGGGTTAAAGACATCAAGTGGAACAAACCCAAGACAGCAGGGAATCAGGGCACAGAAAATAAATGCATCTCTCAGTAAATGCCATCAGTATGGGAAAGCAAGTAAAAACTCAGCTAAGAAATGTTACCAAACATTTGAGAATGAGGGGAAATACATCCATATGCCAAAGAGTGCAAGGATATGAAACAAAGGAGGACACTCTCATTCAGTAGTGGCACAGCTCCCTCTGCAATTAAATTCTCAGAACTGAAGCAACAATCCCTTGGTTAACTACCACGATGGAAAGCAGACCCAGACCCTTCCTTTCCGAACACCGCCGTTGCTGAGCTGCCCACACTTGTGATGCCCACAGCCAGGCCAGACCACCTTTGCCACCACAGCAAGACAACCAGGTGGCGCGGAGCATTCCCATTCGAGAGAGAATCCAGTTCTGCAGGGGTAGCACCTTCTGGAAACAGCACGGTTATTCTTCGCTCCCCAGTCAGAACTGGACTTTCATGGGAGGAGACAAAAATAAATAGACATTGCAATAAATTATCCTTATGAGTTGTCCTGAAAAATGTGTTTATTAATTCAATTCTGTCAAATACCTGTGTGGAACGATGGTAAGGCAGGTAACTCTTGTTTCTGTAGCCATAATGTAGTCCTCTTCCTAGTGTATTATTCCTTATATACTATTTACAAATTCAGTTGTAGCTTTTTAGGGCTAATTTCCATTATTTCCTTTACAAAAGCTGTAGAAAACGTATAACAAATATATACATATGTATATATAAAACATGTAGAAAACATATAGAAATCAACATTATAATCTAAGCATATTTGTACAGAAAAATATACAAGAACTGACCTCCAGAAACTCCCTAAAGAGAGGCTAAAAGCTTGACTCAGAGGAGACTGGGCTGTGTTTAGACCCATTCCTAACGACAGCACTATTGTACCAAGGAGACAGCTCTCCGATGCCCCTGTCAACTTAGAGTACCCCAGCCTTCTTTCAAACAGTATTGCAGAACACAACTGAATTTTCTATTGTGTCCTTGTCAGATACAGGCGAAGCCTGGAATCGCTACGGCATCAGCTCTTAGAACCTGGTATTTTATATTTCATAGCAGCAGACTGGAAGGATCCAGCTAACACAATGATGTCACAAATGAAAGGCTGCATTTTGAATGGTGCTGTTGTAACCCATTAGACAAAGTGTTCTTACATTAATTATTCCAGATGATGGCAAAAAAAAAAATTAAATTAATATTCTATACAAAAGATGTCAAGGTTAATGATTCAATCAGGAGAAAAACCGCTAGTGGAAAAAACCCTCCATCTGACAGAAGTTTTGATATTAAATGAATAAAAAGAATTAAAGATTTAAGAACTGAAGACGGCACCTACAAAAATCCAACCTCCCCCACTTGTACAGTAATGAGGCTGTATTTTACACAGAGGTTTTTCAAGTAAACAAACCTTTGCTCTTCCACATTATATTTTCTCCAAACAAATTCACCAAGACCTACATTTATACCACAAAATGCCTGGAAAAAAAACCCCTTCAAACACGAAGCTCGTTCCAGGGGGTGGTGTGAAAATCAGCCTGTTCAACGCCAGCATGTGTGTCACCCAATCTGTACCTTGGCACTCTGCCTTTAGGCACTGCGTGCAAGAGCCAGGCATAGGTTGATATTTAAAGCTAGAATTCAACCCACCATGCCCGTACTATAGGACATGTATGTTGAGTATAATGAAGACATTTTCTTCTATCAAACCTGACTGTCTGTTTTGCCATGAGCTAAGTAATGACTGTAATAAATACACCGAGGGGAACCCCCACCCTATGAACTCTCTCTTCAAGTCTAAGTTTCTCACTTTGACTTAATATTATTGATTACAAAATCACCAGCAGGATTCCAATTTAAAACGGACACCTTTAGCAGAGCCCTTGAAAGATGTTTAGGTATTTAATCAGGCAGGTATTGAAGTCTCACCGAAATAAAATACTGCCCTGCTCCAGACTGGGCTTTGGCGGAGGGCAGCTCGCAAGCGCTTTGCCTCGTCCCAGCCCACCTGCAGCTGCCATTGCACCAGTCGTGCGTTCAGGAAAACAAGAGCCAAGCTCTGGTTTCAAAAGGAAACCTTGTGTTTGCAAAGTCCCTTGAATTTTCAGTTAAGCCTGTGAAAACTGGATGCGAAATGCTACCTGAAGACCTCGTTATAAAGCCCAACTCAGCTTAGGTTCCTTGTTGCTTTTTCCTTATGGTAAATGTTTGCCCCTTTCACTCTGAATTGCTCCAACAAAGCCCCAATACCTTGTGTTTTATTGCTGCATGGTGACAAGGGCTGACCTCTCCCTCCACTCCTACTACAAAGGCTTTTGTGTTTTACGTGTTGCTAGGAGGGAAGACATGGAAGGACTCTACCTTGTTAGCTTTTCCTTTGCCTCCTTCACGCCCCAAGGTACTCTGTATGACTTTAGGCTTTACCCTTTGGCAGCATCCACAAGAAGGAATAGATTCCATACAGAATTTAATCTGTAATTAAACAGAAAGAGAGAATGGCGTGGCCAGGTGGGAAAGGTTTTAAATACTCTCCTACGAAACTACAACAATACCAGGTGTAACGAAAAGACCGTTGAATTTATACTACTAATGGGAGCATGACCTTGTGCAGAGCAGCCCCTCGCGCCATCAGCAGCAAATACTTCAGGAAAAACCACACCAAACTCATAAGGGCGCAAGCAAAGAACAATCTCTCCTGGAACAAACCGCTTGGCATGCTTTAAAAATACCTAGAGTTTAATTAATCTTTTATGATTCCTTGCTGTTGTCCTTTATTCCCGTAGGCTTTGCTACTTCATTTTATGAGGTGTAGGATGGCCTCTAGTGGCCCACTTGATGCACAAGGACAGACCCTGTCTCGTTTGACTTCGCGGGGCACACACACAACGAGGACGCAGGGGCAAACGCAGGCCTTGCACAGAAAACAGACGGGACTGGTACTACATAAACAATCTCCAGACAACAACTCCTTCCCCTCTGCCAAACACCAAATATAATACTAATTTACGAGATGTGTTTTTCAGTCTGGAAACAAAACCAGAGTATTTTCCAGATTTTAATTTTATTTCACTTAAGAAATCTGTCTTTGCAAAACCGCTGCCTAAGTAGGACAGTAGGACTTGACCAGGTTAAAGGTATGTGGTTAGTGGTGTCGCTTTGCTTTGAAATGAGGTCAGTGATCTCATCCTAGTCCCTAAAGGACACTTTTGAACATCTCCAGTCCGTTGCCAAGACATTCAGCTCTCTGGGTACCTGAACATCACCTGAAGCAATGGAGAGGGATAGTTACAGTCCCTTCGGTTCATTGCAACAACAGTGGAAATCAGGAGGCGACGTGGTTCCTACCTGTGCGAGAATAATCTCAATTCATCCCTCTGTTGCCAGTCTAAGAGCAGAAGACGGGGCAACGGGCATCTCATCTCTTCTGGGATGGCAGGGTTAGCACATCTCCGCCAGATGGGTGGGCACTGTTTGAGGTTGATTTGATAATCACAAAACCACATGGGAGTAATTTTTTTAATTAGCTATTTCCTTTATTTGAGCGAAAGGTGGTGTGAGGAATGGCTCCTGCAAACCCAAATCCTCTCCGAGCGCTCTACGGGAGAGTTGGGGGGCATGGGACCCCCTGAGGGATTGCCTGTCTCTCCTTCCACGGTCTAGGCAGTTACGTGTCATTGACACATTTTCTCATGGTCCATAATGGCAACGTTGCTTTTGGAGACCTCTCTTGTTCCCAACTTGGCAAGTAAACTTCAGCCCAATAAAACCCTCTTTTTTTTTTTTTTTTAAATCCCAATGCTTTCTTATTTATGTTGCCACAAATCTATTTTTTGTCAACAAAGGCTTAGCCAGGCAATACGGGACCTCATGAAAGATTTAAATGGATGCAGAAACATAACTATAAATCAACGCATTGGGTCCACAGTCTTCTTGCCCAGATAACAACGGCTTCTTAAACTAAGCAGGACTTTAAGGTGTGTCAGCTGCTCAGCTCACAGAGCAACATGCTTGCATTACCCGAGTTACTTCCATAACATTTGGAATTTGCTTGCAGAGGTAGCAGAGCTGCGAGGAGCCTGAAGCAATCTCTCGTTTGGAAAAGTAGTCTCAAGGCAACAAAATGACTTGGAAACATTGCTCCATGCAATGTTTTGTACAGAATATATTCATAGCCTCGGCATTTTGTTTCAACGTATGCGCAACAGGTAGGATGCACCTTGTGTTAATTATTTCACAGAATGCTCCAGGGAAATGGCAAGCTTTTATAATGAATGAGGAAGATTTTTTAAATTGTGAATTGTGAATGTGTATCTATATGTCAAATCTATACATCTATATCTAACTATATTTAAGCTAGGACTAATACTAGCAGAGCGTGTTAAAAAAATTCCTGGAAAATATCTGGTAGTGTTAGGATTCGATGATCTTAAGGGTCTTTTCCAACCTAAATGATTCTGATTCTGTACCTAACGTGCATACAGTGCAGAGGTATGAATTCAAAACAGAACGTAATTGAGATACTTTCTAGTAACTGCGTATTATTCTGGGAACAAAGATGAGAGAGAAAAAAACTCCAGACCAGTTAAAATCTGAGCAGTCTGTGGCATATGCCCTGTGATGGGAGGTGCGGTTTACTGCATGTTGGTGACCAGCTGTAGATGGGGACAGTAACTGTGAATGAGTTTGAACAAATGGTGACTGATACTGTCACGGACGCACTTGATCAAAGCTGCACCTTTTTCAATTTGAAGTTGTTCTTACTATTTTTCCCTCTGGATACCAAAAGGAAGGATACCTGAATCTGCTCGGTTCAGGTAGCAGTAAGGCCTAAGTTCTAGTAATAATACAGCAAGTGATTTTTTTTAACACTCGATAGGATTGTGCCCAAGTTCCATTATTTGGGTAAAGAGAGAAAAGCTAGTTCCAGCATCTTCATGGATTTTTTTCCACCACAGACTACAAATATCCTGGATCTGAGACTTCAGCACAAGAAAGAAAATGTGCCTGCAATTTCTGCACACATAACCTGAACTAATCCAGTTCAGCACAGTGTGAGCACGAAATTGTAAAATTGCAGCTGAGGCCAAGAATACAAACCTAATTTGTGGTATAAGAAGAAACTTGTAGAAAAAAGGGTTTCAATATTCATTGCATCATTTACAGTTGCTCTGTAAAACTGATGCAGAATCCAGAGGGTCCTTTGTTAAAACTCGTATGTATCCACAGACCGTTAAATGAAACATTAAAGCCAAAAAAACCCCCCAAATTGCCCTCAAATAAGCATTCTACCAATAGCTGGCATCTCAAATTACTAGAGGTAGGTGACAAAAGCAACAACCAGGAGGTGGAAATTCAGATTAAAAACAAAAAAAAGAGAAACTCCTTACATGAGTTTTAAAGCAGAGAAAGTTAAAATACCAGAATTATTTCAGAGAAACCCCTCTGCCTCCCGTGGAGGAGACACTCCCTCTGCTGAGGGTCCTGCCTGCCAGACCTGCTGTGCCGCCCACTCTGCGTCCTGTAGGATTGCTTGAGAAAAGAGGGTTTGTTGGTCCTTGGCTAGAAGTGTCTTGGCTCTGCTACATGCAGGGGGTCTGTTTGGAAGAGACCGATCAGGAGTCCTGGTTCAAAAAAGAAAAAAGGTATCAAAATATCCAGCTCTGGTTCAAAATGTCCAGTTCTGGGCTCCCCAGTTTAAGAAGGATGGGGAATTGCTGGAGAAGGAACAGCAAAGGGCTACCAAGATGATTCGGGGGTTGGAACATCTTTCTTATGAGGAAAGGTTGAGGGAATTGGGTCTCTCTAGTCTGAAGAAGAGCAGACTGAGGGGGGATCTCATCAATGCTGAGCAATACTTAAAGGGAGGGTGCCAGGAAGAGGGGACCAGTCTTTTTCCAGTGGTGCCCAGTGACGGGACAAGAGGGAACGGGCACAAACTTGAATATGGGATATTCCATCTGAACACGAGGAGGAAATTCTTTCCTTTGAGGGTGGCAGAGCACTGGCACAGGCTGCCCAGAGAGGTGGGGGAGTCTCTGACTCTGGAGACATTCCCAACCCGCCTGGATGCCATCCTGTGCCCCCTGCTCTGGGTGACCCTGCTCCAGCAAGGGGTTGGAGGAGACGATCTCCAGAGGGTCCTGAAAACCTCACCATTCTGTGATTCTGTAAAAGATTACACAGCACACTGAAATCTCAGAGAAAAAAAAAGGATTAAAACAAGCAAGCAAACAAAAGTTATTATCCTCAAAGGACACATTTCTTAATTTTTTCATAATTATTTTCTCTTCTTAATTATTTCATCAGCAGGCGCAAGCAGCATGACGCACGGCACGAGTGAACCAGCAGCCATGGCGAGAACGCCGCAGGACGCTGAACCCCCGGCACTGGGACCAGCCACAGCTTTGGGGGAGAACCGCGGCCCGAGGACAAGCAGAAAGACAACCCCAGGAGACCCAGTTTTGCCCAGGCCACCTCTCCTCAGGCGAGGCACTGCAGACGAAGTGGGCCACCGACCCACCACCACCACAGTGGTGCCCGCCATGACAGAAATGGCGGACACACCGCTCTCCCCCATCGATGAGGGTGAAGGCACGAACTCTCCACAGGCTTCCCCCCCGACAGCCCCCAGCGCCAAAGGCCGCTCTCCACCACCAGCCCCAGACAGCTCCTCCAGTGCCACAGACTCAGGTCTCCCCCACACATCTGACCCCGCTGCTGACAGGAGCGGCACAGAGGACCCTTCCACAGTCGCCATTTTGGCTCTGGCAGATCTCGGGGCACCCGGCATGGAGGACGCGGGGGAGCCCGGAGGGAACCCCTCAGTCTTTGGCCCCATGGAGCTGCCCAGCCTCGCTCGCTCTGTGAGGGCTGCCTGTGGCGGGACACAGACCTCCATGGCCACCATGGTGGGGATGGCTGGCACGGCGTGGCTAGACACCATTGCTGCAGGTAAGAGCTTTTACAGATTTATTGGGTAAGAGCGATCAGCTTTTTCTTTTCTCTCATTTATTACTTTGGAACAGTTTGTTTGGGGTCAGATCATCTTCTTTCAGAGATTTTTATTTTTTTTTTCTCTCCTCCCTCACTGTCATCTGAAATGCACTAAGATCCCTGACACTAGGGAAAATTTTTGCATCGTTTTCCAGAAGTTTTTCCTGTGTGACGCATTATGTAGGTCTGTTTACTCCTTTGAAACTCTTTTTTGTGCTGGGGAATTATTTTTATTTGCCACTGAGGCAACAGTCCCCCCCCCCCCCCCCCCCCAGTGCAGACACTGAGGAATGCTCTGGCCAGTCAGGCCTTCAGGGCACGACTTTGGGCTGCGGGGCAGAATTAGCCACTTGGCCACAGATTTATGCCCTTCAACAGCAGAGAAGTTTTTGTTCGAGCCTTCACTCGCAGGAAACATTGTCCATATTCCCTATTAGATTTGTTCTTCTAGCCTGATAGTCCACCAACACTGTGCTCCGTTCTCTTACTGCTGGTAGGCAGGCACCTGCGTCAGCGTTGGGTTTTGGGTGTAGGGTAAGCTTGACAAAGGAGCTGTTGAGAGAATATCCACTCAGACAATAGCAAAACACTTAAACGATGCCCTCATCCAGAAGTAAATGAAAATAAAATAGTATGGATATAGGGGAAATCACTGCCTTCCACAGCTCTCACCTGGCTTGTGTTCAAAATGCAGTTCTTCCTTAATACCAGCAGAAGGAAGTATTCAGTTACAAAACAGACTGGTAAAACCTGATAAATCAATCACATTTTACTATAGCGAGTATTCATTAACACAGGAGAGTCAAAGAATGAAAATTATTATGAATTGCTTTTCAAGCAAAGTACTTGTGACTTTGCACTGATGTTTCCTTTGCCACACCAGCAGAAGTGCAAGAATTATCCCTGTTTCAGAATCACAGTTCTCTTTAGAAAGCTCTTTCCTGGTTGAAATGGCAGGCTTAAAAAGGAAATTATCAACAGCCTTTTTGAAGGTGCTGCATTCTACCCAAACTAGTCAGGCCTTTGCCTTCACTTTCGTTTACACGTGCAAAATAAGGAGTGTACGCAACTAGGTGTTCCTACCAGGCAGGTACAAACAGCCCAGCGCTGCGTGAAAGGAAACGATGCCGGCTTATGCAAACATTACTGGAGAGACGTCATGAAAATAACACCTTTTTTAAAAATGTTTCAAGGGATTCTCTTCTCATCCCATGTAGAGAGCATTGCCTTTACATCACAAAGGTATTTGTGCCAGGACTGATTTCTACGAGCAGATTTTGACTGCAAATTCTATTACTTTTTAATAGCATCAAGCCTGTAGGATTTCGATACTTAGTGGACTAAAACAATAAGCAGACCCCACTGGCTATTTGTATTTAAAATTCAAAGTGAAAACAGGGGGTCTGTGTCTTTTTGCATATACCTTTAAGATTCTCAGAGTTATTCCCAAAGTTCTTTTGTTTCAATTTTTTTTTACCTCTGCATTTTTTAACACTACACCTCTCATTCTCTCCACATGACTCTACAGCAAGCTGGGAGGTTTCCGCCTCTCCAATTTTTAGCCCTTTTTATGCATAAAGATAAAGCAAAAGCAAGATTGTGTGAAAGACAGTGGCTAACCAAGCAGAAATGAACTGTGAATGGCAAATTGTTTCCCCCTTACTAACACTTGAGGAAAGGTCAAGGATGTGCGTTCAACTTACCTAACTGCTTGCACAACCAGGCTAGAACACACACACGTCAGTCCCCCAGATCATGACATACGTGCTTGCCGTAATTTCAGAAACTCTGGGAGGAACTTGTAATCTGTGTCTGTTATCCAAGCAGCGCAAACCAAGCAATTAAGAGTGCCTTTGTATTACATAAACAAATGGAAATTGCATTTTACAGAGAAATAATATTTATGTGAACGAACATAAATTTGTTATGCTTCGTTAGCTTCTCGGAACTATTTAGTTATTCAAGTAGGAAAACCAAATTCACTTTAGTTTTGTCATGAATATATTAGCCAGCATTTACTAGTTCTTTACCTGTGAAAAGGGCACTTTTCATGTAAACTATCTCAAGCATTTACAGAAAAACATTGGATATTCAAAGCAAAACTGTACCCTGCCAGTTGTACAACACAGCAAATAAAACTTGATTTTTCAATCCAATCAAGCGAAGGATTTCACTAATACTCATAAACCAGCTGATTAAATGATAATTGCATGCTAGAGACTTTCTAGGTCATACAGACAAGCATCTACTTTTCTACAGGCCTTGCTAGTTACTCTTTGAAAACGGACCCTCTAAACCTAGAACTGAGTTGGTAATGAAGCCTCTCCATCATTAAAAAGGCATTAAAAAGGTGTGGGTCCTCCCTTTCCCTAGCCAAAACACATGGTTTAGTGAGAGCTGGTAACCAGAATCTAACAGAAAATGCAGATAAGACAGATTTATTTGTTTTTCCGGGTCCATCTTGAACAATAAATTTCAGTTTGGAATGAAGTGTGAGAGGAAAGGGAAACTGGAAGGAGAACAAGGACAGGACTTCAGGGGTGAGGGAACCCAAAGCCAAACAGAGCCTGGGGTGTCATTTACACCTGTAGATTTTCATATCCTGTGTAGGTTAATCACAATAAAGAATTAAGAGGCACAAAGCATCAAACTCATTCAATGCCGGCGATGGTCCAAAATAGCTGAAAAGCTTTCCAATGGTCATCTGAATTCATGGATATGGCAGTCCTTCTTCCTTAAACTACGCTGTTATTTACTACTCCAGTTATCCAGCAATAGCAAGCAGCACATGAATACGCTGAATTTTGCCACTTTATCCAGCCAACTACTTTTGTGCGTTCCCGCAAAGATATTCTCCTGAATCCTTTTTTCCATTCATTCAGCCACAATGGAAGATATCCCAGGGGACCACTAAGCAGAGTTGTCCCATTGCAGTTATGCCAGTAGAGGTATAACCTTGGCCCCAAAGAATTCGTACGATTCAGCTAGGAAGGATGAGGCAATAAGTTTTTTCCTAATAATCAAACTGGGATTTTCATAGTATACAGCGAGGCACAAAATACCATCGGGAAATATTTTCTCATTATCCATTAAAAAGTTGTAATTATGAAATGTAAAAGGCAGCGACACTACTGCCTTCCTTTCTGTTATGTGTCCACCCTCAACTTAAATATCTAAGAGATGAATGTGTGATTGTGGCCTTCTTAAGGGTGTAGACTAGTCCCCATTCCTGCTCATTTCATGCTCAGATTAACGCACACTGACCATCTCAAGCAGCAAGTTTCTTATTTACCTTACCTAGAGGGAAAGTACCATATTCTAATTTTAAAATCCTTGGGCTGTAAGGTACAAGCAGGTGTGTCACTCACCAAACCCTCAACAAAGCTCTGGCATTATGCAAGGTGCTTTAGTTTAAGAACGTTTCACCTTGACCATCAGACTCATCTTTTTCACTTGGTTGTGAGAGCTCTTCCCGTGTTACCGAGAGCACAGCAGATACTGAAGGGAAGTTTGGACTCGGCTGGTAAAACTAGAGTCTTTTAAGGAAAAAGATGGACTGGACAACAAATTTATCTCAATATAAGCAGATGTTTATATATATTATCATAGCATTATGCTGCTTTTCAGGTAAGTTTAATTTATTTGCTGCTTTGACAGAAAAGACATGTCAGTATATTCTGTAAAGGTTTCCATATTTTTCAAAGGAAATTACTACCACTAAAAAGTATAACCAAAGATAAGGTATTTTATTTGTATCTGTGTAAGTACTTGAAAGCACTCTTGATTAAATTTACTCAGAATCTACGTTGTGTCACAAGTGACACATTCACTTTGCCATTCACTTTTGGGTGGCATGCTGATCTTGCTCATTGCCTTGTCATTTTTCAGCGCTCACATTTACTCAATTTTCCATCAGCTAAAAAGAGAAAATAATGGAGAGGAAAACATATGGTTTTCCAGCTTTAGTAGATAGAAATGGGGTGGTAATAACAAAAGCTGAGCTGATCTAATTTCAAGTAGTAAAAGTCAGGATATAAACTGTTAATTTGTCTTTAGCAACCAAGTTAATTTCTTATGTTTTATTAAAGGAATAAGTGAAAAGTTAATATTTACTTGATAAAGTGCTCATGTACAACCCTCAGTTAAGTTTTTAATTAATAAAACCAGAGAAAAAGTGCAGAGCATAAACGTTTCTAGAAAATAATCAAGCTAGAAATATTTTTAAAATTTTACAATGCTTTCAAATTGCATGTTTTTACCCATGAAAAAGTGGTATCTGAAAATCAAGAATGACATTTTCAATGGCAACAAAATGACAAAGGTCTGAGGCTGTGGAATGCTCAAATCACTGAAATGATATTTCTTATAAAATGAAAACTAATTTTGTAGGTACCTCTGAATTTAGAATCTAGAAGGCAGTTAATCTAAAAAGTAAAGATTTTTTTTTTAATTCAAGTTTGAATTACTTGATTTCTATATGGAAAAGCAATTTTGTGGTAGTGCTTGCTCAAAGGAGTATAAATCTCATTTTCTAAAACAAATAAAATGATTTAGGAGTTTAAGTCCCTGGGACTTACAGAGTTGTCCAAGCACAGAAGGAGAATTAATTCAAATTAATGGAGAAGAAGTTTCAAGTGCATTGATAAAAACATAAAATCCCTTTTTTCAAACAACCAGTGGCTTAGTTGATATTAGTTTTAAAATAAAGGCAATTAAGGCTGTTTTAATTCTGAATTAGAGAGGAAACACAGGAGCAAAACATTGCTTTAAATGATATGGGCTCCAAAAAACTTGCATAATATGAAAAATGTATTGATTTTGATCTCTCCCAGTAGCCTTTCAGTTGTTTTCATCTTAGCTGGTGTATAGAAATCTGCACCACGATTTCAGTCCAGAAACAGATTTTCAACGGGTAACATTTGGCATTTGATGTGGAAATAGCTGCCGATATTTCTGAATATCTGATATATTCTGATATATCTGAAAAATATGTGGAAATATTTTGCCACTGCGCTGCAAAAAAATCCCAGCTTTAATTTACAGTATGAAAAAAATATTGTTCTAGTGCCCTACAAATTTCTTACTAGGATCAGGAAAACCATAGTGAATTGTAGCGTGCATTCCGTGATGAGACTTTGGTAGTTTGGTGAATTTTTTGTGAATACAGCTCCCTTAGAAGAACGGGTAATTGCCTCTATAGTTTGCAATTCAATCTCAGCATTGCAATGTATGCAAAATTACGAGTTAAACATGAATATATCCAACCACTGCTAGAGAAACATGTCCTTCCAGTTTGCTGGCTAGGGGATTTGTCTGGGATATAGAGACTCCGTGAAACACTGGACTTCTTTGCCAGGAGCTGCTTGCTCAGCCTGAAAGCAAACCACACGTCCCATTGTACAGAGAGCAAACACTGTTCTCCGCTACAGGAGATACCAAGATACCAAGGTACAGATAGACCCTCTAGCAGCTACGCCAGACAAAGACACCAGACAAAAGCAGTTTGTTGTGTTTGGCTCCCTCCTTTGGTATCCTGAAAAAAATCCACCAGAGGCTGCCAGGAATGGATTAATGGATGCCAGACAGCACAGAAAAAAAGGCTATTTTTAGTGTATGCACTAAATCCCAGTATCGCACATTTAAGAAAAAAAGATATTCCTAATGTTTACACAGATCTGCCCTTCTTCTGATAAGAAACGTACCTCCTTTGACTCTCACCTCTGAACATTCAAGGCTTGATTTTATTGGGAGCATTAGTATACGCTTGTTATTTTTAATATTCTGCAGCCTCCCAAGCCCTCTCATGACAAAAACACTAGCGCCTCACTTGAATGAGTTTGGAATCTAAAAAGACAACAAAGATAAAGGAACAGGGAAGGGGGAGGACATTATCTTTGCATATAATGGACAGAGCTGCGCTTTGCTTAGCACTGGGGCATGGCTAACAAGGCGTGCTAAAACGGAGCATTAATTAGTTTGCTTTGCGCAGGGTGTTAATGTGGCAATAGAGCCTCCAGATGGGAGACGGCTCCCAGCCAAGCCGCTCCAGGTGGGTGCACAGCAAGCTCAGGTCTTCCAGCTGTGCAAGCAGAACAAACATCTGCAGGCAAAAGTCCACTTCTTCTCCCTAGTTCTCCATCTAGCGTACCGTGACAACAAAGAAATTGGCTGCTAGGATGCTGGGATATCAGAGTGGTTCCTTACATTTTGAATAGCCGAGCACCTCTCCCTTTTTCCTTGTCCTTTCTCTCTGTAACGGCACTATAACCGAGGCAGAACATCAGCCTCTTCGTTTCCTGGTGGGTGTCAAGCACAAGTGTTACTTAACAAATATGCCTCACAAGAGGAGAATCTTTCGAGGTGACACAACCAACCTGACAAGGGAGAGACCGTGGAGGCACGGGGTGTGATTCCTGTAAAGTATTATTAATAGAATGAGCCATGAGCCCCTCCTTAGAAACATACAATCTAAATTATTTTGAACACTTGCGTATCCCTCAACAGAAGAGAGTAATTCTTTTACGCTGACAAACACACAGGTACTGTTTCTTGTTCAATGAAGATGTGGATGGCTAGCAGATTTTTCAGGTGCTGCCAACTCAAAAAACCTGCAAAACTGTTACAATATTTACATATATTGCTTATGTAAAAAGCAGCCTAAAAATTGTTGAACTTTTTAAGAGGGTTTTTTTGACCTCTTTACTGACCTGTTGGTTGTCTACTGCTGTTTTGAAATCTGACAATAACAGACATCACTTAAAAGTATGTCCCTCAGCAAAAAACCTATTAAAAATACTTCAAATAGCTCAGAGTTTTCAAGAAGCTATTCTATCAATCACTGAGCAGTCAGTCTTTGTCCCTCTTTTCCATGTCTTACGGAAAACGAAAAAAAAGACAAAGAGTTGAGGATAGGTAAACGCATGATTTCTCATTGAAAGTTCTCATTGAAAGTGTAGATTTTTCAGACAACCACCTTAAATGCAGTAAGCAGAAGAAACACAGAACTCGCTAATAATAACAAAAAAGACGACCATATGAAAACAATAAAGAGTTAAGAAGGAACAAATTGTGTCGATTCAATTTAATTACCATTCTGAAAAGAGCTTTTGGCCAAAGGGAAACAGTCAGAAACAGTAAACATGCAATCAAGCGTTTATCAGTAACGAAATGATTGATGTAAGACATGGAAAAATAACACATAACCTGGGGAAAACACAAAAGCCTCAGAGATGAAAGTGCGATTAAATAAAAAATTCAATGTAAAAAAAAAGGTAATAAACAGTTATCTGAGGAAGTGTTTCAAAAGTAATCATTCACAGCATTCTACTTTTGGTCCATTTTTAAAGATCATTTTGAAAAATGAACTAAATAATGATATAATAAGGGAGATTTTGAAAAACTATTAGACGAATTCTAAATTCAAATATATCTGAATAAAAATAAATAATAACTGTTGTAACTTCCAGTACGAGAAAGTAAATCTAATATCACAACTGGATGGTCAACCACTACAGGCACCCCCAGCACCACTGACAAACCTGCAACTTCCCTTCAGATTACAACTGCAACTTCTGAAACAACAAAACAAATCTCTGCTCTTCAGACAACCTCCACACTCT
>VZSF01005918.1:105399-132817 GCA_013398295.1 Chionis minor | reverse complement strand
AGGAAGTTCCATCTGGACACGAGAAGGAACTTCTTTACATTTAGGGTGGCAGAGCGCTGGAAGAGGCTGCCCAGAGAGGTGGTCGAATCTCCGACTCCAGAGACATTCCAAACCCACCTGGACACCATCCTGTGCAACTTGCTCTGGGTGACCCTGCTCTGGCAGGGGGGTTGGACCGGCTGATTTCCGGAGGTCCCTTCCAACCCCTGTGATTCTGTGAATTGCTTTCTTTTTCCTTTTAAATAAAAAAATACGAAAATTTAGAGAAAGTGTTCAAACATCAGCCACAGGAAAGGCTTGTTAGACTGAAGAAAATCCATTCAGTTTTCAGAAAAAGCCATTTTCCACTCATGACTGATGTAAGATGATCTACACACAACCCTTTTGTGAAGCTCTGTAGCAACAGTAAGAGCAGTAGCTCAGAGTCTCATGATACTCTGTCCTTCAGCAGCCCTATCTCCAAGATCAGAGGAAGTTATTAATTTAGCTAAATTGACCGTTATTCTGATTTTATTTTCTGAGTGGGCCCTGTGGTGGCCCTTCCCCAGAGCTGTCACTCAGGAAGTTCACTGCCTGTGTGGTATTCACAGTATTTATCTGTTTTTCTCACATTGTGTGTCACCATGACAGCCAGCAGAACGAGCCAGGAAGAGGCTACGAAACCACATGAGAAAATACTAGATAGAGGGTTTCTCCTGGCAAGAAAGAGGCTGTCCTGCTGCAGGTCGACACCTCTCCACCCAATAAAAGAGGCTTTCAGGGGTTACCTCTTGCTGACCATAATCTCCTGGACCACATCCTCAGCTAGCTTCTGCTCAGCTTTAGTGTAACTCAGTTGTCACAGTTCTCCATCCCTGCGTAAGAGTGGCTCCTTGCATCTTGAGTTACATGAACCCAAGTTACCCAAAATTCCAGGGGAGAGTTCACTGGCTTATTCCCAAGCTTTTACCGACAGCATTCTTTCTTAAGTATCTGAAACAAGTCCATTAGCTTTGAGATATTTACGTGGCAGTAACTAAGACTGCCAGGGTGGCTAAGGCCACCCTGGTAGAGAAAGATGGTCGCAGTCTTAATCAACTTTGTTTTAAACCCAAGTTTCTCTTTCCAACAGAAGAAAGGTGTATCTACAGCCTATGAAAGCAGTTTGCTCTACAGACGTGTCAGTTCAGGCGTCTCCTCCCATGGAGAATGGAGAGAAAGCCCTTCAGCTCCAGCTTCTCTGCCAAGGTTGCTACGTAGCAGCACTCGCTGCAGGACATGCACAAGATGAACCCAGCTTGAAGCACAAGATGTGCTTCCCCAGCACATGGACAGAGCTCCCCTCTCTTCCATACAGACAGCAGAAAGAGGACAAGCTGTTGGTTGATGCTTATCATGGTGATGGATGCAAAGGGCTCAGGGGTCACTTCCCATTTTCCTCCTCTTTACAGAGAATGCCTATAAGGGTCAAAGCCATCTTTCAGTCCGCTTTTCCTGTTACCAGCAGAGCTGGCCCTCGGGGGTGGGAGAGGAGGAAATCCCCTCCCGATTTCTCTGCATGGAAACTCCTGTTGCCACTGCTGGAGGCAGAAGACGGAGACAGCAGGTGAGGCTCCTCACCCGAGAGGCCAGGGCACAGCTTATACTCTTGGCACAATGTGCTGTAGAGGAGCCCTGAAGCGAGGGAAGAGCAGACACCTCTAACAGCAGCTCCAGACCAAAGCTGGGCCATGCCTGTGGCTGGTCCCTCTGCCCCAGGAGGGCTCCAGCAGCCACCCAGCTCCAGGCAGGGCACGGGAACGGGCCACAGCAGCCCTCATCTGCGCTCTTCCAGGACACCAGCTCCATTAACTTTTCTCTCCCAAAGGTTCCCATCACTGGGGTAGAGGAGCACAATCTACTGGGAGCGCAGTGGCTCTGCCCCCTGTGATGGCCAGGCCAGGGTGACATTAGCTTAATGCATCCCTTGACATAAGCTGGATTTGCATCCGGCCAGCGCACATGAGCAGGGAAGACACATTGTCTTGCTCCAAGTTCCTCTGAAGGTCTGGCTGCCATCCACATTGGGCGAGATGGGCACTCATCACCAAGAGAGATAATTCATTCACAGCTTCCCACTGCGTGGACTAGCATTCACAGGAGCTAACGACAAGAAGGAATGGAAAACTGGTCGAGAAAGGAGTGATCAAAACAGACACTCTGTGCTCCGAAACTTTTGCTGACAGAGATGGAACAAAAGGACACGGAAAAAGTGAAAAGCTGCTTAGAAGCCATTTTGAAAAAATAAGAAATACAAGTTGCAGACTTGAGGCCAGTCATGGAGCTGAAGGTATGTAAACACTAGTGAGCCCAGGGGAAAATTAATTAGCAGGAGAGGACTGCTCTTGAAAGCATTCCCACTGCATATCAGCTTGCCTGCCCCAGGGGAGAGCTCCAGAAGCCATGAGACATGACTGTGCAGAGCCTCAGAGCACCACGCTATCCAAGGTTACTCAAACAAACTTCCCTCTGCTCCACTCAGCAGCAAAGCCCCACTTGCAAATCAGACTAAGAGAAACACGATCAAGTGCTACAATCCAATAGCTGGGAGAATACAGCCAGACACAATATACTTTCCTCTGGTGGAGAGAAAGAAGCCAAGAAGGATGTGCTCAAGGCTGGAAGCTCAGCTCATAAGGTCTAAGGGGTGAGGAAAGCAGTGCAATGCATTTCGAACTGCATTTGCTCCTGCAGGGAGCATTTCTCCTGAGAACGCATTAACCACATCCCTGTTTTACAGGGTTCACTTCAGCCCAAGCATTCTTGATTAAAAACTGACGAGCACCCAAACCCATACAAAACCATGATGAAAGCTTTCAGAGAGCCTTCATGCCTAGCAGCTCTTACCAACTGGAAGAAACTCTTTCCTTTAGGAAAAGAAAACGCATCTCTGTTTTCTACTTCTGTTTTTCCACCAAGTGACCCTTTCCTTCTGGGATTTATTTAAACAGCTAATGTAAATACCAGCTCAGCCAGGCCCCAATCCAAAGTCTGTTAAAGTCAGTAGAAAATCTGCTGGCCGCAGAGAAGCTTTGGACCAGTGGTATTGTCACAGAGGTGATGCTGCTGCAGATCCTTCAACATCCAAAGTGGGTCAGGGCTCTGCGATGCCAGTCTCCAGACAGATGGGTTCTCTGCACCCCAAATGACTAACAGGTTGTATGGAAACAGGGGAGCAAAATACAGCTTGAGCCTTACCATGCTCTGTGACCTGCTCACCTTCTGCCTATTTTCTCAGTTGTTAATCTTGCTGTAATTGGGATTCAAGCTGTCCTTGCTACGCTAGAGAAAAGCGAAACTGAGATAACTGGAATAGGGAATGCTGTCAAGTCAAATACAGCACAATGTACCCATGCAGTGGGACCAACAAGGATGCAAGATGTCCTCAGTCTTGCCCTCTTTAGAGGTCCATCTAGGGCTTGTGCTTAGTCAAGACTTGTAGACAGCGTGGACAGGAAGCAAGCACAGCCAGAGTTACATGCAGTGAGAAGACTCAAAATCGGACCAGAGTGTGGAAGAAGGCCACATAAAAGATTATGGAGAAAACCTCTCCTGCAAGATAGGGTCAAAATCCCCCACTCCCTTGCTGGAAAGACATTGCAAGTGACTCATGGGGCTCCCCAGACCGTCTAGGCACTGCAGTGTGAGGTTGTAGCTGTTTTCTTAATAAAGTGGACAGTGAAAAACAAGCTGAGATACTTTAGTTGTTGGTAATTGGCACAAAAACTCAGACTGCACTTGAGTCTGGTTTCCTTTGCTCAATCAGAGCCTCCTTCCTCTGAACTATGAAAAAAATCAGGAATGAATGTCTGGCTGCCACAGCCAACTCTGATTTGCTGGATTTTGTATTAAATGCCGAGTCTTGAGACTATAGTTGGGATCCAGGAATGTTAAAAATCAGCAAACTCCTCCCCCTCTGCCACTCAGCAGTATTGTAGCAAGAGAAATTACAATAATGAATTGATAAATGCAATGGAATACACAACCCTAGCTTCACGCTCACAGGTTATCGTATTAGTTGCTCTGAGGCAGAGATGAGAAAGAAGGAAAAAGGGAGCACACAGAGCAGCAGGAAGGTTCAAACCCAGCCCTGGTGCAGCCAGCCAACTGCCAGCCATTTCTGCAGCACGGTGCCCCCAGACGAAGGACAAGCACTAGCAACAGAGCTTGAGCCTGGGATTCTACCACGTTCCCAGAGTCTCTAGAATCGACAAACTCAACTGGCTGAGTCCAGATCCCATCCTTACTACCCCGATAACCACAAGTTTAGAACCTTAGAACTCTCAGAAAAGAAGGACAATTTCTTGCTATACTTTCCACAAAAAACATTTTTAAACAATCCACACTTTTCACTTGACTCCTCAACTAAGAAGGTGAAGAACACCAAAAAGCGCAGCTCTCAATGAATCTGTCAACATCCATTGGTGAGAGCAGGACTCCCAGAAGCCAGCAGGGCTTTCTCCCCAGCCCCCTGTTTACGTAGCATAGCAGTATGCACAGCCTGCTCCACCCGCAGCCATCCACCTTTCTGGCTTCATTCCCTGGGTCACTTCAGCTTTGGAGGTGGGCCAGTTCTGATGTAGTCAGCTACAGCCGTCTAAGAAGATAACCTACTTACCTGCAATACAAATACCTGAGCCTGCAAACTTGACCTTCGGCTTTCTGTAAGCCGGGACGCAAGTAAAGCTTAGCGCTAAGTGACAAGACAGGGCACCTGTACTTTGAACACAGCCACACTCAGACATTCCTGCTGTACTTGCCCAGCTCTTGCTTTCTGAGCCCACACGTCCTCCCAAGCCAGCCCAGTGCAAAGGCAATCTGCATTCCAGGCATGCTCTAAAGGCATGCCAAGTGCTCCAGTACTAGCTACAGAATGCAATTACATCCATTTCTTATGGCACAGCTTCAGTTTCCCTGATCTAGGGATTAAATCTGCCCTACTAGAGAAGAGTTCCGGCCGGGAGCTGTGCTTTTGCAGTGCCTCTCAGAGATCTAGTTTGTCACCTGTTGTGATTCTGGAGAGGATCTGTGCTCTCTTTTGAAAGTACAAAAGAAACCTGGACTTCTGTCCTGTACCAGCTACTCCCAAAATAACAAGAACCACTGCCTCCTGTGACATTTCCCATGGCAATGGATTGCTACACTGTTAGCAAGTAGCTGTCTTTGGGGGATTTTGGTTTTGTTTTGGGTTTTTTTTTTTGGTTTCCAGTTTCTAACATCTATTGTCCCTTCCCTGAACAACACAATGAAACACTGCCAAAAACCTACAACCTTGTCAGGACTTGCCTGACATAAGTCTCCATGTAAAACATTTCTCTTCCCTCGTTCCCAATTCCAGACTGCGTTCCCGATTGCAGGCAGGGACTGCTTTCAGGGAGGCGGAGGTTCCCTTGCAGGACCACAGCGCAGAGCGTACCTTTGCTTTCAGCAATCACCTCTGGGACAAGCCAAACAGAAGCAGAACATCATTCACGCCTAAGCAGTGAACAGAAGCAGAACATTCACATCTGAGCTCAGAGCACCTGCTTGTCTGGAACAGCTAGCTGGAAGGGCCGAGGCTCCTGTCTCTCGGAGTGGGAGAAAGGAGAAGCAGAACCTGGAAGCAGCAGGCTCCATTGCAGTTCTGGCTACTGCTGGGGAAAAGGAAGCCAGAAAGAGAGGAACTCCCTTGTGATGAGTTGGTTCTGGCTCCGAGCATCAGCAGCGTGAGCTGGAACAAGGGAGACTCCCATGTAATGAATCTTCTCCAGTTGCCAACGGTGAGCAAAGGAGCTTGGAATGACTGACCTCCCTGTGTAATGAGGTAACACTACCTCCTAATGAGGAAGGGCAGGAGATGCCTTCTAGAATGAGCAAGAACCTGCCAGGAGGATATATTAAAAGAGACCATTTCCCTGCCAGAACAACAGAGCATAGAGGAGCTCTCATTAAATCATTAAAGCAGGGCACGCTGCCAAACTGCCCACAGCCTTTTCAGAAACCGTGCCCCACCTTGCAGGCCAGCCCAGAAACATGCCTTCTCTGAGAGAGGTGGCTCCATCCTGTTCCTTTCTGCCCAGCCCTGTCTGCGTATCTGTCAGGGCACCGTACCTGCAGTGAAAATCTGCGCAGCAACTGCCAGGAAGGCGTCCGTCACCACTGTCTCCGAGTGCAGTGAGATGTTCAGTTGGCGGGCGATATTCCGGTAGATGTTGGGACGAATGTATTCCAGCTCATCCCCTGGAAACAAACAGTCAGGAGTCAGCACGCAGAACACCAAGGCCTGTTCTCACCAGGTAGGAATTACAGCTGGGGCCACCCCACATATTCCTCCAGCTGAGGAGGAGGAAGTGGAGCTTAACCCCAGCTCCACCTTGTTTTAAACAGGCAGCAGAGTGCTTAGGGTCATCTGTTTGCAACTCCCTGCCCCCTGCTTCCCTCATATTCCCTGTGCCTGGGACTTCTAAAGGGAGCAGGGCCAGGCAGTGGCCCTGTACCAGTGGCGTGGCTGCAGTAGTCTCCAGTATAAATGATGTTCCCAGGCTGGACGCCTGCCTTTCCTCCAACACAGAAGACAGGCCTCAGATAAGCAAAGCCATCTCCTTTTTCTTCAGAAGCAAAAAGGAGGGATGTACATCTACATAAGCTTTTAAAAGATACGCCCTTTCTCAACACTCCATCAGACTTGTACAAAAAAACAAAACAACCTCAAGATGAGAGCAACTCAAGAATGCTGGAGGCTGATGAAAGCCAAGGATCCACCCAGGGCTGCACAACATTGAGCAAAGAGATCATCGGCTCAGCTATTTTATGCTCCCACAGGCATGGAGCGATGACCTGGAGTTCTTTCTCTCCTCCAAATGGTCAAAGCGATGTCCATTTGCCTGGCTGACTCCTCAGCAACAAGGTTCTCAACACGCACGGAGACACATGCTTTAACCTCCAGGTTGTTTTCTCCCCAGCTGGGATATAGTTGGAGGTGTGAGGCCAAGATGGAAATAACAAGGACAAGCAGAGAACCTCCTCCCACATGTTTGTGCTACGGAGCTTGGGCAACAGCAGTTATGCTCTTCCTCTACGGCAAAACAAAAATTCTTGTGCAGTAGAGAATAAATAATAATAAAGCCCAGTTTCCAATGGAAATAGATTCCAAAGGACACTCTGTGTCCTCCTCCTGCTCAAGGGTGCTCTGGAGCACCCGGGGAAGAGGAGAGCTGTCGTAACAGCTTTACATCCCACTGCAAGACCCGATGACTTGCCCTAGTCAGAGGGCAATGGATCCTCCTGAAAATTTCATTTAGATGGGGACTGAAAAAGAAGATGATGCCCCAGTCAGAAGCTTGTTATAGAGTCATTAGCTACTGGACTTTAATTCATCTGACTGGTCACTAGGACTCAGCGCAGCACGGGCAAAGCCCAGCTCTACGGAATTCGACAGACAAGCTCTCCCGGCCCTTTGTGTGCATGGGATTGTCCCACACAATCTGATAGCGAGAGGAAACCCTGCCAACACATGGTCAGCCCTGATAAGAGGAAACATTACTCGCACTACTCAGCAGCTGTTTTCTCCTTTCCGGGAGCACACAGGCTTCCCTGTAAATGTGAGGAAACGGGGATAGCCCTGCTGTGGTTAGCTGGGAGGGAGGCATGGGAGGCTGGGTGCAGCACTCAGTATCCTGCCGCTGTTACAGCTTTCAAGAAGCAGTGCCAGGAGGCCCCAGATGAGATCAGGTTTTGGTTGGAGGCACAAATGCTGCTAAAGGGGGCCCTGCCCTGCAGCAACGCACAGGGCAGACAAAAGCAGCAAAGGAAGAAAAGCACAGGAAAGCAGTCCCAGGCTCACGGAGACTCCCTGCCCAGGTGGCCCCAGGACCGCTCTAGCAGCACGTTACATAGGTAGCAGTCTTCTTTCAGATGCCTGACTGCACGCTTAGCAACATTTAGGAGTAATTTCTGGGTTCTCCTCCTTCCAGTACTTACGGAGGAACAAGTAGGGCAGCAGTGACAGTTCCCACATACAAAAGGTGAACCAACACTTGCCAGGTCCTTAGCCAGGGGACAGACAAGTTCAGATAAACCAGACCTTTGGCACATATGGCAGGCTGGTCTAGGGTGTCTCATTTGTCCATACCATTAGGTTTTACCACTTCTGACTCATTAATGGCATTAATTAGTTGCTAAGCATCACTGAGCTGATGGGCTCTCGCTCCCCAAGACTTCGCAACCACGCTGCTTATGCGCAGCACCTCTGCTAGCCCACCAGCCAGCTCGTCAGACCCTCTACTCCCTTAGCAAGAGCAAGAGGGCTAGGAAATACTCTGACTTCTCATCTCCACAGGCTTCTCACAGCGCTATCATGGAGAAAAAACTGATCTGGCTTGTTGTGCTGCTTAGTAAGCAGCTAAGGGCTACTGTTCCTGGCAGGTGGCTGGATACCACTCGGACTTGTACTGGTTTATAGCTGAAAAGGGAAAAGAAAGGGACAGGCCATGTTGCAGGCAGCGTTTCTGAACAAACAGTTCGGAAACAACTCTTCATCCTAATAAGGAGGACTGCTCACCCTTCTTGTTGCACGGGTACCGCGTGGCTCTCTCCAAACAGATTTGCTCAGAGAAGGCGCCAAGTTCCTGCGACTATCAGCCAAATCTTTCCATCTGGACAGGAATAAGTAACAGGAGACTCATCCAGGAGACGCCTTCAGATCCAGTCTGCCACCTGTTTGCCCTTTAACATGCTCCTGGCCACCCACAGAAGATCTGGTTGAAAGCAAACAAATCTCAACCCCCAGCCCAAGCAGAGAAGAAATGGAGGACAAAAAGGCAGTGAGATTGACAGAAGAACAAAAAAACCCCCAAAGACCAAACAACCACTGAAAACAAAAATAGAAGTAAAGCCAGCACAGTAGAGAAAAAGTGAAAAAGACTGAAGGAAAAAAAAAAAAGTCAGTCAAAAGATAAACAGCTTTGCCTTGAAAAGAAATTTGGGATAATATCAAACAGAAGTAGAAAGAAAGGGGAGAAAGCGGGAAAACCTGCCTGATCCGGAGTTCGTTAGGCCCACCTAAAAGTTACTTCATCAGACTTATTTGAACTCTGGTATAATTAAATCAGATGCAAATGCTAGCGGTAGCTTCCAAGCCAGATGCGAACTAATATACCAGCCTCCAGGCAAAGAGGGATGTTGGAAACAACTTCCAAGAATGAGGGTGTCTAGATCCTAAAAGACAAACAGCTTGACTTAAGCATGCAGGAGGCTAAAACCTAAAGCAAAAGGCCAGGCAACTGTCAGCATTTAGAGGGAGCTCCTGGGACAAGCACGACCGCAGAGCACGTCTTTGTGTAGCAACCTGCAGGCATTACCTTCAAATCACTCTCCCTGCAGCCCCAGCCATGAGGGGGGCTGGCTAGACTGGGCACTGAGTGGCAGCGTACACCAGGCAACATCAGCCAGCTCCTCCTCGCTCCAACAAAAAGCACAAAAACTCACGTCTTGCTACTGATTAAGGTTGGCAAAGGAAAAATCGAACACTCTGGAAAGCAGCTTTTATAAAATCTCCAACACACATGGGTCTAAGCAACTACTCCCAAATTAAAAAGTCCTTGCAGCTGGGCAAGCAACTGATGAAGCCCATCTAGAAGTAGCAGCACCCTACCAGATGCCAGCTTGGGTTGCGTCACGGCAAGCAAGTCACCTGCGTCTGGAGAAAACACCGCAAGACCTGTTAAAATGCCAAGCTGAGAAAAACTACTGAAACTACTGTGGAAACTGTTACAGAGCTGGCGTTTTAGGCAGGTAAAATTAGTTTGCTGTTGGGCCTTCTTGGATGGCATCATGCTTTTAAGTTGTAGCCAGTAGCTGTGCAGAAACCCTGTGCAAAAAGGGACCAAGGAAATGCAAGTAAAGGACCTGTTTAGGGAAGATCACAAAAACCAAATCTAAATGCCCAAAGCAGAGAAAAAAACGTCTATATCATCACAGGAAAAGCCTCTTGGTACTCATCAGTTCCAGAAACTTTAGTCTGGTCTGAATCGCTCCATACAGTGTCAGTTCCCACCCATTCCCGCAGGGACTTACCTAGTCGCAGCAGTATGGTGGACACCTCGGCCAGCTTACCGCCCGGCACTGGTGCATTGTACTCGGGTTTGCTCCAGCTGACACCCGCTCGAATTAGCCTCGAATTTATGTAGTCTCTGCAGAGAGCCTTGGCTTGGGACACGAGCTCCTTGTCAGTGGGAGACCTGTCAAAAACCTCCATCACCTCTGCAGCAAAGACTGAGGAACGGCGTAGCACTTCCATCCTTGGCTGCCGAACCCACACTTCGGCGTGCGCTTGCCGGAAGGCTGACCCGATGCCTTAGATGAGAATCTGCAGGAGCTGTGTAGTAATCCCCCGGCCTCTTGGTTTGTCACAGCTCCCAGAAGTTATTCTCAAAAGGCCAGTTTTTCATTTTACCTGGTGAACAAAAGCATCTGTAAGTCCATTAGCACTTACATGGATGTATGCACTTATAGCACTTAAAAGATGTAAATCAGAAGCCCAAGTATTAAAGCTTACAGTTACGCTAAAGTGAGTAGTATCATATTTGCAAAATGTTTGTCTTGGTGCAACTTACAGACAAGGGGCAAAGTCTTCTGTCTTTCAGCCACTCTGACTTTCACTGGCCCCCAGAAGGGCTGCAGTTTTGAACTATTGAGGTGTTTCTCTTTTCCAGTTCAGATTCAGCAGTCCCAGAGTTACCCTTCAGAGAGACTAGATGGTCAGAGCGTGGAAACAATTCATAGAATGCGTAGACAATCTCAGCTTGTTTCAATTAAACTGGGGAAAAAAAAAAAAGAATCCCAAATACCAGCTACAGTAACCTCAACCAGATGTCAACAGACATTCCAGCTCTTTCTGAAGAAATGGCACTATTGCAAGAACAGGGGTACAGGAATATTTGAAATGTCTCACTGGAGTCAGTTTACCACAATCTCAGTTCAGGTTTTGGTTCTGACACTCTTTTTCTTTCTTTCTTTTTTTTTCCCCCCCTCTCTCCAAAGCAATGTGCATCCCACTTCTCAAAAACGTTTAGCAATAGCAAAGAGAGCAAACCAGAAAGGCAGATTTAAAAAAAGTTTTCAGGTGGGAATGCCTAAAGATAAAATTGAAAATTTCTTCAGACACACCTGAATTCATCTCTTGATCTGACTTCTTAACACAGTGCTGCTTTTGAAGTCAGTCAGACCAAAGTCTTTATTCAGATGTTAGTAAAGGTATTTTTCAGTTCCCAGTTTTAGACATCTACTTACAATAATGATGTTCAAATGAAATAAAGCCAGTTACTTTTGGTTTTCCCAATGAAAAATATATTTACCTCTCATGTTGCACTTTTTCCCCCTCAGTGATTTCTTTTTGGGGTTGTTTTCGTGTTGCTTTGGAAGAGCTGCATCAGTGAACACCTGGGTTAGGATTCAGAGGATACTGTCACACTTCTCCCCTGGAGAGCACCAGCCTTCCTTGCCGTGCTTCCCGCAGGGATCACGCCAGTGCCTCCTTCTCCATCTCTGTCAGCTTCCCATCCGGGCTGCGCTCCACCGGGATCCTCGGGGCTTGCTCTGCTGCTTTTAAGGGACCTAGGCGGCAGAGGAAAGCTTCTAGCTTTAGCCTTGTAAGGAAGATGTAATAACCGGGAGGTGGGGTTGGTACAGCCGGAGAGCAACGCTTTCTCCTCCCCTTTCTTCCCTCTTAAGGAGGTTCTCTGTTGTTCCACTGCCAGCACCCAGGGCTTCCTTCAAGGATTTGGCTTGAGGGTGAGGGTAGGAGCACAATTTCTGATCTTGAAGGTCTCTTCCAACCCGATTCGATGATTCTATGTAAGGGGCCAGCAGTGGATGCACAACTGAAATAGCAATGGCTCTCGGTGAATTCCCACGGCGACTTTTGCCGCATTGATGTTGGCCAGCCGGGCCAACTCAGACAGTAGCTGAGTCAGGGAACTGCAGGTCAGCGGTGGGCTAGTCATACCAGTTCAATCTGAAATTACAGAGGTGATTAACAAAGAGCTCCAGCCAGGTGAAAGCAAGTGGTGCTTGCATTCATAGAATCATAGAACAAGTTAGGTTGGAAGGGACCTTGCAAATCATCGAGTTCCAACCCCCCTGCCATAGGCAGGGACACCTCCCACTAGACCAGCTTGCCCAAGGCCACATCCAGCCTGGCCTTCAACACCTCCAGGGATGGGGCCTCAACTACATCGCTGGGCAACCTCTTCCAGTGCCTCACCACCCTCAAAGTCAAATATTTCTTCCTAATGTTTAATCTAAACCTGCCCTCTTCCAGTTTAAAGCCATTCCCCCTCGTCCTATCACTACGTGCCCTAGTAAAAAGTCCTTCCCCTGCTCTCCTGTAGGCCCCCTTTAGGTACTGGAAGGCGCAATAAGATCTCCCCGGAGCCTTCTCTTCTCCAGGCTGAACAGCCCCGACTCTTTCAGCCTCAGCTATGAGTACTTTGGCTAAAAAAAAAAAAAAAAAATGAAGTGGGTTTGCTGATAGGAAATGGTTTGCCCAGAATGAACACGTCCACTTCATCTCAGTGTGTGAAGGAAACTACTATACAAAGTTTAAGGCGAACATTTCAATTAGTTCCGACATACTTAGAAATTAATTGCAACTTCAAATTCTTGTTGCAACGTTGTTGTCTTGATGCCACAATGCTCGATTTGTTTTTTTCCCTGGTGTGTGTGAAACCGTTTCAACTCAATAGACCACATACAAATGTTGGCTTGTTTGTGTTATGATTTGAAACAAAAGAAGTTTTAGAAATGGAATTTTCCTGCAAGAAATTCCATCAGCCCAAACACAAATTCCCCCCGACGAATAATAATTTGTAGATTAAGGACTGGGTACGTGGCATGTTCAAAACACAACCTTTCTAAAAGGAGGTTTGGAAGCAAGAGGTTGCCATCTCTTGCTTGTCACTTTTGAGAAAAGACAGAGACAAGTACACCTCTCCACAGTGTTGATCACCAAAAAAAACCAAACCAAACCCCAAGGACAAGCTGCACTACTGCTGGTTTCAAAACTGAGGGATAAAAATGAACAAACAAACTGTATGAAAAAGCCTTATTATATGATGCATCAAGTACACTGGCCAGCATCCAGCATCCAACTCCCGCACAGGTTTAACAGAGAGCATATGGTTTTGGTCTGCCCTTAACGGGATTGCTCGAGGCTGCTCTGTTGTGCTGGGAAGAGGGCTGCGGAAAGCCTGTTCTCCCTCTGGTGACAGATCCTCTTTCTGACCTGGCTTCTTCTGGGAAAGGAAGGAGCTGCAACAGTAGTCAGCTGGGGACCCCTGGCTTAGCTCGATATGCTCATGTTAACATGGCAATAGTGACTGTGCATCTCCAGCACTGGAAGTATTTGCTCCGGGATCCTCTCAGAAACTCATTTTTATCCACTAGCCTTCCTCAAATTTAGCTATAGTCGCTATAGACAGCAGCCCAGCCCTGAATCAAGACTCCAGATATCCTGCGCTACTGCCCATCCCTAACCCACAACCTTCTCTGTGGAGCGCTCCCGATGGTCTCTTGGAAAAAATCGTATTTTTGCCTTTGTAACTCTGATGTCTGAAAAAATAATTTAAAATTAAGTTTTAGCTTCCTGCAGCAGCTGACAGCTTGAAACAGTAGTCCTATTTAAACCGTGCCCGTTCAGTAGAGGCTCTGAAACAAAGATGAGTGCTTAAATATCAGTATTGCTTAACTGATGACAATGTTGCCCAGAATTCTAGCAAATACACAAGTGCCACAGCGCTTCCCAGCTCTCCACGGGTGCCAAACCCATCCCACATGTTCCCTGCCCGACTGTCACAGCGTGCAGCACCCCCTCAACTTCCACCCTGTGGCAAAGACGCAAAAACTAGAAACGTGAAGGCTGTGTATAATAAACCAAACTTTGTATTAAAAAAAAGGCCAAACGACAGCGCATTGCATTCTACCTATATTATTTACATACAAAAAATACAGCTTCACACTGAAATAAACCTCGATAAGTAAAAATAGATGAAACCACAAAATGCAGTGCTCAGTTGACCGCAAAAAGAACAGGGTGTTACAATCCAAGGAGCTGCCAACGTAATCCGAGCCCCTTTTTTCACTGTATGTTTAGGCTACAACACTTCAGAGGCTCCATCTATCCTGGAAAATCCCTTGTGGCGAAGCAGTATCAGGAGACAGTGCAGAAACAGCTTTTATTGCCCCAAAACACTGTTCCCAGTGTAGCTATTACCGGCGTGACAGCGTTGTGGCTGGAACAACAGCCTCTGCACCGTGGCTCCTGCCTGTCTCCAATGGGGTCACCAGAAGAGCTTCGAAGAGTCGTTTAGTAAAACCAGGGGACTGCAGAGGTACGACTACGTTTTATAAGTGCACCAAATGGAAGCAAAGCCTAGAGAAACCACAGCAGTGAGAACACAGCAATAGTCTAAATGTGGACAGCTTGTGCCCAATATTAGATAGTTTAACTGTTAGAGAAGTCTCCAGAAGGGTCTTGTAACAGATGCAGTGGAAGCAAAATAGCTAGCTAATTGTGAGCACGCTAATGAAAAGGTCTGCATGATACGGTTTCCTGCAACAGCACGAGGATAACCCTGAGTGCCCTAGGAGGTCATTTCCAGCCACGTGTCCACACGGCCTGGTTTCTGTCAGAGGTATTGCTGTGTTTCACCTCGCGGTGCCAATCCCCGCCGTTTCACACAGCCTACAATGGTTCCAGCAGAAGCTACGCACTGGAACACATAGGTTCAACGTTCTAAAACACCTGCAGAGGAAGGACTCAAAGAAGCAGAGGGATGCCAGAGACACGCAGTTAACAGCCAGGCAGCCTGGGAGCCAACCCCGCTAGCACCTTCCTGCTCCAAGAGGTTTCCCTACAGAGAGAAGACGCTGTGGCAAGTCATTGGCACTATAACCAGACCAAAGCTTTCTACCAAACCATCTCCGAACGTTCTTCGGCATTATCTCACCCAGCTTTAACATACCGTCTTCTCCCCACTGCCTCTTCCTGTCTGATTTTTGCAGCAATTCTGTGTTTGTGAAATTATCACCACTGCACCTACACGCTCAGGCTTTAGGAGGTTGCAAAGACATACAGGAGGAACAGGGAGGCTAGAAGAAACACTCCTTTTCCTACAGAAATATTTTGCCAGCTGCAACAGGAAAACAATACATGGAAGTAGCAGCTTAATGAGACCCAAGCAAAACACTGCGGCTTTTTGAAACTTTCTCTCCTTTCTGAAGGGCTTGATTCAAAGCCTCCTGAAAGCCAAGCAGTTATTTGTGTTACTTGTATGACGGCATCACTCTGGAGCACCTTTCCTGCAGCGGGATTTTGCAGTGCCAAGCGTCACATGCCAGACCAAACGGGATGTGACACGGTGAACTTACCTTCCACAGCTTTTAGACAGTTCTCCTTCATGAGGATATGGGTTTAGTGACTTAAATGCAACTGTTTAAAGCAGAAGTTTAGCAACTGATCCATTACTTAGATTTCTGACATAGGTAAGCACTCATACCCAATGTTTTCTTCTCTTAACTTGCTGCCGTGCTCGTTACCGCTGTAGACTCAGCTTCCTTGTTATACGTACATTTTGATGACGGCAGAACAAAGATATGGTGTACTCCAGAACTGATGTACAAACACAGTCAAGGGGAAACTGTAGCATGAATTTAATGCTAGCAAGTAGTGCTATGAGTTGAACATCTCTACCTGTACTCCGGAATCTTATTCCAGAAACGCTGCCTGAGAAGCCTTTAACCAACCACTGCTCCTCAGGTATGAAGCCAGCAGCTCCCCACTGTAGAACAGCAGCTCCTGGCTAAATCTAGGACTTTGATGAGGCTGTGTCATCAGCTTAAGAACCTAATTGAATAGATGTAACTGTTTTGGTTGTTTCCTATCCTCTAATTCACTTCAAAATGACACATTTTACTGAACAAATCATCTCATAAGCCAAGAAGGCAGCAGAAACAAAGAAGAAATAAGAAGTTTTAAGTTGTTCAACAGCTATAGCTTTGTTTTGAAACACAAATAAAATATTTACATAATGTACCACCAAAACAGAGAAGGCAGAAAACACTAATGAAGTCACTATCCCCAAGAGAGAACAGAGGACTCTTCCCTTTGAAGCTTTAAGCCACAAAGGCGGAGGATGCGCCTTTGTCTCATTCTAGCAATCGATCACCCACAAGGTTTGGGAATCAGCTCACACTTACACACAGGATACATGCATGTGGACAGGTGAAGACAGGCAGGTGCCTCTGCCTGCAATGATCCTGAAATCTCAAGAGCTTGAAGTGGCTGCAGGCACTTCTGCAGTGGCTCAATAGCATTTATGAGCTCTGACACATTTATCTGCTGCTTCAAGACACGCACTGCTGCCTGAATGTATCCTACACAGGCAAATGGATCGCTGGATCTGATAACCACAAGGCAGGACTCTTTACGCTGCACACATCTCGATGCCCTAAAGCATGCTCCAAGGGATTTAGACTCAATTTTTCCATATTCATAATGTAGCCCTACTTTTAATTAAAGCCTTCCTGACTTTCAGAAAGGCTCTTCAGTCTTAGCCCCTAGTGCTGGGCAAAGCAGCAGTTATGCTTTTTTAAAAAAAATAAATCTGTCTTTTCAAGTTGTCAGACAAGGAGAGCAGGCTGATGTACACAATTGCTTCATACGCAGTTGATTATACCATACAGCACTTTGGCCAGCAGGATGCTGTTCCACCCTGATTGCCAGCAAAGCATTTCTACACACTCAGTACACCTCAAGACTCTGTGGACTCCATGCTGACAAAAATCTTATCACAGAATGGTTTAGGTTGGAAGGGACCTTAAAGATCATCTAGTTCCAACCCCCCCTGCCGTGGGCAGGGACCCCTCCCACTAGACCAGGTTGCTCAAAGCCCTGTTGTCCAACCTGGCCTTGAACATCTCCAGGGATGGGGCCTCCAACAACTTCCCTGGGAAAGCTGTTCCAGTGTCTCACTACCCTCACAGTAGTTTCTTCCTAATATCTAATCTAAATCTCCCCTCTTCCAGTTTGAAGCCATTACCCCTCGTCCTATACCTACATCCCCTTGTGAAATGTCCCTCTCCAGCTTTCCTGTAGGCCTCCTTCAGGTACTGGAAGGATGCTCTACGGTCTCCCTGGAGCCTTCTCTTCTCCAGGCTGTCTCTCCAACTCTCTCAGCCTGTCCTCACAGCAGAAGGGCTCTAACCTTCTGGTCATCTTCGTGGCCTCCTCTGGACCCAAAAAGTTTCTTCAAGACTCCTTTGGTTAACAAGGCGTACCCTCTTACTCAGTGGGGCAGTCTAGGGCTGATTTCTTCAGCAGCAGGGTCAGCTAACCTTCACATCCAGCTGCTCATATGCATTCCCAAATTGTCCTTCCTAATTGCATTGATATAATTTTGTGGACTGTGGACTAGTTCAGGGAGCTAGTTGTTTTTCATCCAGATGCAATAAACCTTCCACCCAAAGCACATCTGCAACCAGAGCTGTAGTAGTACAACCAAGGTAGCTACAAGCAGAAGGAAACTATTTCAGCTTTGCCATCAAGACAAAAGTCCACGAAACTATAGCACTAGTATTTTTTCTGCATATAAAATTGCAGCTGTGGTGATCTGGAGCTTCCCAGTCCACTGTAGAAGACGGAGAAATGTTGACAGAAGGTAATCAACAGATCCTTCCACAGGAGCAATGATTGCCCAGCAGCACTGGGTTTCCCAGCGCTTTGAAGGTGACAGCTTTCACCGCTTCCAATAGAAGAGACTTTAACTATGCGGGGATGGGGGGGGAGAAGGGGGAAAGGGAAAAAGGGAGGCAGCTTTTTGTTACCTGACATTGAGATATTCAAATCAGGCACGTACAATAACCAGGACAAACGCAATTCCTTCTTCTGGCTGAAACACAAGCTTGATTTAGTGTCTAAAGCAGGGTTAACTTACATTTGTTGGCTTTGAAGTCCATCACCTCCCTTACTTCGACTGGAAACCTTTGGGCCAGAGTGTTTACACAACTCTGAAACGCTGCTGGGTGCAGTGGCCGCTCAGTGTTTGGGATCATAGAATCATAGAATCACTTGGGTTGGAAGAGACCTTCAAGATCATTGAGTCCAACCATAAACCTACACTGCCAAAACCACCCCTAACCCATGTCCCTCAGCACCACGTCTGCCCGGCTTTTAAATACCTCCAGGGATGGCGATTCCACCACCTCCCTGGGCAGCCTGTTCCAATGCCTGATAACCCTTTTGGTAAAGTTTTTCCTAATATCCAACCTAAACCTCCCCTGGCACAACTTGAGGCCATTTCCTCTTGTCCTATTGCATGTTCCTTGGGAGAAGAGATTGACCCCCACCTCGCTGTAACCTCCTTTCAGGTAGCTGTAGAGAGTGATAAGGTCTCCCCTCAACCTTCTCTTCTCCAGGCTAAACAACCCCAACTCCCTCAGCCGCTCCTCATAAGACTTGTTCTCCAGACCCCTCACCAACTCCGCTGCCCTTCTCTGGACACGCTCCAGCCCCTCAATGTCTCTCCGATACTGTGGTGCCCAAAACTGAACACAGCACTCGAGCTGCGGCCTCACCAGTGCTGAGTGCAGGGGCACAATCACTTCCCTGCTCCTGCTGGTCACACCATTCTTGATACAGGCCAGGATGCCATTGGCCTTCTTGGCCACCTGGGCACACGCTGGCTCATGTTCAGCCGACTGTCCACCAGGATGAGGCAGTGCATACGCCTACCCCTGCTCAGGGAAGGAGGAGAACCCCACCACCGCCATTAGTCATCCTGGTTGTTTTTGCAGGCTCTCAGGAAATATCTGCTACACGTCTTGGACCACCAGTACAGCAAGAACTAGGAAGCTTCTCAGTGCTCTGCTTCTTCTTGCCCAGCCTTCACATCTCCCTCAGCGCAGGCTCTCGCGCTGCGCACTGGCATGACAACAGCAAACATCTGGCCCGATGTTAAAAGACATTGCGAAGGATGCTCAGGGTGGGCCCACTACAGTCAAAGTGACTCAGGTCAATTTTAATCGTATTTAAGAATCAGCAAGCAGGAAATCTTGTTTGAAGGAACTGATTTTAATCTTGGTTTAATTTTTTTTTTTTCTAAGAGGGGGTGAGTCTCAGACTTGCAGGAATTAAGACATGTTTATTTGCACGTGAACACAGCTCAACGCTATGGCATTTTTTTCCTCTGCTATGAAAGAAGAAAGTGATGTGTATTTAAGTAATTCTACAGCTGATACAAATCAGAAATCTGAATGTGTCCAGGGTGTTTTCTACTTAGCAGGCTACTTGTACTTTGTTGCTAGTGTATACCCCCTCAACATTCATACAAATGCAACTAAAAAAAACAGAAATAAAACTATGTCAGGCTACTTGTACTTTGTTGCTAGTGTATACCCCCTGAACGTTCATACAAATGCAATTTAAAAAAATAGAAATAAAATTCTGTCTTTATGTGATAAATTAAACCAGTGAACNAGGCTACTTGTACTTTGTTGCTAGTGTATACCCCCTCAACATTCATACAAATGCAACTAAAAAAAACAGAAATAAAACTATGTCAGGCTACTTGTACTTTGTTGCTAGTGTATACCCCCTCAACATTCATACAAATGCAACTAAAAAAAACAGAAATAAAACTATGTCAGGCTACTTGTACTTTGTTGCTAGTGTATACCCCCTGAACGTTCATACAAATGCAATTTAAAAAAATAGAAATAAAATTCTGTCTTTATGTGATAAATTAAACCAGTGAACATGAGGTTGAAAAGGTTTTTAGAATGCAAAAAAGCACCCCAGACAAAAAAAACCCCCACAACACCGTACTCTTCTTACTCAGCTATTGAACTGAGTCAACTGTTGAAATGAATAAGCAGCTTGAGACCAATAGCCATTTCTGGGGATGAAGCCAAAACTTCAGAGAAGTTGCAGTCTCAGAGAAGTCTTTTTTTATTTATCTAATTCAGTTTGTAATTTGATTATGAGGAGCCAGAGAGGTACTGGGGGAAAAAAAATTTTAAAAAAACCCAAAATCTGCTACACATTGGGCAAGGCTAAATATTTTTCACAAAAAGCCTGAAGAATAACCTCAACATAAGCAATGCTGGTTGCTTATATTTTGCAAGACACTCACATATCACTCTGCTGTACTTTATATCACTGCAGAATTCCCACAGATGCTCACAGCTCTTATTTTTTTGTTTTACAGCAAAAAAAAACCAACAAAAGGGCTTAAATTGGACTCAATGATCTTAAGGGTCTTTTCCAACCTAAATAATTCTATGAAATATTTGCTTACCCATATGAATAAACTCTAAATGAAAACTTATACTAAAAGTTCCCTTTAACATTACAGAAATTCCACCTGGGAAAGGTGCACATGAACTAGCAATAAGATGCGGCAGCTCATACAGGGAAGAAACACCAGCAATACTCCAGCCAGCTTCAACCTGAAGTCACTCAGCAGCAAGATGAAATCAGCAAATCTAGAATTAGGGGATGCGTTTTCAAAGAACAAAGTAGAAATACACAAAGCTGCAGTTCTGGGAAGAGAGGTATCTCATACAAATGATTGGTTTCAGCTGAAGTGCGTAGCTACTTCAGTAACCATAAGTGAAGGGCTACTAGTGGTTGTAAGCGTTGTTTAGCATCATCTAACTGGGAGCAGTTAAGCACATCTCCTCTCACAGCCCTCCGCAAGGAAGACAGGCAGCCACATGGCATGTCACTTAACAGATATAGCTTCTTGATTTAAAAGTAGTCGATGATGCTCGTCGTGAGTTATCAGACCAAAATCAGCTTCACTCAGACATGCACAAGGTCTATGCCCTGGTTCTCTTGTGCATTCCCAAAGCATATTTTCACTCAAGGTCTGATTTCTCATTTCCTGGTAAGTGCAGACCAGTTTCTCTGGACAGAAGGCAAAAGAGCACAAAATTTCTTGCTGGCACTGACATGCATACAGCATTTTGTTAGGAGAAATACAAGCTTTGTGATTTAAGGAGAACACCAGTTCTCGAAGCAGCCACGAGAGCAGACCAATGCAGTGTGAGAGTGATGGAGTGATTTACATAAATCATCACTGAACCTTGCAGAAACTCATGTGATAGAGCTGTTAATCGTAGCTCTGGTCCACATAGCAGAGGCCAGGAGAGTGTTCATTAATAAACAGAAGTTTGATGCTAACACCGATTCCTTTATGAGAAAGAGGCATAAAACAGCAGGTAGCTTTGAACCTTCTTCTTTTACAAGAGGACAGAAAAAGATTTTCAGAATCCTAATTCTAGCAACTATGCACTCAATCAGGTAACCCTGGATCTTCCTGTTCAAAAATGTTTCTGGATAAATGTGAGCAAAGAGGACTCTTTCCTTAACAAAACATGGGTTGCTAGTTTTCCCTTCCACAAGGTGTCTCGGTTGCACAGCATGGGAGTTCTTTTCTCCAAGTACATGCATCCTAGTAATCAGGTATATTAAGTGTTATATTTTAGCTTAATGGCACGTAAAACATGTACTAATATGAAAAAATTTCTGTCAGCCAGGGCAGTAGCAGCTGTCAAGTCACCTGGGGAGAGAAAGAAGGGGTTTTTCTCCGTAAGACCTTGCATAGTGACCTCAGACCCAGGGATCAGCACCGAAGCACAGAAAGTTAAGGGTTGGAAGGGACCTCTGGAGATCATCTGGTCCAACCCCCCTGCCAGAGCAGGGTCACCCAAAGCAAGTTGCACAGGATGGTGTCCAGGTGGGTTGGGAATGTCTCTGGAGTCGGAGACTCCACCACCTCTCTGGGCAGCCTCTTCCAGTGCTCTGCCACCCTCAAAGTAAAGAAGTTCGTCCTCATGTCCAGATGGAACTTCCTACGTTCAAGTTTGTGCCCATTGCCCCTTGTCCTGTCACTGGGTACTACTGAAAAAAGCCTGGCCCCCTCCTCCTGGCACCTCCCTTTAAGTATTTGTAGACATTGATGAGATCCCCCCTCAGCCTTCTCTTCTCCAGACTAAAAAGACCCAACTCCCTCAGCCTTTCCTCATCAGAAAGATGCTCCAGTCCCCTAATCATCTTCATGGCCCTTCGCTGTCCCCTCTCCAGCAGTTCCCTGTCCTTCCTGAACTGGGGAGCCCAGCACTGGATGCAGTACTCAAGTTGTGGTCTCCCCAGGGAAGAGCAGAGGCGGAGGATGACCTCCCTCCGCCTGCTGCCCACACTCTTCTTACTGCACCCCAAGATGCCATTGGCATTCTTGGCACTACAACGGGTTTACTCCACTGGAGAAACAGTGGTTCTCAACACACAAATGAAACCGTGAGTTTTCCTTTCCAAGGAGTGGCCAAATGGCTGCCAGGCATTGGAGCTGGAGCACAAAGCACAGCAGCTCACACAGCAAAAGCTTCGGAAAGACGCAGTGGAGGTTTCACAGAGGAAAGCGTGAATGCAGAAGAGTCAGAAGCATCTCAGAAGAGCGAGGCAGACTATCGTTTTGAATAGCAGAGATCTTTGTAAACACAAGTATGGCCACACTGTGGTTTTATCAGAGTTATAGCTGAGTACTCCTGTTCCTAGCTTGGACACGGGTGAGAAAGCAGGTGTTTGGCCAACCTGCACAGGCAACAGGCAGGCGATTAAAACAAGGTTCTTTCCTCCAGCAGTTCTGGATAGTGCCATCTTTTTCTCCTCATTTTCCTGAGCAGATAACTCCAGATGGATTCAAATGCATGTAGTGGCGCCACTTTAAAAGCAGGTAGGTAACTGAAGCACAATGTCATGCTATGGGTTTCAGCAGAGCATTTTGTTCTGTTTTAAGGAGCATTTGCACTAATTTCCATAGATACTCTGTGGTTCCAGACAGGATTCTCTCGAAGCATTCCATGAGTGCCAGGGTCATCCCCCAGATAAACTGTATGCCAGTACCTACCCTTTGTCACTCAGTTAAACATACGTCCACCCACCCATCTGTATACAACTTCCAGTAGTCAGAAGAGACTAGCAGGAAAGCCAAAGTCTCTCCAGGAATTACATTAGCCACATACATTCCTGCCTCAGCAGAGCACAGAGGTCTGCGAGAGCCCGGGATTCAGCTTCACCATCTTAAACTGTCTTCTGCCACTAGACAGGAACATGGCTTGGAAGAACAAGTACTCCATGCTCTCGGCTTGGAAGAACCCTTGCTTAATTTAGGGATTAGTCACTGTGGGAAGCAAAGGGATACTGAGCCAACAGGAGAATCAGCTGCGCTCTGAGCTTTACAGCTGCAAGCATCACTCTTGCTTATTCCACTTTGCCAGCAGAATTGGGAGATAAAGGCTATTTTCTTTGCTGAACGCTCAAGACAGCCTTAAAAGCCACAGTCTCAGCAGAAAGCAAGCCCCATGCAGTCCATATTGCAAGATTTGTAGCGATACAGGCTGAAAGCAGGAAGACTTCTTACACAGTCTGCTAGAGTCTCCATACAAGCAGGGATCTCGCGAAGAGCCATCATCAAAGCAAGTGGATTTCTCCAGTACCAGCTCAGTCTGATCTATCTTCTAAGGTATATGGATTCCATTTTGAATTCCCCCTTACATTCTTACAAGGAGGAAGGTTTAAGGCTCGGAGCAGGTGAGTGGTAAGAACATCCCCATTTAAACTGTCAGTGTAGCTTGCAAGTTCAAGCAGAGACTGTTTTGGCATGAGCTTGTGCAGCATCTGGTACACAGAAGCTCAGTGGCCAAGTCCAGACACCAGCTATAAACCACTGCAACGAGGAAAACTACTGGCGAAGTCCAACTCTTGCATTCTTTCCTACGGCTTGAAAGCTCCACTTTGCCCTGGGTAAAAGCATATACCTTGGGAAGGTGACAAATTCAAAAGGATCTGCTTGTCAGAAAGGTAACTTTTCTTCTATTCGCATGGTATTACTACTTAATTGCATGCTGCAGCAACAGTGCTCTTCCACATCACTGATCTCCAGAAGTACAATACAGAAAAGCACTTCAGCCTCTCAGCATGCTAATGGAGCTAGAAACAGCTCCTCTCCAAACAAGTAATGGAGCATCGAGAGAGTTATTCCGTTGCATTTTTTACAGCAAAGTTTTAACCCATCTATTCTGCTAAGTAAGTCCACCTTCGGAGAGAGCACTCAACACCTAGCACACCCTCTAAGGCTAAGCTGCTCCACAGCTCTGTTTACACTAGGAAAGTACTACCACTTCTCAGGGCTCTCCAGGCTCAAGGTGTCTAAACTGCTGCTGCTGCACGTAATGTCCTATAATGCCTCCGCAGCGCAGCACAGAAAAGGTCGAGGTGCCAGACCCGATGTCACCCAGCCACCGTGTAACCCAGCAGCTGTTTCCATCAGTACCCACGGGCGTTGTCACCCTCCTTGACGCACACTTCACTCTCTGCTGTTTTACCCTGACTGTGCCTGAATTGCTCTTATCGTACCCAGGGGAGACATGAGAAATGGACCTGGAGTTGGCCTGGGCCACGCAGCAGGAAATCTCGGAGCGCCAGGGTTGGGATGGAGCCACCGGCCAGCACCTCCCCTGCTCTCCAGCCAGCCGCTCCCTTCTTTGCGAGTGAGAGGGTGCTTTAAAGCTGGGCGCACAGCGTTGAGTTACTGGCTTTGGACACCACTTCAGGCAGCAGCGCGACCCACGCAGGGAAGGGAAGAGCACCAGAGTACCGGGATTTGGCAGGAGTGGGCGCTGCCTTCTGGCAGGGAGCGTGGGGCTGCGATGCGCTGTTGCCACCTGGTGGCACCAACAAAGAGCACCTGATCTTGCAGGTCTCTTCCTTCTGTGTGATTCTACGATTCTAAGAGTTTCTCGTTCTCAGAAGCATCTGGTGAAGGGCAGTGAACAGCAGGAGAGCAGGCTACAGGACTCCTCGCGATACTGGCAAAAAGTAAAGGCTGTGTTACTTTAGCGGAACATTTAAGAACACATCCGTTGAAGTTTCTTGTAACAACTGTTCTCTAGACTTCAGAGAAACATAGCCAGGTGCATCAGTTTATTGGGCAAAAGCTGTCAATGCCTCCTTCACGATTTCTCCATTACAAGAGAATTATGTGGGTTATCCCAAGCAGAGCAGTGCCACACAACCGCTTTCTGAAATAATTACTTTTTTATAGAGAACGTTAAGCAATTTTGACCCACTTATCTCTGACAAAGGCTCCAGTTCTGTGGACAGGAATGGGGCTGGCTTCACAGCCAGGCAAAACTTGACTTGGGAACGGGGACAGCAGCACAGCTTATTTTTAAGTGGCTTTCAGAATTTTCAGGTGGGGCTTGGGGGGAAGGAGGAGAAGGATGTTGAGCAGGAGACTTGTTTAAATACATTTGTTTTTGTCACCAGCTTTTAACCTAATTTTTCTTTACTCTGAATATTTATCCCTCTGCTTTAACAGAAAGAACTAGAAAAGGGAGAAGAAAAAAATTAACCAAACCAGCTTATTATCCCTTTGAAAATAATACTTTTAAAAAGTTATTTCTTCTCTGTTGTGAGAAGAAACCCCAGCAATGTACACAGCCTTACATCCCCACAGCATCCAGGTTGGACAGCCATACAGCACACAGGGAGACCAAATACACGTGCTTATTTGACTCTTTCCTGCTCATAGTTTTTGACCAATTTTAATCAGCTTGGGAAAAGCAGTAGGAATTCCCAAAGCATGAAGTTCCACCAGTTTTGTGAAGCAAAACATGAGAACAGGTAAGAATGTACTAATACTGCTGTGAAAGAAAAGGCTAAGCAGCGGTGTCAGAACCGGCATAGAAGAGACGGCAGCAACCCTGGCTCGGACCCTGGAGCTGCCTGCCCTGAGAGCTGTACCCACTTTCATGCCTACCTGCTTCAGGATCAAGGTAAATCCTCTGCACTATCTCGACAGACCCAGGAGGAGCTGCCTGCTTCCAAGGAAGGCCATTGTCAGGAGACACCACAGTCCTGCTTCCCAGCACCAGGTGAAAGCTTTAACCCTAAATAGCAACAGACATTTTGTAGGCTTGGGCACTCTGGCATGTAATTAACCCTCTGCTACCTTCCTCTAGCTGAAATATTTCCTCTTTCGCCCTTACTAAGCTGGCTTTTTTTAAACATAGATCTTTTGGAGGCAGGGGCTGGGTTTCTTTCTATGGAGGTCCAGCTCTTAGCGCAATGCGCAGGTAGTTTCTGGGGACTGAAGCAACAATTGTATATATATACATGTTATAGCGTGATTGGCATCCAGTGGATAACTCCACACCACCTCTCCTGCCCGGCTGTGGACCCTGTTGCAAACAGCCCACAGGTCCCAAACCAGGGGGAGCACCCATCTGCGTTTGAATCCCCTCTCAGCCCGCTGTGCTCCTGGGCCAGTCTGAAACAGCTGGCCAGCTGTTACAATTGAAGATGGGTCTGCAATGCTAATCCCACATGCGGATCACCCTTATTAAAGACTTAACCTAAATTAAGCTGACAAAACAAGTTAACTGGTGCTCCTCCCTCAGTCATTAGCAGCTCCGCATCAGTATTATCCCCACACTGTACCACACTAAGGTCTGTGGGTGAGGTTAGCGAGATGGCTTTTTGGTGTATGTTCGGACCTGGCGCGTTAATTAACATAAACCTTTTTTTGTGAGGCTTTTGCCCTCCCTACTGCCTGACGCCAAGAATGAAAGCGCATGGCTAAACTCATCAGCCCCCACGACGTGAGGCGGAGAGTTGAGTTGGCAGGGTGAAACGATTCCGAAGTAACCCACGCAGGGATTGACAACCTTGCCTGCAAACTGGGGCCGGCTCACCCCTTGGTCCTGGCTGGAGCAGAACCAGAGCTGAACTCCCCTCTCCTTCCTTCCCGGCTCCATGATGAAGCTTGGATTCCTCTGTCTCTTCCCAGACCTCTGAAGTCAAGGTGTTGTAGTGGGACAAGCCACATTTGCGGGGCTGGAAGCCTGGTCCGGCAGGTAGAAGCTCAAGTCACACAACCCAGAGGCCTGGCAGGATAAGAGCTTTGTTGAAACCCTCCCGGCTGCGATACAGTTTATTTAAATACACAGATACTCCCTCATTACAGGGGCACTTGCTCCCGGGCCTCTACCCAATAGGCGTTTTCACTCGAGCGCCTCAAAAGACCCATATCCAGCCCCGGGAAAAGACCGATCGAACAGCCCCCCCCGCTGCCGGCAGGCCGGTACAGGGCCTGGGGCCCGCCGCCGAGCTGGGGACCAGCCTCTCGGGGAGGACAGAGGGCAGGACGTGCCTCCCGGGGTCCTACCGCGGGCTCCGAGCGGCGCCGCGCGCCTGAAGGGACGGGGGGACAAAGAGAGGCCGCCCCCGCCCCGCCCCCGCCGCGCGGCCCCCTGGGACGTGTAGTCCCCGCCCTGCGCCGCCCCCCGCCCGGGGGACTCGCCG
>VZSF01005918.1:15192-104946 GCA_013398295.1 Chionis minor | reverse complement strand
GAGAGCTGGGCTGGGCTGGGGGGGCCCTGAGGGGACTGGGCTGGGCTGAGGGGGCTCTTCTGTTGCTGGGGTGGAGGGGAGCCCTGAGGAGCACGGGGGTCTGGGGGCAGAACTGGGGAGCACTGGTGGGTGTGCCCAGGGGCGGCATAGGGTTGGGGTTCCCTGAGGAGAGGGACATGCTGGGCAGCTGGGCATTGTGAGCGGGTGTACTGGGAAGAATGGGAGTGGAGGGGTATCCTCAGCAAGAGGATTGCTGGAGGGCAGTAGGAAGAGAGGGGTGTCTGCGGATAACGCTGTGGGCTGTGCTGGGGAAGATGCTGGAGTGGTGATGAGGGGACGGTGCTGTAGGGGCAACTATAAACCTGGGGAGCATGCCGCCGTGATGGTGGGGAAAATGGTACCTGAGGCTTTGTCAGTGTATATCATTAAAGTGAGGTTCCTCGATACATCTGGAAGGCATGTCCAAAAAGAATTGGGAAATGGAGTTTGCAAGGAGGGGCTGGCGTACTTAGAATGGGCTGGTAGGTCCAAGGAGAAGTGCAAACTGAGGAGACAAAAGATCAAGGTAGTTCTTGGGGGAACAAGCCAGGCCCTGAGAACCTTGAGTTAAGGCTTTTTGTGTTCTTGCTTGTCACAGCTGACCAGTGGATGGGAAAGCATCGCTTTCCCACTCTGCTACGACGTCCCAACCCTCCCTGATTTTGCAGAAGCGGATGTCTGACCATCCTGTAGGCATGGCTCACTTGAGAGAATTTGCCAGCCAGGTAAGTGGCGATTAAAAACGTGTTTTAAACTCTTGTATCAAGAGCAAACATAACAACTCCAGAAAAATCACTTTCTGGCACTCTTTATCTCCCTTGCACACGTCTCAGCTTACTCCCGTTAGCGGATTAATTTGTGTCTTACATCATGGTAGCGCTGGACTGATGGCATTAGGTTGCCAGCCATATAGAAAGGGAATTCTTTGCCCGCTATGATGCCTTTTTCTGAGGTCAACTTCGCTCTTCCTAGTGAGACAGGAATCATCGGCTCTCTGAGTATTTTTGGGAGGGGAAGTCTAGAAATGGAAACAGAAAAGCTGTGCCAGACATACCTTCCTGAAGTGTTCTTGACAGTAGCCTGAGAAAAATGGTGCTTGTAACCTTAATGCATAAGAGGCAGTGGTATTTGATACTGAACATTTAACTGTTCTGCGAGAGATACCAGCCTCAGTGGATGTGGTTAAATCCTGTTGTTGTGATGACATTTTCAGAAGAGGAATGTGGAAGGATGATGTCATGACTCAGGACTAAACGCTAAACCACATTAATAGTATTGTTTTGAACCTTATTTCTTCTGAATTTGGTTGTGGGGTGTGTTTGATTATTGGCAGATGTCGATACTTGAATGTAGGCCTTGTTAAACCATGTTCTGTGAGAATTTTTTGGCATTTTTCTGTTCTGCTCCTAGGCGTAGGATTATACTACTAAAAGCTGTAGTGGTGTGAGGTGCGTCTTTCTCCAAGCATTTTCAGATTTAAAATTGATTTGCAATGCATCTTAGTTTGCATGCCGTCTTTCACATAAACTGTTTTCCCAAAGCGTATATGGAATTAAATGGAAATACAGTGCCTGAGTGAGTCATAGTAGAGGGAGAGAAATGAAAGGAAAAGGAAAGGATACTGTGTGGTTAGGGCAGAGAACTGAGTTCTGTAGCTACAGAGGAGGTTGCTCTGAAGCTTTTTTGTACACAACATCTACTAATGAAGCTTATCAGAGTTCCAGTGGTCTCATCTCTGAATTTATTATGCAAATGTTAAGGCATTCTCAGATTCTGTCATCCCACGACTCTCTGTCTGATCCTGGAATAGGAAACCAGTCTGTGTTGTCCATTCCTCAGGTCTCTTCAGGGAATCCTTGATGGGGCCTCCTAATCTATGTAACTGAGGCTTGCTGGAAGGGCAGTAGGAATTGACCTGAAATCCTGTTCACCAGAGTTTAGGGAACATTGGGAGGTACCATGAAAACCAAGAGACTAAGGCTTGGATTGGTACATCAGAGGCTTCACTTGTCTTTGATTCCCAGTTCTGTTGCTGTTGTGCAGGGTTACCTTAGGCAAATCCCCAGGACGCTTTACCTCTGTGCCTCCATTTCCCTGCCTCAGCTAGTTGGCTCGCTCCCTCTTCTCAGCTGCCCTTTGCTGTGTACATACAGCACAGCGGGCCTCCGTCTTTGTTGCGACCTCTGTCTGCTAGATGATGTATTTGTGTTACTGTGGTTAAAGCTCTGAGCTGAGCTCTGTTTCAAGTTCTCTTGTTCCTTATGTGACCTTGAAGAAGCCATCCAAGTTCTCTGGCTAAGTAATACTTCGCTCCCTTGAAGCAAAAGAATACTATATGTGAAGCAAGTTGGGAGTCTCAGACACATTTGTATGTTTCAAAGTGTGGAATGCAAACTTCCCTCTTGTCTACCCTCCAGAAGTTCAAAACAGGTATCTCTGTTGGTGGCCCAGAGATCAGTGTGTAGCATGCACTGTGGGTAAATGATGGATGGGAAGTTGGGAAGAAGAGTAGGCAATGAAGGAAAGAAGGTCAGTCGCTGAGGTTTATTAAAACCAACTTCCTCTTTCCACTGTGTTTGGCAGAGGAAAGTGATGCTTGTTTGGCTGGTTGGGAAGTGCTCTAGTCAGAAGTAACACTATACACTGCTGTAGTTCCATATGAACCTTTGGAGGCTGCCAAACACCCAGTCGGCTTCAGCTCTTAACGCACTGTGGCCTTGACAATCTTTCTCTGTTACAGACTTCTCCCATGTAGAACAGTGATTCTGATCCTGACCTCAGGAACTCTCACTTCCAAAAGGGTTTAAGCACCTCTCGGTGTTTTATGCAGCAGATGCAGGTGTGACTCTTGCTCACGATACTGAATATAACTTTTGAGAGTGAGATCCAGCCGGACATAGCCCAGAGAGAAGACCTTGAGCTGCTTCAAAGGGTATTTGCTTCTGTTCCCAATATGCAGCTTATCTTTCCAGGCAGTAGCTTTGAAATGAAACCCTTCTTCTCGAGTCTTCTCTGAAAGGCTGTGGATATCATGATTCTGCAGCTGGAGGTCGCAGAGCTGCCAAACCCATTCTTTTCCCATGAAGCAGCTGGTGTTACTGCCAGGCTTGTCTCATAACGCACGGCAAGTCTTAATTCCTGATGTCTGCAGTGAGTCGCTATGTTCTAAAACATGGCATCATCAGTCGTGATGGCAAACACCCCCCCGACCTGTCATGACAGAGCATCCTTCCTTCCTGTGCTGTGAGATTAGATGCTGGAGGACAGAAGTGGAGTGCATTACCAGTAGGTTGTCCTCATCCCTCTTGTACTTATTCCCTCCCCTTCCTGCACGTACAGCCAAGATAGTGCTTTGTGTGCTCTCCCCCGAAAGCCTGTTCATGCCTGACCGAGCCATCTCTAGTGTCTGACTGCTCTCGATGGGGAGGAACAGCGTGAGGCTTTTTGCTCCAGAACTGCCATGTCATTGACAGTCAGTCAAGCAAAAAGGTACGGTGAGGTGACCATCCCTTAAAGATTTTACGCATTGTAGTAGAACAAGGAGCAGCAGCTGGTCAGCAGCTCTTCAGACTCTGGCCTGGAGCTCCATTTTGCAGTCCTGGTGGGTTCTGTGGAACTGGAAGAAAATGGGAAGATCCTAAGCTGGTGAGCAGCTGCAAAATTGACAGGTGGTAAAAAGGTTCTTTGGGTTATCTAAGCTCATTCCTGCAGGTATAAAGCATTTCATCTGGATTCTGTTACTTTCTGCTAATGAAGTTTTTCAGGTGCGTCTGTAGCTGTGCAGTTCCAGAGCATGGATTTGCAGCCAGGGTGATTCTCTGACAGCAAGACTGGCGCCGAGATCAGTTCATATTTACCAAAGGGACAGATCGTGCTTGTTACACCCCTCATTGCAGTGCTCTGCAGGTGCAGATTTATTGGGGTGGGGGAGAGCCAGGCTACACAGAATGCTTTGTTCTCCTCCCCTTCCCCCTGCTGAGCCCCCCAAGCATGGCAGCACGCTTCGTGTGGAGCAGTGCACTCGCTCGGCTCTTCGATCGTGGCGTAACTGCATTTTTTCTGCTGCCTGGTGAGTGCCAAGGCTTGTCTGCCCATTCATCTGAACGTTTGCTCATCAGCAGCGAGTTACCAGGTGTCAGCTCAAACGGGAACTTTTTTAATGGACAAGACCTTTTGAAAGATGTTCTGCAGACTAGCATAATTTTGTCTATCTTAGTTTGTCATGGGGATTCAGGATCGCTTCCACAAAATGCCACCTGGCGATGTCTTCTGTGGTGTCCACAATGGTAGTTCACAAGGTGTTCCACTGGGCAGACATTGAACTGCTTGAGCTGGGGAGGGGCCTGTTTCCTCCTCCCCGTTTACAGAAAGTGAAGAAATTCGTTAGCAGACTCTGGTCCTGCAGCAGGCGTCCAGGAGACTGTAACCATAGCTGGAGTGACTCTCCCCCACTTTGCCTCATGCTCAGGTTCTGGCTGTTGCTGGGTATAATTTTGGCAACTCCGTTGAGGGGTGCACGTCCTCAGGCCCTCCACAGAGTCACACTCTTGCCCTGTCACCTGTGAATTCCGAAGCATTTCCAGATCGGTTTTGAAGTGACAGGTGCTGGGAAAGTAAATCCACTACCTACAAACAAAGTTTCCCATTCCAACCTAATGTGGTGGGCCTGTCTTCTTCTGCCCACCAGAGTCTTGTTGTTTTCCTGAGTCCCTTGGGTAAAGTTTCCATGTGCTGGTCCAGGAAGGTTTGTCTCCTTCACTGCCCCTACCTGAACTGCTTTGTTCCATGCAAAATGGGATAAACTGACACGGAAGTATGGAAGCTTCTTTATGAAGGCGTCTGTGATTACAGAGCCCTTAAAATGGTGGTTGTCCCAAAAGCTGCCTGCAGTAGTCGGTGCTCTTATGTTTGATGTCCTGTTTTGGAAGTTCTCATTCTGTGATGTGCCGTGCCAGGCTGAGGAGGGGAGCAGTAACTTACACCTTGCCGCTTCTTTTGGAGAAAATTACATGGGAGGAAGGTTTTCTTGCAGGGCTACTTCATTGCAGGATTCATGTGGATAGAGTTTCCTTTACTAGCTGAGCCAGGCACTTCTAGGAGATGATCCTCTTTCCCTTCTCCCTGATGTGTGGAGTGGCTGAAGTGTGAGTGGCATTTTTACGGTGCAGTAGGTGACTGTGCAAGGCAAGGTCTGGGCTGGCTTGCTGCCCCTTCCTCTAAGCTGGTCAAGAGGTGGAAACTGCTGCTGGGCTCTTGTGAGCCTGGACTACCCAGACTGTTCTCCCTGCGCCGCAGTCGTCGTTCTCATGTTGTCTCCTGGCATTTCTCAAGCTCAAATCCTCTTCCTTTTGCCCGCGCCCCCCTCCCTCCTCCAGTCCCTGTTATGTAGCTCCAGTTCCTTTCATCTCTGCGTGTCCCCTCCTGTCTGTTTCCAGTGCATTTTGTTCACAGTACAGCCTGTTTGGGCGTTGCCATGGATCCACGAGGATATTTGGGTTTCCTTCTGTATCTTGCACTGGAACGCACGTTGAAACCCTGTTGAGTGAGCTGGCTCTACAGCTCGCTCTGGGCCTGGTTCACTCCATGGAGCCATGCTCGGGGCACAGAAGGCAAACAACCTGTAATGACCGGTTGGCTTAATCATTAAGCAGCACCTAGGGCTGCTCGGTGATGGCCTGCTGCTAGAACCTGGTGCTAGATGGAAAAATGCAGCTGCCCTCTTCTCCGATAAAATCTCTGCCAGCTCAGGCCCTTGCGAGGGAGCGGTCCCTCTGGGTGACGTGTTGGAGGTGAGACTGAGAAGTTCTGGGTGTGGAAAACTCACTGTAACGGCTCAGCCGCTTCCTGTAGGTCAGGCCATATTTTCCAGATTTTTTTTTTTTTTAAATTAGACTTTAAAAAAAAAAAAAAAGCAGACAAACTAATCACAAAGAGCCTTTTAGTAGTGTGAAGCAGAGCAGGACCTCATGGTCTGCAGCTGGGCAGAATGAAATAGCATCAGAATATTATTCTAATTCCTTCCCTTTCTTGTCCATACTCATCTTAAAGACTTAAATTTGAAGCTACTGTTAAAGAGTGAGTATTTCTTGATGATGATTATGTTAGTAGCTTCCCAGTTCATGTACTTATCTAATGAGGGAAATGCTATTTGCTTTTGCATCTGGGCGTGCCAGCCAGAGGCTATTCCAGAAAAACAGGTCTGCAGATGCAGTGTCCGTTCAGCTCTCCTCTGGGATAGGCAAGTGTCTGGCCTCCTTGCTGCTGACCTTCCAAAAGATGTGAGGCTCCCTCTGCAAACATCTGAAGAGAAGCTGGGCTGGGTGCTGCTTGGAAATCCGGCTGCAGCAGAGCAGACAGCTAATGTGAACCGGTATTTATATTGCTGGAGCATTTCACGCTCCAAGCAAGTAGGGAAGGGTGCAAATCTTGCAGATCATTTGATGCTTTGAATGCAGGAAGGAAGACTAGGGAAAAATCCATGTGAACTTCCTAAGGCCTCTTGCTTGTGCCCATTTTCTCACCTGGATCTTCAAAAGAAGTCCGGTTCTGGTGCACCTTGCCTGCCTTTTTATTCAAGTGTGAGCAAGTGCTTGCTCACGGAGCTGCTTTGGCACCAGTTTGACACCTGCGATTGAGCAGTTCTCTCCCCTTCCTCCCCCACCACAGTCTGCAGGGGTGGAAAGCCTGTGGAAGAGGCCTCTTTGGTTCTTCTGATCTTGGATATATTCTCTGCTAAGTTTCTCAGCATGTGAAGACCTTTTAGGCTATGTGAGTTTCAGATGAATTAAACAACACGGTAGATGCACAGATAGGGAGATGAGCTCGATGGGTGGGTATGCATGGCTGCCATGGGACTTCACGGGCTTTTCCCATCTCTGCTTTCTGGTTTAGCACTCCAGGGTGGATCCTGAGGAGCTGTTCACCAAGCTGGAGCGGATTGGCAAAGGATCATTTGGTGAAGTGTATAAAGGGATTGACAACCGCACCAAGGAGGTGGTTGCTATCAAGATCATTGATCTGGAGGAGGCTGAGGATGAAATTGAGGACATTCAGCAGGAGATCACGGTGCTCAGCCAGTGTGACAGTCCCTACATCACTCGGTACTATGGCTCCTACTTGAAGGTAGGACAAAGCCATGGCAATTCTCTTGCCAGCTGTTTGGGAATGGGGTGAGCTTCTCTGTGGGTGCTGCAGCTGATGGTGGCACACAGCACTGAAAGGTGCCCAGTCTGTGAGTGGCAGTGTGGCAGCAGGAACGGCAGCGGCTCTGTTCACTGCCTTTATGTTGTCTTAATGTGAGGCTGGGCCTTAAGACACTTGCAAAGCGCGTAGAAATGAGGTGCCCAGTACAGTGCGATCCCAAGAGCAGGGCACTTCACTGGAGAGAAGATTATTTGTTGAAGAGGCTGACCTCCCCCTGGCTTGACCAGTCTTGAAAGGAAGCTTGTGGAATACTTTTCCAAAATACTGGTTTTCAAGTAGTACCCCTGAGGGCTTTATGCCTCCAGAAAGAGGAGGAGTTTGAAACTACTTTGTGATCACGTGATCATCATTTCACCAGAAATGATGAAAAGAACAGGACCTGAGTCTTCACAGGAGTGCTGATACCACTTCCATGGGGAACAGGTTTAGGAATCCCAAATGGAAACTACTAGTAGTGATGACCTCTGCATGCCGGCTGCTGGAGGTGTGTGTAACACTGGGTCTGTAGCAAACAGTTCTTGAGTTCTTTGGATCCTGATTGTTCCTTACATATTTTTCAGAGACAATAACGCGTTTTCTCAGCCTTTTACTGAAAACACCAAGCAAGCTGTGGTTTCAGGGATCTGCTGCTTATCTCCTCCCAGGCCCCTGTGAACCTCACTCTGGAAATCTCTTCTCTGAGGAGTAAGAGAGCCTCTTGCTGATCGTATCCTTCAAGCTGGCAGTCCTGTTAATGAGATCAAAGGCTCCCCTGTCATTGTCACGAAGGAGACATGCTAGGTGTGTTGGAGTGCTGTTAAATGGCTCCAACCTGAGAATATGCTTATCTCTGTGGGCTGTGTAGTCTAGTGCCTGTAGGGTCACTAAGCTCACTCAGATTAAACTGCAGACCGAGAGCAAGATGTGCTGGGGGCAGGTCCACCACTCTAATGTGGTGGCAGCAGGAACGAGGGAGCTGGGAGCTCCCCCTTAAGCCTCTGGGATTCTGTACAGGACTACTCGTGTGTCTTGCTGCCTCTGGGGTGTTTCGCTTTCCTGCCCGCGTTTATTACTGTCTCTGTTCCTGACTTGTGCTCTTGCTTGCAGGGCACTAAACTGTGGATAATCATGGAGTACCTAGGAGGAGGTTCAGCCCTGGATTTGGTAAGTTGGCGTTAAGCTCCGGACCATGAAAACTGTTGACTGGAGCCGTGGTTTGTGAAATGCCTGTAAGCCAGACACTCACTTGCCACATACCATCTTTTTGACAGCCCTGTGCCTGAAGGGTAGGCAGTGCAGGACAGACGTGCTTGTTATGCATATCCCAGGACAGAGGAAATGTTTGCACGGAGCTCAGCTGTCCAAGCACTGTTCTCCAGTGTGCTCTACTGCTTTACAAAGGGAAGAGCTAGTGAACTGAAATGTGACAGCAGCCAGTGGGTTTTGCGCCCTGCGAATCCATACTTACCTAATCGGAGTTCTGTTCTGCAAAGAGTTCGCAGTTTTGTTCTGTGCTCACGTGGCATCAAGCTCAGCAGCGACCTGGTCTACGATGAGGATTCCCGGTGTTTGATAATACAAATGATGTCTAACAAGTTACCCCAGATTTTAAGGGAATACAAATGCAGAATAAATGCATGAGCGGAGTTCTGCTGTGCTCTATTCTGTCACAGGGTTTTGCTTTTCTCCTTAGGGCAGCAAAGCCAGTTTTTTTCCAGAGCAGTAGCTAAGGTCTGTGAAAGTAAGTGAAAACTGCTGAGCCTGCGCTGAGTTGGAGGAAGGGTGTAGTGGCGGACCTGTCATCAGCAGAAGTCATCCTAGTGTCAGAACCTCAATTATCACACTGAGAAGGAAGGACTTGTTTAGGGGAGAACTGATGGAAAGGAGAAGAGCTTTGATACAATACTCCACAGCCAGAGGGTAAAAGTTGTCTACAGGCTGTCACAATAGCTGAAATTCCGTTCTTGCGTGCTAGCAGAGAGACTTGAACGAGAGAAACTGTTAAGATGTTCTGCTCACCGATATATTTCCAGGCCAAAGCGAGAGATGCTGTTTGTCTGAGAAGCCTTTAATCAGAAAATCTCCCAAACGTTCTCCATTTAATGTTGCCAGGTGCAAAGTCTAGTATTCTACTTGCAGAATGCAGTAGGTGCTTCCTGCTGAATATGACCTGCTTGGCCAAGGTTTCTGAGTAATAAACTGAGAGGCTGGAAAGTCCAAAGCATCAGTTGCCTTCCTTTAAGTCATCTTTCTGCCCTTTATCAGCTGAAGCCAGGACCCCTGGAGGAGACTTACATAGCTACTATCCTGAGAGAAATCCTAAAGGGCTTGGATTATCTACACTCTGAGAGGAAGATCCACAGGGACATCAAAGGTAAGAGTTGGAGAGTTCAGCTCTCTTTCTTGTAAGGGATGTTGCTAACATAAGACTCAGAAGTATTACACAGTAATAATCTGAGAGGATTCAAATACTGTTTCTTAGTGCTGCTTTTACTGTTGGGTTGCTTGTTTCTGAATCCGACGCTTGTCATTGTATTGCAACTTGGTTTTCATGTCTTTGGAGTTCAGAGTAACAGTAAGAATCTGTAGCTCCTCTCTGACACTTGTAGTTCAGACAGGCAGGGGGCTAAAGCAAAGGAGTTGGTGAAAGGCACGCTCAAATATCAGCTGATTTTCAGTTACACCTCGACTCTTGCTTCACTGCTGGACCCCAAGGCATGTGTGCGCTGGTCGTCATGGTTATAACTTACTGCAAAGCTGAGCTGCCCTCGCGCAGGTTTCGCAGCCCTAGAAGACCAGGGTTCAGCTTGTCATTGTGTCAGCTCCTCCTGTTACTGATTTTTGTAGTTGTTGGCCATATACAGTGTGGAGACCTGGCAGCGGCCTCCCAAAGAGCAGTCTCAGCCCGAGCATTAAAGGACAGCAGGAGGAGGGGAGGACAGTGCTGCAGGAGGACAGTGCAGGGTTTAGTGCCAACTGCTCTGACCCTCTGCAGGAGGGGGTGTGGGCAAGCAGAGCAGAGAAACCTCATGCAGGGAGATATGTAGAAAAGATTCCGTTGTGTATGTGAGACTACGTGTTTCTAGCGCTGCAGGCTGTGCAGGACTGTTGGCCGCCAGCAGAGTGGGGAAATGCTGAAGGTTTGTAGGTAGGATCCCTCTTGGAATGAAAGGTCCTACAAAAATCCCCCATCCCCAAACCTGAGCACTGCCACTGTCTTAAGCTGAGTGAGTGCAAAGCAGTACAAGACCAGGACTTACTGGTCTTGCTTTAGAAGCATCTGCTGTTTGACCTGTACTGAACATGGCTCTGAAAAACAGTTGAGACCAGTTGAGGTATCTTGAGCCATGTTGTCCTCTCGTCTTTGTGTGGCCAGGAATCACATCTAGTTGATTGTGTGGCCCTTCACATCTGCTCCTGGCTGCTACTGTAGAAATAGTCCCCTTCTGATCCAGCCAAGCACGCGAACTTGTTTCATGTTACTCAGCAGAGGTCAGAGCATGAGAATGAGTCTGAGGCTGGAAATCCGAGCTGAGGGTTTTCGCTGGGGAAAAGGAGGATGCTACAGGAGGTCTGTTCTCAGTATTCAGTTCTGTGTGGGCTGGAGATGATTCAGAAACCAGTGGACTTAATGCTTGTTTATGTGAACAGCTGCCAACGTGCTACTTTCGGAACAAGGAGATGTGAAACTGGCTGACTTTGGGGTGGCCGGCCAGTTGACAGACACACAAATCAAGAGAAACACCTTTGTCGGGACTCCATTCTGGATGGCACCAGAGGTCATCAAACAGTCTGCTTATGACTTCAAGGTGAGCTGGGAGCAGGAGGAGGATTGTTTCTTGGTGCTACTATATATGAGGTGGTGCTAGGGCTAATAAAGGGATTAGAAGTGCTGGTTATTACAAGAAGGCTGCTTTCCTGTTACGGCTCAGGGTCTGTTGGAGAAGTTTGTCTATTAGACATGAAACATCCTATCAGATTTTCTGTGATTGGCCCTTCAGCTGTGTTAAAGTTGTGTGCTTTCATGTTGCAGAGTGGCTCTTCTGTGCTGTCACTGTTCTTGCTCTTCTTTCAGGCAGACATCTGGTCCCTTGGAATTACAGCCATTGAACTAGCAAAGGGAGAGCCCCCCAATTCTGACTTGCATCCTATGAGGGTTCTCTTCCTCATCCCCAAAAATAACCCTCCGACGCTTGAGGGTCACCACAGCAAGCCCTTCAAGGAGTTTGTGGAAGCCTGCCTCAATAAGGATCCTAGATTTGTGAGTATCGCTGTCCGCCTGGGGATTTGGGTACAGTATTGCAGAGGCCAAAGATTCATTTAGCAGGAAGACCTTTTGGTGCAAGGCTCCTGAGGAGAAGCACGTACGGAGCTTGTGGAATGGATGGGCAAGCCTGGCGAGAATTGGAGTCAGTGCACATGCGTGTTTAGTGTACGCAGATGGTAGATGTAGCATGCTTTCCTTATTTGCTCCAGAGGCCGACAGCTAAAGAGTTGCTAAAGCACAAGTTCATCACACGCTACACCAAGAAAACCTCATTCCTAATGGAGCTGATAGATCGATTTAAGCGCTGGAAGTCAGAGGGGCACGGAGAAGATTCCAGTTCCGGCGATTCTGACATGTACGTACGTGTTCTGCATGGAGAGGTGCCCCTGCTATATACCCTGCATGCCCTGAGGTAGCCTAATCCGAGCAGCTCCGGTCCTTTTCCCCACCTGGCTTGGAGATGTTGCGGTAGCTCAGGGAGACCCGTGAGCACCCGTCTGCGGGAGCAGGAGACTGCTGCCTGAAGAGACAGGCTGTTCCCTCCTGTTCGGTGGGACCTGGTACTCCAGTCTAGTCTTAGCCCGTGGAGCCTCTTTGCCCAGTGTAAGGAATCATAGGTACTAACAAGAAAGGTCTAGCACGTGCATAACTAATTAAACAAGACTCTTGATGCCTGTATTTTATGCACATTTGGTTAAATGCATCACCTTGAGCTACAGGTGTCAGTAACTGTGGCACAGCTGTGTGTGTGTGTATTCATGGGTAGAGCTTTGCTGCTGATGTGGAGGATAAAGATCAGGCTATGAGCCTTGAAAAGGAAAGGGCACTTTGTTGCCCTGCAGCTTCTCTTCACCTGTAGTGGCAGTGACCCTGGGAGGCTGGCTTGCAACACCAAAGCCTGGCCCCTCAAATTGTGAGTTGGGTTGTCTTGAAATTCTCCTGAATTTAACTAGCACTTCAAACTGTCTTCAAGCTGGCTAGAGCAGAAAGGTGGTTGTGGTGATTTGGAAACATGATGTCGTGCTTGGCTCAGACCTCTGCAGTGCTGCACATGGGCCGTAGAGACTGATGTGGTTTCTCTTTAGAATCATAGAATCGTAGAATCACTTGGGTTAGAAGAGACCTTCAAGATCATCGAGTCCAACCATAAACCTATGCCAAAACCACCCCTAACCCATGTCCCTCAGCACCACGTCTGCCTGTCTTTTAAATACCTCCAGGGATGGCGATTCCACCACCTCCCTGGGCAGCCTGTTCCAATGCTTTACCCTTTCGGTAAAGAAGTTTTTCCTAATATCCAACCTAAACCTCCCCTGGCACAACTTGAGGCCATTTCCTTTAGGATTTTTTTTGGGATAGGGAAATGGCTGGAGTCTTGTGGAGAGAGGACAATCAGGCGGGGGAGAGCTTGTGACTGTGGGAATGCGTGGGTGAAAGCCCCGGTGTACGGGGCTGAGGCTTAGTCATGACCTCCCCCTTTCCATTTACAGTGATGGAGACACAGAGGATGGAGACCAGGGTCCAATCTGGACATTCCCACCAACTATTCGCCCTAACTCCTTGAGCAAGCTGCACAAAGGAATGGCTCTTCATGGTTCCCAGAAGGTCTGTTTGATGTCTGTTCCTTCACAAGTGGACTGGTTTGGAAGGTCTTAAGGAAGCTGCCAGTCACTCATGTTCTGTCTAAAATTTACTTCAGTCTGATAGGAAGGGCTGATTCCCCAGAGTTGCCTGTTCCACATCTTCAGGGTACTGCGGTCCGTAGCTTTCCTGAGACCTGGGGAGGGAACTGCCATCGAGGTGCTGGGAATTTGCCAAAGGCTTAGTAGTTTGTGTGCCCTGGGAGCCTTTGGCTGTGCTTGTAACTTCTTTCCCTGTTGCTTTCTAGCCCACGGAGCCCATCAAGAGGCAACCACGGTCACAGTGTCTCTCCACGCTTGTTCACCCAGTGTTTGGGGAGGTGAGTAGAACCTTCTTGGTGTCTGTGGTGATTGAAGATCAGGATCTCAGCGAAAACCAGCACAGGCTATGGGCCTCGGTTGCTGTTTCCAGCAGGAGTGTAGGAAAGGAGGTTCTGCCTTGGAAGAAATCGCTTACACCGACGCTGTGTGTCGGGGTTCTTTTCTTGGGCTGCTGGGTCACAGAGACCCTTTCTCTGGTCCTGATGTTTCACTCTCTTCTGGATCCTGATGGTTCCAGGGGTGGCCCAGCAGAGAGCTGGGCTTTTTCAGGGAGAGTCTCTGGACTTAAATTTTTTTTGTCAGGTCTCGTGCTGTGTGGAAAGAGGGTTTGCTGCGGGGCAGGAAGCAGAGGTCACTGTGAAAAGCAGGCTCTTGAGAGAGCACGCCTTGGAAATTGAGAGTTGAGCTAACTGGCCTCTTCTGTGCTCTGCTGGGCTTCACTTCCAGAGGTCAGAGCATGAGGCAGACGCGCTGGGTCTTGCAGGCCTAAACCCATGAGAGAAAAATGGATAAAAATAAGGTTGGTTTCTGATGGAGGCCGTTTGTTCGTGCAGCATCATTGATATCTGGTTCTCAGTCCTTTCTGTTTAGGAGCATTCTGGGGGAGGGTGCGCTCAGAGCTGTGAGTGCATCTTCCTGCTTCTCCTTTCTAACCTTGCTGTGCCAGTGCCAGGTGGCAAGTGGCATCTTGGGCCTTTCATTTCTCCTAGTTTGCCTTGCTCGTCCCAGATCTGCTGATCCTCCTTTGGTTAGACATCCCCGCCGGTTCTGCTGATCCCACTCGGCAGATCCAGGTGCAGAGAAGGTTCTGGGCAGTCTCAGAAATAAGCTGGCTTCTGCGTGCAGTAGCAGGAGCTTGGAAGAAAACTTTTCTCCAAGTAGGAAATCTGCTTCGCTGCGGGTTGGACGCGTTGTTCTTTTCAGTTGTAGTTCCCTGCCAACAGTAGGCTTTCTCCTTCTCACCGTTGTGTTCGTGTCTCTTCGACTTGCTGGGTTTTGATCACCTCTTCCCGTAAAAGGGCTGAAGCTGGGCTTTGTGAATTGAAATCTTACTGAAGTGCTGTTCACAACCTTTGCTGTGCCTTCCCTGCCTGCCTATTATTGGATGTTAATATTGAAAATGACCCATGGTGGGTCATTAACGTGGATGTGGGCAACTGCAGCTCTGGAAACCTGTCTGTCCTTTCCGGGACAGGGAGGAAAAGGGGTATTTGGGCGTGGAGGGTCAAGCAGCAAGTAAAAGCCAACCTGTAAGGCTTTGCGCAGCACAGCTCTGATCCTCTGCTAACCTCCAGAAAGCTCTTCTGCGGTGGAAAGGGACAGGATAACACAGTGTCCTGGTCTGAGGTAAAACAGAACCAATTTTCTGTTCAGTGATTTTACTTTTTAGCTAAGTCTGCTCACTTCCCAGGCTGCTGGGAAAAGGAAAGTTCAGGGGCTTGGCAGCAAAGGCTGACGATGAACTGGCAGCTTGCCTGTAGGACAGACCCTGTGTCTCAGGTAGTCTTTGATCAGGCAGATGTCAAATCAAATCCTTGGCTTTAGCATCACGACTATTTTTGGCCTAAGAAATCTGTATCCTTGATGGGTAATTGAGTTGCCCTTCCTGCCACTTTGGAAGGAGCAGAGCCGTGTGGGAGCTGGTACTGGATCTGAGGCTTTGTGTTAGGGAGCAATTACCCCGCTGGAGGGGCAGCAGTTCTTTTTGGCTGGGAACCATTTGTTTTCAGTGGGGGGACTTGGAGCACAGGGATGGCTCCAGTTGAGGATTAGCATTCACAGTGTCCTGCTTTCTGGACCATGGAGAAAAGGTGAGCTCCAACAACAGGAAAGGCTGATCCTAGAATTGCAAGCAAAGAACCATGAGGCTTATGTAAAGCCCTTTAATCAGCGTAGCCTAATGGGAGCTTAATTGAACTGGACAGTGGTGAGCTAGTAGACATTGCTTGTTCAACAAAAGGTTTGGATTTTTGTTCGGCTCGTTGTGTAATGATGCACTCTAGGGCAGGGGCTGCCACATGAGCTGCTTGTGTGAAGGAGGTTGGGAAATGCTGCAGAGGATCATAGAATCATAGAATGGTTTAGGTTGGAAGGGACCTCGCAGATCATGGAGTTCCAACCCCCCTGCCATAGGCAGGGACACCTCCCACTAGACCAGCTTGCCCAAGGCCACATCCAGCCTGGCCTTCAACACCTCCAGGGATGGGGCCTCAACTACCTCTCTGGGCAACCTCTTCCAGTGCCTTATCACCCTCAAAGTCAAAAATTGCTGCCTAATGTTTAATCTAAACCTGCCCTCTTCCAGTTTAAAGCCATTATGGATGAGGCTGTGGGTTTTCCAACAACAGTCTCCTTCAGGCTCGGCATCAGTCACCCATCAGGAGTTCCTTAGTGACAGAGGTTTAACTATTTCAAATTAACAGCTGGAACCACATGCAAGCAGACTTGTGGCTGGTGAGGTCTAGTCAGAGTGCACTAACCATGACAGATGGGAACTAAGGCTCTTCATTTAGGTCAAAGGCTGCACATGGAGGTCTTGCTGCAGGGGCTTCATTCCCCTGCCCCCCTAGTGGGGAGTGTTGGAGGCCCAGTGGCTCAGGATCTCTAGCATGGCACTAGTCTGCCTCGGCCTCCCAGTCACTAGAAGTAACTCAAAATTTTTCATGGTTATTAAGAGTGGTGGTGATTGGTGTCATGATATTTTCTGCCCTAGCTGTCTGCAAGCCTTCGTGTGCGTCCAGGTGGAGAGCTGGCGTTAGCAGCCAAGGTGACTGCAGTGGTTCAGATACAGCAGAGTTCTTTGTTCAGTTACTGCTTATGGGTTTTCAGGGCTGTTGACCCATTTCTAATATCATTTAGTTTGCTTCAGAGTACCTCAGGGCCTGTTTGTTAAGGACTTCAATTGCTATTAGCACCTGGAGGAAGGTCTGAACTCCAGCTGTTGGACTTCCATCTTCCTGACCTACAAAAAGAGCCCTTTATTTTTATTTGAAGAAAAATGTGGGTGCTCTCCTTCACTCTTGCGGAGTCACACTAAAAGGGAAAGCGACTTAATGTCTGTACTGCACTGCTTGACCACCGCTTTCTGCAACGAGAGAAGGAACTAACGCACTGTTTCTGGGTTGCAGCTTAAAGACAAGCACAAGCAGACTGGAGGCAATGTAGGAGCTATGGAGGAGCTGGAGAACGCCTTTAGCTTGGCGGAGGAATCCTGCCCAGGCATCTCCGACAAACTGATAGCACACATGGTGGAGCGGGTACAAAGGTGAGTGTGAGCTGGGGTGGAGCTGGCAGTGAACCAAACCATTGTCATACTCCATCGCTGCCGTCAAGGTTGGTGCTCAGCAGTCAAGACACCCAAGAAGTGAATATTGATGACAGCTGACCTAATAGTCCCTAAGTCACTTCTTTAACTGCTTTTCATTTAATGGAAGCAGTCCTTCGTGCCTCAGAAGTCTCTTCTCACACTGAACAGATTCCTGTAGTGTAGACGAACATTGCAGAGCACAGAAAGTTGCAGCTATTCACCTTCATCTTGAAAATATATATATATGACATCCTGCATTACCCACGTCACAAGGACTATGCAAAATGTCATTGGCATCGCTTATGGAACACAGAGTATCTGTTTCCTTGCAAGTAATGTGCTTTACAGCACTACGTGCATCCAGTCTCTCTACTTGCCCAGCTCTGGGTAGCAGGAAAGTGTGTTTTTCCTGAAGGGAATTACTTATTAAACCAGTGAAGGAGTATAGACTGGTAGAACTAAGTTCTTTGCTGCTCAGCAGGGGCTGTGGCAAACTTCCTTCCACTACAGGCACCAAGTTCAGTCCCATCCGTGCGTTGCAGGTTGCAGGCAACAATGTCAGATCCTGAGCACGGTCTATCAGGCTTTATATAACATGAATGTGGCTTTTTCCCTTTCACAGCAGGCTATCCTAAATCTTGTCCTTTCCTCACCAGCTGAGAAATTTAACATTTGGCTCCTGGCTAGTTTGAAGTATTTTGCTCTACGTGTGACCAAAGGAGCCATCCTATGCTCTGGTTGCTAAAGTAAATGCAATCCAAGCTTTACAGTCTTTACACCCTTGAACTTGGGCTTTCGAAGCTTTTATTTCTGATGGGTTTAAGCTGGTGTAGTTTATGCCTTGTAGCTTGGGTATCCATCAGATGGTGTCAAGCAAAGAAGAGCCTTAGGTATTAAGGGTGGAAAATACCGGCCATCCTTGAGGCCTTCTGCTAGTAAGTCATTCAAGCTTTCAAGCAAACAGAGGTCCCGGGAAGCGTCCTGGTGATGCCTGCAGAAACTCTAGCCTTCAGCAGAGCAGGAGATGCTCGCAGAGGTGTCTTGGGTGGCTCTGCAGGGCAGCTGTCACTTCTATCAGCCTAGAAATGGCACTACTGGAAGGTGCCTAAGTGCAAGATGCTGGTTTTTTGGAGGTTTGCAAAACCTCGGAGACCCTGGTTGGTTTTTTATTGTAAAACACTAGTGCTCAACATTTCTTGCTTGCCTAAAATTGAATCTTAAAGGCATAGAAAAAGTGCCGCCTTGGCTTCTTGTTAAACTGCTGGGGTTTTTTTCTTTCAAGCATTCTTCATCTAGAAAACTGCTAGTGGCAATAGGAGTGGGGATAAACACAGTCAGACTTACCTCTTCGTCTGCAGACGCGCTGGTTGGTGTGGGCCGTTTTCCAGGTGAGGGCTTGAAATGGACAATAGTGACCAGTTCCACCCATTACCCTGTTTTTCCTTACAGGTTTTCACACAGTCGGAACCACCTGACCTCTGCCCGCTGACACCTGTGTTCTGTGCTGCTGTTTTGAGGGGGGAAGGATTTTTTTCCAGCTTCGTAAGAACTACATCTCCACTCCAGACCACCATCTGCTGTTGGATGTAACATTGTGTTACGGACTCCGGGACATTTCAGAGCCTTCATATTATACACGTGTTTCCATGATAACCCAGGGTGGGGTTTGCAATGCGAGTACAATTTAGACCTTTTGCAGAACCCGAGATGGGTGGTCTAATTGTTTTTACAATGTAATCGATGCGGTTTTTAATTGTTTCCCTATGGATGTATCCATTTTGGCTTGGTTTGATTCACAGCTCACTGGTAAATGCCTGGCTGCTGGAAAAGAGGGAGACGCTCTTCCATTGATATATGTTTCAAAGGCGAGTCTGATGGGTTTGGCCTCCTGCGCTTCCTAAAGAAGTGTTAGTGAGCAGTAACGTGTGAGTGCGGGTATGTTTGGAAGCTCTCCGTGCGTTACAGCCTCTGTAGGAAAGTTAGACCCTCTCCAGCTGTGCCAGAGGATTGCTTCAACTCTGTCACACACTAGTAACAAAAAGCTTTCAAGTATAGCAGCAGCTGAGCTAACATGCCGCTGCTTTTTCCCAGCTTGTTGTTTCAGAAGAAGAAGGGTTTGCTGACTGTACTTTTCTTGGCTCTGGAACATCATTTTGTCCTAGGCCTTGCTTCTAATTCAGGCAACAACAGAACTTGCCTTGGATCTGGAAGGCAAAGCGGTTACATTTTGTTTGGGAGCTGGTGGAGTTCCTTTCCTTGGTGCTTTTCTGCAAGCGAAGCAACTAGATAACGCCGGTTTGGCAGTCGTAGTCTCTGAGCTGAGTAGACACTTCTTGTGCGTGCCTGAATGTTGCAGAAAGCTAAAAAAAAAAAAAAGAGGGTGGAGGAACTCAACAGGCAAAGGTGCTGACAGGCCTTCAGTTCGAAAGGCAGATCAACATTGCACAGCAGTTCTTGAGGCGAGAAACCTGTCCTCTACAGAAAGGTATAAACCGGATGACTAGTGGCAATGGTGTCCACGCGGGGTGGCTGGAAGTTCACAAAAGCCACTCCAGGCGTCCATCCCCCCTTCTCTACTTTCCCTTTCTGGTTCTTCTTTCAGTCTGGGATCTAAACTTGCTGAAGCCAAGGGCTCTGCTCCAGTTGATGAGCTGTGCTGATGTCGGCTAGTGGAGAAATTAAAGCATCTACTGCCGAATTGGCTGCTTAAGGTATTGCAGTGGAGCCATCCCAACTAACTCTGCTTTCTGTGTAACACCGGTTTGTAAAGCAAATCTTTGATTCAGGTAAACGCACAGATCTTAAATCTATACTTTAAAGGTCTAGAAAAATAGACTTAGGAAAATAACTTCCACTAGCTGGTTGCTTAGAGATCTGCTTTCTAATCACAAAGATATTCCCGTTAAGTCAGCAAGACCTTAGATATCTTTGTGTCTGGGTGTTTGTGTGTGAATGAAGTGGCCTGTTCCCAAAGCCACTCAGAACAAAGGCTGTAGCTGTTCAGCATTTTTTTTTTTTAAGAGACGGGCAACTCCGTTAGTAACAAAGCTCGATTTTGGTACTTTGATTCAGACCTGCAGATTGTAAGTGCTGGGCTAAAAGTAGCTCAGAAGGACCACGCAGTCCCTCATCCTGGTGTCCGATGTTCACTTCAGCTTATGACTATCCTTTACTCTTCCTCTCTGCCGGATAAATAGAGTCTCGGCACACACCATGAACTTGTCCAGTAGAGAAGAGGTGCTGCTGTTTGACCTTGCTGGAGATCTGCTGCGGAGTGGCGTCTCTCAGGGGTGAGAGCCCTCTCGGAGCCTGCATTTATGAAGAACAGAACAAACCCATTTTTTCCCTCGGGAGGAGTTAATGTACAGACAGGAAACGCACGGAGGCAGAAGGCCGAGGCTGCAGTCCAGCAGAAAGGCAGCTGAAGGGCTCCTGCCGCTTTTAAAGTTGCTGTTCGTGATGGTAGCAAATCGTGTCAATAAGGTACCTTGTATTATTACTCACATGCACTGCAGTGTAACGAGCAGACTTTTTAAAGGAAACAACACCCACAAACTTTGTCCAGTATTCGAAGCAACAAATGGTTTTAGTTTTTAAAAACGTTGAAAGGGATCTGCCACTTTCAATAAAGTAACAGAACAAACGAGGCTGGTGTAACTTCGTGTTATTAGGGAAAGAGTGTTTGTTCAAGCTGCCTCTCTTCTTGGTCTTTCCCTGCATCTTCCTGGCGGATGCACATCTGACAGTGCCCCGTGAGACAAACCCCTTGAAGTATTTTTGCATGAGTAGGGGATGCAGTGAAAGGCATGTCCTGTTAGTCCTTTCTGCTGCCGTACGCTGGTGGGAAGGGAAGCAGCTGCTGGCTCTGGAGAATGCTCTGGTGCAGTTTTTGCTGGAGTCTGTTGAGCTGCAGTGGTTAGACTTAGGTTTGACTGTAAAAGCTGACACTGGGATATCTCTGCCTTCATCTTTCTCCCTTTGCAGTTGCGAGGGGGCTGGAGCAGCAGCACAGGCTGCCCACAGAGTCTGTGGAGGCTCCAGCCTTGGAGATAATCAACAGATAATCAATGGCCCTGCCTGAGCAGGTCCTGAGGACCCTGCTGACCACAGCCACCCTGCGCCTGTGAGCTGCGTTACAGGAAAAACCCTGTGGAGATGCTGCTTTCAGCTTGTGGTTAAAACCTTCTGTGTGACTGTTCTTGCTGAAGCAGCAACACAAAGGTGAAGATCACAGCTGGTTCTGTGCCTGCACTCTGCAGGACTGTCTCGGCTTTCTCCTTGGAGCCAAAGAGAGACTGACAAACACACTTCTGCCTGTGCTTTTTTGGGAATTGTTAAACGCCACGTGTTTGCACTCACCTCCGCTCAACAGACCGGTGACGGGATGATGGTGCAGCCTTTCTCGTCCGCAGCTGAAGTGGGGAAGCGCAGTTTTAGCGCAGCACTTGGGGGACAAGCCCAAAGGTGAGCGTGCAGAGCTGGGGCGACGGGTGCCCTTGATACTGAAAGTCTGCCTCGTGAAAGGAAAGCTCTGACAATTAATCAGACTCCAGACCTTCCTGAGAGTGTACTGAACTTCCCTGCATCCCAGCAGTGCTCCACTTGCACCCGAGAGCCAGGAGCACAGCCAGACGTCGAACGCTGCGGCTATGAGCTTGTTGCTGACACTTCAACAGAGCTACAGCTGTGGTGATGGAGCCAGGACGAAAGAGGGAGGGGAAGTATCTGGAATAACGGGAGTCACTCTAGTCACTGGGGGAGATGCAGGGTGCGGTGACCAGAGCAGCTCCAGTAAGCTGCAATAAACACGGGGTGGGAACTACTGCAAAAACCACTGGTTTCTTAAGCACTGAAGCAGGACAGCCAGCAGGTCCTGCGGGAAGCAGAGAAAACTTGTAGCGTTTACCAGAAATGAGGGCTTTTTGAAGTGAAATGAGACCCTGGCTCTTAAGCCATGAGGTCCCAAGAGCATGGGTTCATCTCTCTTACCGTACATCCCACCAGCAAGATACTAATGCTGAAGGACCGATTGTATTCTACTCTTGCCAAGTGTTCTCATTAAGGAAACTGCTCATAGCTGTAACAAAGACAAAAAATATTCCTGCAGGGTCCTGGTAAAGTAAAACTAGTCCATGGTATTTCACAGAAGAACTAATGCCACTGAAATCTCCAGCAATTTGAAAGCTTGCCGAGGTGAGAGGTGGGAGTGGTTTTACCAGCAATAGCGGTTTCTGGTTTTTAGAGCCTGCGCTTCTGTGTTTTAAACAGACATTTGGCTTGATATTCTCCACCTGAGAAGGGACTTTGCTGCCTGGTGTCCTCCGCTAGCTCCAGAGGCTCCTGGTTCAGGGACCACACCGCAGCCACCGTAGGCAGCACATGCATCATCAAGAGAGGAAATCCTGACCCGCAGGTTAAGCACACAAGCACCTGAAGGATCAGCCACTCCTCACGTGCCCTCAAGTCTCAAGGAAGGACTCCTGGTCGCTGCATCTCTCCTGTAACAGGTGGTGTAACAGTACTGCTCTGCCACTGAGGTGATGGGAGGACACGTACCAGGGTAGGTCTTCAAACAGTCTGCGCATCAGCCCTGTAAGGACCCCCCCAGTCACGTACTAACACCTTTTGGGTGCGTCCTTCCACTGTGTTCTCTGATCACTTTTCTAAATGTCAGAAGTTGTTTCCTTGTGTTACAGCCTAAAGCAGCATTCCCTGTGACACGAGAGGGAGCAAAACACAGGGGAAGAGACTCTGCTGGAGCCTGCAAGGGAGTGTGGAAAAGCCAAGCCTCCACGCTGCTTGCAGAGGGTGAGGCTGGCTTGTACGCTTCCTCCCGTCTCCGGGTACGGCTCAGTCTGATCTTAAACTAGGGAGATTGACAGCTGATTTATGGAGGCAATTTAGAATCATAAAATCACAGAATCACTTGGGTTGGAAGAGACCTTCAAAATCATCCAGTCCAACCATAAACCTATGCCAAAACCACCCCTAACCCATGTCCCTCAGCACCACATCTGCCCGGCTTTTAAATACCTCCAGGGACAGCCATTCCACCAGCTCCCTGGGCAGCCTGTTCCAATGCTTGATAACCCTTTCGGTAAAGCAGTTTTTCCTAATATCCAACCTAAACCTCCCCTGGCACAACTTGAGGCCCTTTCCTCTTGTCCTATTGCTTGTTACTTGGGAGAAGAGCTTGACCCCCACCTCACTATAACCTCCTTTCAGGTAGTTTTAGAGTTGTTTTGTTTAGACAAAATCTAGCTGATGTTAAGGGAGTAAACTATCTCTGTCAGCTAGTTAAAAATAAAAATTAACGCCCCCCAGGGCCAAATACCAGGCTATTTCACCCCAGGCAAAAAACACTGCACCCTCCCTTGCACTGTGCTCACAAACTCATTTCTCCTCCTCTTCTGGCACTTGGCCAGAGCACATGTGCTGCCCTTCAACAACCACACTGCTTTTGGGGACCCCAGAGCCTTTGCCACAGTCCCAGCCCGTGCCACCGAGGGTGTTTTGTGCCCCATGTGAGACCGTGGTCGCCCTCACTGCTGAATTTCAGGTGGCACCTGTCAGTCCCCTCCTCCCGCCCTGCACCCTGGAGCTGCTCCCCGAGGCCGGTGGCACTCGCAGGTTCCTCTGTGTCATTCTGACTTGGTGCTGCGGGTGCTGGGCGAGCTGAGAACCACGGTCTTCGGCAGCTACTGAGTAACGTGAACGCTCTAAAAAAGTACTGTAAATCCTGGCGCTAGAACGCCCCACCACAATAGGTGAGTGCAACCCACCGCTGGGGTAAAGTGCGGAGACCGCCAGCTGCTGCCACAACACCCTGCTGCTCCTCTCTGCAGCTTGTTCCTGCAGGGAAGCAAAGGAGAATTACTTCCCTAGAGGACAGCGAGAATTCCCATGAAAGCAGAACAATCGGTATCGCCCAGGAAAACCAGTGAATGCAAAGACCCGTTAACCCACGGTGTGAAACCTCTTCTCTCAGGGGTGAGGAAAAGCGGCGCTTCTCCGTGGATGCCGGCCATCTTCCCACGAGCACGGCCGTGCAGGGGATGACGGGCTCAGGAATAAGAGGCCAAGATAGACAGTTTTATACCAAGATGGTATTTACTTCCAACAGTCATATTCAGCTGCGTTATAAAGTATCTAGTCAATCCATGTATATACACCTACAACAGTTAATTAAAAAAAAAAGACGCTAATAAATTAAGTACATTTAACTTACAGGGGACAATAGTCATTGTGACAGTGGTAGTGAAGGCTGGATCTGCAGTCACTCATCTTCTCTAGGATGCAAGTGCCAAATAAGCAGTGTGGAAAAATCCCTCTGGAACCCCTTCCCTGCAGTCTTCATCCTGCACATGTTTTACACCAAAACCTGAAACAGCCTTGGAGAATGCACGTGCTGGCCTCTGTACTTCCTATTTTCACGTTCCTCCATCCTCACATCACACAACACTTTCCTTTGGCTTTCACTACACCGCTTCATTGTTCCTTCTTCTAGTACACAAATACTTTTCTATCTAATATAAAAGCAGAGTCCCTAGAGCCCATCAAAGCGACGTCCAACAGCATTTTGTGGCACTTAGCTTAGTTCAGTCCTTTCACGCAGGCAACCAAAGGTGGCAGCTTTACAAAAACAAAACAAACTGCAAACATTTCAGATTTAATACAGAGATTTAATAGGGTCCACAGACACTAATGCTTCCTTCTGGAATCCAGTGACTTTTACAGCTTCATGAGAAAGGCAAGATGGATCCCACCCCAAATTTAAAGATAAGAATAGGGATTTTCACAAGGCTTTGTGTGACACAAGCAACAGTGACTTTCAGAGAAGCTTGTTCTCCTATATTGCTTAAATGCCTTGAAAACATCACCCGCATACGGGTGAAGAGTGTGCTTGCCATCCCATGCCTTAAGCAATGCCTACTACAGGATAAGGAAACTCTGGAACTGTGATATGAGAATAGCCATTGACCCACTCAGCATGTACCATAGCAGAGTTGAGAGGAAAAAACCACGCGCCCTACCTGTACAAACCCACAATATACTGAAACCTCAACAGCTTAGCAGAGGTTCTGTCTTCCCGCTGCCCCCGGAAAAGCGCTGCCATGGCAGTTTCCAAAGAGCAGGGTTGTTCTACGCGAACCGCGGTTTCTGTTCAGAGTGAACGGCGGTTAGGCTAATGCACCTGTGGATCCCCCATTGGTCCGTGCCCGCAGGGTGGCATTAACAGCAGCGAGGCAGCGGTTGTGTAGCCAGCCATGCGGAGAATCACGGGAAGGGAACTTTCTGGGAGCCAGCGAGCCCTGGCACCAGCAGCTGTGAGCCAGTCGCACCAGTGACAGCTGCTGTTTTTCTCCTGTGTTTGCTGACCATCCAGTCAAAATGTAAAAACAAGGTGGCATTTGCCTTCAGGGCACGCAAGGCTGTCACCGTACAGGTACAACCGGAACAATAAACCTTCCGTGATGTGTGCACACCAGAGCTCTGCAGTTGTTAGGTTCTCTCTAAGTAGGTTCAACTGGAACAGACTTGACCCTCTTCCATACCATTGGAGACAGATGTGATCCCCATCTGCAAATTCCTCTCTCCAGCTTTCCACACCAGGTGGAAATGGGCTTCCTGGTTCTTTGCTTTATCAACTCCAGAGACTCCTGTTTCCACCTGCCTCTTTTGTTGATGTCTACAGCAGAGATCCAGCTCTGCCCCGCTTCAGTCTGTGTGACTGTCCTTCTCACCCTTTGGAAGCAGCAGGCTTGACCTGGCTGGGGAGCTGGTGGCTCTCTTGATCACCTCCATCCACCTGCCAAGAAAGGACATGAGAAAAGCTCAATCCCTCACTCAAGAGATGCATAACCGCATCCTTCAGTTCTGAGGTGTACCCCTTTCACCAAACCTCACGGAACAGCTGGTTTCTACCTTGCTTTTAGGAAACTTAACTCTTCAAATGAATAGCTTGAAGTGTGGTAAATACAGCGCAGAACATGGTCGCCTGTCCAAGCAACAGCTCCACAGTGCTCTGAGCTCCAGAGAGCCCTCATGAGAGCACACTCTCCTGTAAGCGTACCAAAGCGTTTACCAAGGAGGACAGGCTGACAAAAATTTTCCTTAGTCAATGGATTGCTTTTCGTACAATAAATTCTGTAACAGACTTGCTCACATTCATATAATTCATAATAATTATAGTTCACACGAATTATAATTCATAAATTCTGTAACAGACCTGCTCAGAGCAGGTGGACCTGCTCTGGCAGGAGGGTTGGACCAGATGATCTCTAGAGGTCCCTTCCAACCCTTAACTTTCTCTGATTCTGTGATACAGAAGAAAGCAAAGCAACAGTGAAAAAAGCAAGACAAACATCCACTGTGAATAAGACTTTTTTTTCCCCCCTTGAAATCACTACATGAGAGCAGTGGATTGAAGAGCACAACTCTGCTGCCTCGGGTAGCTGATACCTATGTTGCTCACAAGTGTGATACTCTCCCAAGGATGAAGTATGTGACACCTTCTCAATGAAACCACACTCCAAAACCACCAGTACTGCATGGCAGAACACGATGCAAGGGTTTTCAACAGCTAATATAAGAGCAAAGTTTTATATGTGATGCATTTTAAACACGATTCGCTTTGGCCCATGTGTGGAAGCCCCTGACAGTACTGCTGAACATAATTACAGAGAAAGAAGTAAAGACTTGTCGCTCTCAGCCTTGCATTATAATTCCTGTTTTCCAGAGATCAAGAGGGGAAAAAAAAACCCAAACCAAAAAACCAACCAACATATTCTTACCAGAACTCTCATTAAGCTAGAAATCTGACCCCCGAGATGTAGCAGGGCTGAGCATCTCCCAGCCCTTCCACCCACACTGCTCCCCGGCTCCAAGGAAGCTGCCAACTCCTGAGACAAAGCAGAGCCTCCGGCTCTAGGTGCAACCACCAGCTCTCCCTGGCAAGGAGGGCAGTTCTGGCAGAGGAGGGATCTCCAAACACCATCAGTAGGAAGAGGAAGGGAACTTTCCTACTGAGAATGTGCTGTAAGGTCACTCGGACTAGGAGGCAGGCAGGAGGAAAGAGAGGGCTCTGGATGATCAACTAGTGAGTTAACAGCATGTTATATACCAAAAAAGACAGAGAAAACGGAAAATTACCTCTCAAATGTGTATTTGCTCTCAGCCCTGAAGAAATACACATGGGACTTGAACTGCAGCTTGAAGACATAATCCTTCTGAATGCCGTCTGCCTCTATAGGGGAGCTGACTGCATAGCCAAGCAGCGGGAGGCTGGCCAAGGGATAATCGTCCTGGAAAAGCCCAACAGCCCAGCCCTTAGTGCAAGGCATCCTCTGCCGCACGGATCATCCCAGCGTGCACTCACTCTTTTGTACTGTACAGGTAAGGTCTTAGCAGAGAACAGGAGGAGGAGTGGCCTTTATCTCTGATAGCTGATAATGAACCCTTCCCCCAGCTCTTTTCACTGTTTTTATGGAGTTATTTGCTTCTCTTCCCCTGCCCGTTACTGCCTCTTGGGCTCCCTCCTTCCTCCTCCACAGAGGGTTCCTCCTGCTGGAACTCCAAGCGTAAATCCAACAGGAAAGTTAAAAATATCCTTCCCAAAAGAAACATGCCCTCAAGCCAAGAAGCCGGAATAAAATAAACAGTTTATTGGGTTAATAAGATGAAAAGGCCCAGGCTGCAACTGCAGCACAGCTCATTACCAGGCAGGTGGTGGAATTGCTATCCCTGGAGGTATCTAAAAGCCGGGCAGACATGGTGCTGAGGGACATGGGTTAGGGGTGGTTTTGGCAGTGTAGGTTTATGGTTGGACTCGATGATCTTGAAGGTCTCTCCCAACCCAAGTGATTCTATAATTCTGTGATTCTAGGTGCTGAACACACCATGGGCAGAAAAATCACTGGTGCCTGTTAATCCCTGATGCTGAAGCCCAGCAGGGCGAGACACCCACAGAGACTGACCAACAGCTGCCGATTCCCTCACCTCCTTTAGTCATTTTGCATGAGGAGACATTTTCCCCCTCACCCAGAGAAGGTCAGGACCATTAACAGAATTGGAAATCCTAATTAAATTCTGCAAGAAGGGCCCACGGCCTTACAGAGACTGCCTTTGTTATGAACTACCTTCTCTTCCACTTGTTACTGTCCTTCAAACAGCAACGAGCTGCACCCACAGCAGAAAGCCGAGGACCTCCAGGTTCCCCACGAGGCCCCAAATGCAGTCAGTCCCCCTCGGCTCCGTTTGCTCACCTGGTGCGTTTTGTAGAAAAACAAGCAGAAGTTGGTGAAGACAACCCACAGCTTCTGCCAGCCGTTGCTGTTCTTGAACTTCCTCAGCAAGTATCCAGAGAGCTGGTTCTAGCACAGAACAAAAAAGAAAAATCCTGTGAAACCACCGGTCGCTGTCCTGCAGCAGAAGCTGCTGCAGATAAAGCTTGAGGCTGCCCTGCCCCAATTGCTCCTGCACTTGCTCCCCAGTGCAAAAGGCCTCCCAGACACTTCACGCGGCGAATGAGTGACTGTATCTTCAGCTCACTAATTCCCACCTATCTTCTTATGGACAAATTAGTGATTTCTCTCCACTAAGAGCAAGTTCCCCGTTACGTTTAAGCGCTGGCCGTAACTCAGAGCAGCGTCAGGCAGCGCACAGGAGGGTGCTCCAGTGACCACTCTCCTCTGCAGCCTGCGGTGACAGCCATGAGGGCGTCCGTCCCTTTAACCACCCTTTCTTAGGTGCAGAAACCCCAGGGAGAACACACTGCGTGAGAAAGAAAATAAAGCAGAAGAGGAAACGGAGGGTGCTGGAGCTGTGGCCAAGCGACACGTGGCAACGATGCAAAGCCAAGCCAAGCCTGGCGCGGCAAGCATGGAAGTTGAACATTGCTGCCTTGGAGTCAGTCGCTGAGCGCTTGTGCAGCGCGACAAGGAAACCTAAGGCATGGAATGACAACAAATGGATTCTGTAATTAGAGAAAAAGACAGAATACGCAGCAGCTTTACAGAGAACCATTTGGGGAAGCAGAACTAGGAGGAAAACCTGTGTCAACAAGGCAATGTTACAACTCTGCCGCTGGCTGGGGCACCCTCGTGCTAGCACACGTAGGCTCACTGAGCAGCTGCGAACTGAGCCGCAGTACGTTTTCCGCACATTCCACGGCTCCTCCCCACCAGCACAGAACTTGAGAGGCATTTTTACCTGGATCATGCACAGGTAATCAGACAGGGATAGGCTCTGGTTCCGGTACCAACAAACATGGGTGATTGTGTTGGGCCGTTGGGCCTGGCCCAGCAAATAGCGAGGAGGAAGCTCTGGAGAAACAGCAAGAGAGCAGAAAACTGAGCAGAGAAAAGGGGGAGAGAAAGAAAAACAGAACATTAGGATAAGAGAAGTGATGCAAGAAAGGCGTCTGTTAAAGGAAAATGGATTGTGAAAAAAAAATGATGGTATTAGAACATTAAACAGATAAAGGCGAGAGGGAGCTGCAGAAACTCACACGTTTCATCCCAGAGCCTGTACACCAGGGAGGTCTCATTACCCAGGTACGTAACAGCAAGATGGTGCCTTTCACAAGGGTGTCAGCAGGGAAAGGAAGGCCTGTCCCCTCCAACAGAAACCACTTTTGTTGTCAGCTAAAGCATCCAACTTCTGGACTCTAAGCCAAGCGACTTTGGCTTCCTATAGGACTTCCTTTCCTGAGCCGATTGACACGCTCCCTACACCACCACAACCCGGGAGCTTCAGTGCCCAACCTTGAACTCCATCAAACAAAAAGTGCCTTAACAGCAGGGCAGGGGAGGTAGGAGGGTACAAACCCACAGGTGCAGCACTCTGCCCCTTAGCTGTTGGTCTAACCAGTGACCTCCTTTTTCTCTTCATAGTATTTAGGGTCCTTCTCACTTCTGGAAGTCTTCCAAGCATGCCAGCCTGCAGGAAGGTGTCCTACCGAACTGAGCTTGCCACACTGTCATCTGATGCGAAACCGCAGCGCCAGTGCGCGCAGCGCTCTGCGTAAGGAGTGCCGAACAGACATCCATCTTGAAATTTGCGGTATTGACATTTGCAGTAGCAAAATGTCCCACCAGGGCAGCATCAAGCCATACTGGGTGGCAAGAGCCAAGGCAAGAGAAGCTCAGGGGGCAAGTAACAGATCTCTGTTCAGCATAAAAGAGCACCTCCTGCTGCCTGCTGCTCCCCCCTGCCAGCAAGGGAAGGGCAGGAAAGTCGCGCTCCCGCTGAAGTGCGTTTTAGGTGCAGTACACGAGCTAACCAGACCTCAGTACAGCAGAGCCAATCTCTAAAGGAAAATTTCATGGATAGGTAACTTATCCTCCAGCAAGGCTGATGAAGCCCAAAGGAACAATTCAGTCCTAGCATATCCCGGGTTTCCTTTCAAACTTCCCTCCTGCAGAGCGTTTGCCGAAGCAGAGGCCTGCTGCAAGGAGAGCTGCGCACGTCTACGCGGACACACAGACACGCGCAGAGCTGGGCAAGCATGCAGCTGCGGCCTTTTGAGGGCCCCTGCTCTCCCACAGACACACAGACGCGGCCAAGGTGGAACAGGAGATGGAGTGGAGGCCGAGCGGCGGCCGAGCGAGCCAGGACGGACAGAGTGAGACGTGAGAGCTGCGCCCTACGGGTACCTCGACAGCCACACTGTGGTCAGTCATGGAGACACTCGTGTTGCGGTACCAGCACACATGCATGGTTGTGTTGGCACGGTGGTGGCTCTGCCTGTCCAAGGAGCTACGAGAAGAGTGTATGTCATCTTCGGACTCCTGTTCTAGAGAGACCTCATCAGAGGATCCTGGAGGAGGAGAATTGGGCAGGGGTTTAAGAAAAGCGTGCAACACAATGAGCAAGAGAAGCAGGCATTCCTGAGAAAAACTGTTTTCTCTTGCAATGGTCCAGTTTTAAAATAGGTCAACTTGAATTTGTCAGAGAGCTCCTATAAGCCACTCTGAGCAAATTGTTGTGGCGTTCATTACTCAGCTCTGCTTGGGGCAGGTGACTCAACATCGCGTAAAACAAACAAATAAAAATCCCCATACTTCATCTTTAGTCAATTCTTAGTGAGGAATAGGAAAAAGCATTCCAAGAAGGAAATACTACATGTTTCAGCACATCCATAACACCAGCAGAGACAGGCACACGAATGCTGGGCAATAAAAGAACTTGCTGAGCTCCAAAGACACCAGATTTCTAGACAAGAAAATAGACTAAATGGTTAGATTGAGGAAAAATCTATGGGAGATGAGTAAGGACCTTATAAAGTTTACACTTCTGCAACTGCAGCATCTCTGCTGCATTTAAAGCTACCAGGAACATCAGTCTAGGAAGACAAGCATGTATCTTTTAATTGAAACAAAACAAAAGCACAATAACTATCCATTACTATATGAATTATAAACCCACTCCATTTACATAATCAAATTCACAACAGGAAAAATGAAAAGGACACGACAACTGATGCTTTTCAAGAAGGCAGGAAACACCACTTACTGTTGGAGCGATTGCATACTGAGTTTTCCAGAAGCATGTCAGATTTCTCAGTAGATTTCTTGGCCATTTCAATTGCCATGTTTAGGTCTTCCATCCACTTCCCCATCTCCAGGCGGGTACTGCAAGACAGACAGACAGTGTGACCGGAGACCACCCCAGCCTGGAGCCGTGACAGAAGTGTGAGATTGCTGAATGGCAGGGGGGTTGGAACTTGATGATCTTTAAGGTCCCTTCCAACTCTAACCATTCTATGATTCTATGAAGGAAGGCACAGGTCACCACCCAATACAAGTAGCAGTCCCTTTCCATGAAATAAATAAAAATAACATTAAAATGCCTCCAAAGCAAGAGCTTTCCAGACAGGAAACTGACCTCATAGAACCTTCACCTCTACTTTCAAGCCTTGAAACAAGACTAAAATAACCATTAAGAACTTGGACTTTAGAGCAAAGAGAATGAATGGGCAGCCAGAGGGCCACGTAACATCCCCCTCTGGAGCTATCGGACTCAGAAAGGGAATTAGGTGGTGTAGGCCATCGCTCTTCTTCATACAGAGGGCTTCACAGCTGGGGGGTTATTTCAAACATGAAATCATCTTCACTCCAAAAAGCACTTCGGAGACGTGTGGTACAACCATACTGGAAACGATTTGTTCGAAGGATAAAAGGCAGCAGCACATCTTTCAAAGGGGATGCAGGATTTACCTCACATCTCAAGCAAGTAAAACAGTGCAGGAAGACAAGGACTTCTTTCACCCCACGTAATTTCCATTATGGGTTACATGGCTCATGCCACGGTTACGGGGTAAGAGCTTTACAGCTCATATATGTCTCTATACCCATCGATATGCAACAGCATAAGGTTTTCCCTTTAGACATGGCTGTGGCGTTTCTTTTTACCTCTGGCGACATTCCCTGGGGGCGCAATTACTGTTTGCAGTGCTATATACAGTTACACGCTCTTGTGTTTGCTTGGGAGGGTCTGTGCGGCTTTTTTTAGTAACCATCTCTTTTTTATGAAAGTTTTTAATTTAGACTGGAAATTCCACACATGGTCTAAGCCCTGCAGCAATTTTTTTTTTTTTTTTTACAGGCTGGGAGAGGTAATGTAAGAAACACAACAGTCTTTGAGCTATTTCTAAATTATGACAAGGTAAAAAATTTTATTTCTTTTTCCAAATTTCAGAACCTTTCAAGCACTTTGATTCACAGCTGCTGAGAAACAGTTGATCTTAAAAGTAATTGACATTTTCAGATGTTAGGCTGGAATTAAAAAGAAATAATTTTGCTTGTTGAGTATGTCTGCATATGTATTAGCTCCTGTGCCACTACATACCCAACTTATAATTGTTGTCTCTCCAGGCCAGCCTAAATTTTTCCTCTCCCTTCCCAGCTTCCTCCATGAGATCCATGCAGGAACTCTTCCCTCCTTACATCCATTTGCATGTTCTGGATTTTAATTCTTTTTGGGTCTCTAAAGTATTTGTATGTTTAGATTTGGGTTCATCTCCTCCTTTACAGCAGTTGTTTAAAGGGCATCACTGGCAACTCAGCTAACTAAAACCCAATATAACAGCAATGTTATAGCAGCTGCTGTGTGTTTCACAACACACCGCCTGGAGAGACAAACTCTCTCTCCCCAAGACACAACACTGATGAAGGAGCTGTGAAGCGTCCTGTGTTTGGTTTGAGTCATGCTTGATGGAGGACACATCAAACACGCCCCTGGCTCTGCACCAAACAATTGAAGAGTAACTCTTTGGAGAAGGTATCTATCAAACCTACTGGCAACTGCAGAAAATAAACATTACCTTGCCGCCACCACTATGGTTTTTTGTGCTGAATAGATAGTGAAGCAGTGTGGGACGGCCCACTCATTCTCACTCTCCTCCACCTGCAGAAAAAGAAAAGGTTTTTCTCATCACAGCTCGGTGACTGATAAACATTAAAACTGTCCTCTTTGGCTGGCTAGGAATTTGAGTCAAATAGAATTACAAGCCAGTTGCAGTAAGTGCAAAACAGCTACTCTTTTACGAATACCACCTACTTCAAGTCTATTTTGACTCTATATGGAAACTTATATTGTGGGTTTCTACCGACACATCTCTAGTGGCACCACATCCAGCAGGGCAAGGAAAGGAGGGTTCTGAGCAGAGTTCAGCGTATCACTTACCGGTGGGTCAAGCACTATCAGCTGCAAATCAAACACAGAAAAAAACAGTCCCATTAGAAGAGGGGGTTGGGGAGGCAGGAGGGCTGATGAGCCACCTAGGTGTGTCCACAGGGGAAAAGAGCCAGGACAAATCCCTGTTTCCAGATCAGCCTCTCTCAGCAGCGTCAAAATGAACGGTCAAAAGGGTGTTCTCCCGCTGTTTTGCTGAAGCAACGGAAGGAATAAGCTTATCTCCTTCAGACAAGTCTTTGTTTGCCACACAGGCTGGGGCACACAAAGGTCCAGTCCACGGCCAGCAGCACCGCATGCTGGTGTCACTGGCCTGGGCGCAGCCCGTGGCTTTGGTCCTCGTGCCCCGAGGGAACTGTCTCAACCTGCCTTAAGGCAAAGTCATTTTCCTTAATGCTGTGATGCAACTTGAAACCACTTACCAACATGCCGTGCAGAGTAAGATGTCCATGAATTTTGAATTGATTCGTCCCCGTAACCCCTTTGCTTGTGTACAGCAACATATCTGAGAACTGAAAAAGGGAGGAAGCATACAATCAATATTCGGAAGACAGCAGGAAGGGCCAAAGTATTTTTGAACATCTTCTTAAAAGTCTGTTGTGTAATGGCCACTGTAGATGCACAAAACCCCAGCATTTCTCAGTCAATTTGGCCTACTTTCTTTAAAACCACTCTTTGGTTTACTTACAAAAGAGACAATTTTAAAATTCTGTTGAAACTACATGCCATTACGGAAACAAGCTGAACAGACAGTATTGTCACAGTCACACTCTATACCAACATCCCTCCAAGTGAGTTTTCGGTTACGATTGCTGATTTTCATCACAAGCACATGAAAGTACACTTTCATGACAACTTTATCTTGAAGACCCCGGGTTTATGAAAACCAGAAGCAACACCCACCAGAAAGAACATCCGCTGCTGTAAACCCTTCTTAGTGAGCTTGTACAAACAACCTTCCCGGATAAACTCCTGCAGCGGAAAATAAAAAGTTAGGCTACGCTTGACCTTTGCCAAACACAGAGAATTTTCAGTGGGTGGGTTTTTTTCATCCCAGAGTATATAGATGTTGATTGGTGCTCAGCAATGATTGCTAACAGATTTGTTAAATGCCAGATGACACCCTTCCTTCTTGTTTTGCAACATGAATCAGCTCCTTGCTGCAGCCAGCATTGAAATCAATGAAGCAAGAGAGGAAAAGGAGCAGAATTCCTGTTGGACACCAGCTATTACACTTACATCCCACCTCAGTGGCTGCCATAGCATCCCAAAAGCCTACGCGATGCTCCTGTACTTATGCTCAGTACATCTATCAAAAACAAAGAAACAAAAAACCAAGCAGGAACTGAACCAACTGCTTGCAAAGCAGAGTCACTGCTACCAGTTCTGCCCAGTGACACAGCTCACCCCCTGGCTGCGTTCTCCGCGCAGGCTCAGTCCTCAGACAGAGATTGCGTCAGGCAGACGTTAGCAGAACTGGCAGTGTGTTTCCTATCGAGTACACAACATACCGCTTCCCACTCAAACCCAGAGCACCGCAACCCAGCCCACCCTGGATCTACTCTACTGGAAACACCAAACCCACGTTTGAGCCTAAGCAGACGCATTTTTGACCTATTTCCCAGGATGTCACCAAGACCTCCATAGGACCTACTATGAAGACAATTATACAAAGCCTTTACAGCCGTTCCATAAAACAGAGAGGTAGTTTTGGCACGTACGCAGCTGAAAGGCACTTCCTTGGCAATAAGAACAATAAAGGCTCTAAAAACTAAGCCCACGCACTCACCCTACCAGGTGCCGTGAGATTATCTATACCAATCAAGTCATGCTGCAGCTCTGTCAGCTTCTGGAAATTCTCCAGGCGGATGAGACTGTGCTGCAGCTGAGATGTCATTTCCGTGACCTCCTTCAGCGCATCTGGAAGGAAAAACGGCACCGAGGGGATGAGAACAGAGCAAGGCAAACCCCGGCTACCAATTTTAGCCCTGGAGAACTGAATCTGAAATTTATAGCCAGATTTAGACTAGAGCTGAGTACTTTCAGTTGGAAGGGACCTACAACAAGTTCAACTCCCAACTTCTTCAAGCGTAGCTTGTGCTTTAAATAACATGGAGACTAGCAAGCAACTTTATGCTTCCTATGCTTCCAGAGATTATTTGGGATCTCAGAGTCTGTGCATCCAAAAAGTATTTGCCACTTAGCCAAAAGTAAATTAAAAGAATTAAAGCCCACTATTTCTGCCAAAAGTTAACTTCATAAAGGAACGGAATTTACTATACAAGCTTTTGACACTACAACACAATTTTTTTTTGTCACATTTTTAACTCATAAATGACAAAGAGTTCCTGAAAAACCTACTTTTTTTCCCTCTAAAAAAGGGCACAAGAAAAGGACTGATTTTCCAGCTTTGGTTGAAACATTAAGATCCATCACGACGACCATGAGAAAAAAACCTTCTGGAATGCCAGAAAAAGTATTGATTCCGTGCGAAGAGAAGAGGCTACACTTAAGTTATCTTTTGCACTTTCCAAACTAGCAGTTAAGGCAATTTTCTATCTATAGCAGAAAGCTTTGGAGCCCTGCACCAGAGCACAGTAGGAGAGCAATGAAACCTGGTACTAAATACCTTGAAGAAAAACAAAGTTAATTTAAAAATGTAACTTTTTTTTAAAAAAAACTAAGCAGCCTCCTGCCAGTTTTCTGCTCTTCTACTTGGTATACCCTGGAATTTTTTTCAGCCTATTTAAATTACAGTATTCACTAAACAGCCGTGTTTTCAGCAATCTAAATCAAAGTTCCTGTGTATTTCACAGAGCTGCATGCGAGAGTCTCTCGGAGAGGTCCGGAATGGAGAAAAGCATTTGCATTGTATTTGTAGGTGTAATGCTTGTCTCACCCAGGCTACGGGCAGAATTTTCTATGTACACGTGTTTCTGCCTCGCAGGTTTACTCAGCTGAGTGCTCACTCACTCCGGCAATCTGCGAAGTCCCGGTGCTCCGCCGTGTAGTGCTTGCAAAGTCTCCCCAGGATCAACTTGTAGTGCATCAGCCTCTGGATGGGTTTGAGCAGAAACGTGTTGAGGGGCAGGTAGCAAACCTTCTGCAGCTCAAACTCCTTATAAACCATTTCCAGCTTCTTGAGGCGTTTCGTTGCTTTCTCCAGTTCTGTCAGGACCTCATCGTGTTTCTGCAGATAACTGGTAAACTCCTGGTGAATCGCACAAAAAAATTACTCGGATCAAAGGAAACCAGCCTTTAATAGATTTCACAGTGAATAAGAAAAAAACATCCACTCCCCGCTCTTGTTTCTGACCACAATTATATAATCCAAGACGGCATATATTGTCCCAAGCATTGACAAAACCAGCACTAACAACATTATATGCTTCAATGGCTTTATTTAAAAAAAAAAAGTATTAAAAATAAAAATATTTGCTTGGTTGTCCTCTGTTCACTATTTACTGTGGTCATCGTAGTCATGCCTCCACGTGCCTCTAACAAGAACAGCTGGTAGCACCACCCATTAATACTTTGCCATTCTAAGGCAATTCTTGTTGATTATTGCCTTTTTTTAGAACAAGCAGAAGTGAGCCGAGAGGGGTGTCTAGTAAAGAAACTGGCAGGGTGCTCCCAGTCAGGGTCAAAATGGGTGTCCAAGTAGCACGCTGCCAATGCCTGCTGGGAATGTCAAATGCAGAGAGTGCTGATAGTTGGAATAACTGCCACACACTTCTGCACTCCCATTCAAGCCACTGGTTTTAATGGAATAATTAACTCTACTACTACAGCACAAGTGTAATTGTCCCATGAAGGCACTCTACTCCAAATAAAGGTGACTTCATTTCAGAAGAAACTGCTCTGCCCTTAAAAAATACTTTTATTTTGGAGCTAAACAACCTTATGAAACCGTGTCTCCATAGAGGAGAGTTTGAGTCGTGCAAATACAGGTGAGATGGTGAAGCTAATTAAATAATTTTTCTTTGTCTTCTGCTGAATAACCAATAAACAAACCACCTTTTCTCAAGGTAAATGTAGGTGGATAAACAAGCAATATGGTTGCTTGTTTACAAGCAAGCCTTGCTGTAAATACTGTATCATGTTTTCTTTTTAATTTGTTTATCAACCATAATTGTTTGCAAGTCACTCTAAACTTAGTGGAAATACTAAACCTTGAACTCTCATCCTTGACAAAAGGAAAAAGTGGCTCAACAATTCCGAGATTCCATTATTTTAATCTTTTATCTACCTTTAGAGTACGCATATTCCTGAGCATGACATCTCCAATGCGTTGATAATCTCCTTTCATGTGAGCATTGGTTTTTCCTTCCCTGAAACACATATACAGAGATGAAATAAGGCGCAGTACATGGGAGATTAAGAAATTTCAATTTCCTCCCTCCACTTTCCATAATCTTTAAGAAACGCTTCCCCGATATCTGTGTATTGTAAGGACTGCTTAAGCAAAATTAAGGGAAGCAGTACTAACAAGAGTAACTAAGAGTAACTCCTCTATCCATTTTTAGCCCCTTGACATTCCCATTTCACCATTCGGGTTGAAAACTTGGTACAGTAAATATGGAAGCTGCATGAAATAAAAATAAAGGCACGCTTAGAAAACTGAGAAAGGAATAGAAATGAATTTGTGTGAAAGTCTATTTCGGAGTTTAACCTCTCAGACTTCTGAATCACAACGTGATGCCACCTGATTTTATGAATTTATTTTTGTTCATACTTAGTTTACATTAGCCACCTTCTTTTGAAGGGTAATTAGATTCCCATACATTGCATCTCAGGTCAGGAGAAAGTAATGCAAAGGTTAAAAGACTAAAGACATGCTCTTGGAAATAAATTGTGCTGCATGAACTGAGCTCTAATCTTCATTACCAAAAAGTGTTTCCCAGATTTTCACCTGAGGATTCATTAACTGGAAGGTACTGAAAAAACACACACATCATCTTTTTGACCTTGTGTTCTTTCTCTTTTCTAAGGCTAGAGAGACAACACCAAGTTATAGAAACAGTTGGACTCAACGACCTTAAGGGTCTTTCCAACCCTAACTGATCCTGTGATTCAGCAATTGCAAACCCCTTGGTCTGGTGTACAGTTCGTACGGCTACAGGATATTATGCACAAGGCAGCGCTTGGAAAATAAGCTTTGCAAAACGCATTTAGTTATTTTTGTAAAACCAGAATTTATTAGAATACTTTTTCCTTAATTCTATTTAAGCAGAAATACCAGTTAAAATACCAATTAAGTACGGTTTTGATCAGAGGACGTAGGAAAAGGACCCCCCAGCTTGTTGCCCATGCCCTGCACTACTAATGCTTACCAGAGCGACAGCCTTTGCTCAATCTCCTTCAGAAAGCCTCGATGAAACTCATAAATTGGGTCTATGTTAGAGAAGAGTAATGTCATCAGGCCCTCTGGCATAGCATTCTCCTTGATAACTGCACTGCGAAACCACTGCCGGAAAAATCATTAATGATGATAAATTTCTCTACTTAAGAAATTACTTGCTAGCATAAAAATTTCTACTCCTGCAGCGATGGGGGAGGAGAAAGTGTGTGGACAGAGAAACAGCAGGCAGGAAGGAGAAATATTTAGGGAAGACGTAATCTGGGAAAGATGAAGAGATGTACTTTCTTTCCTTGCCAAACATCACAAGTATGAGGCTTATTATTGGTTCTGGGCACAAGCATGTTTCTTAATGTAATGATGAGATGGTTGGTAACGGCTCTAAATTACAGTCAATTACCGAGTGGCTGCCACAGCTGATGTTACACCACTGCTTGTACTTCACCGCGGACACAACTGCTCTTTCATAAAACTTGGAGCCCTGTGCAAGTTACTCAGTAGCTGGAGGCATCTTGTTGCATGTCACACACTGCACAATTTATCACTTTTGGTTCCCCGCTTTCAGGCAGGGATGTGAATATGACAAAATTCCTTTGAGGTGCCAGATGTTCCCCCATCTTTTAGAAGTGCTGGGAAGCCTGTAGGAGGAATTTGATGAGATGGTGCTCAGCGAGCTTACAGAGAACACCTCAGCTGAAGACATACGACGTTAAGGGACTCAAACTTCTCTTTGATGAAATTAAAACGATAGCTTATAGAAACACAACAGTCAAACCTGTTCAAACCTGGAGTACCTGAACAAAAAGCTCTTGAAGAAAGAGACTTGGAAGCTCAAGCTGTCCTCCAAACAAGGACTCGCTTGTCTTCTCCGGATGAAAGGAGGGGAAAGAAAAAGCAGCAATAAAAAAAGACATAACTCCTCAGAACCCTACAGATCCTTAACACCCTTGGCAATTTTTCATCTGCTCGCATGATCTGAAGGCACAAAGAGAAAACCTTCCCAAGGAATACCACAGAGATGATGGCTAGATTATAAGCAGAGCTGACAGCAATTGAAGCTGAACACTGCAATTTTAGGCTGTCCCTATTCACAATTTTCAAAGAGAAAGTTTGCCTAAGACATCAAAATGACATGTGGTGTCGCTACTGGAGCTAACAATGGAAGTGCAGAGTAGATATCTGCTCTTCCACATGAGGACCTACAGAACAAGGAAGGTAACACGGCTCACGGATTATGCTTTATCATAGGACTTTCTTCTTCTGCTACCTGGAAGAAATTCCAAGTTTTTCCACATTAACAATTACAAATCTGTTAAGAAAAGGAAAAGCGTTAAATAAGGTTAAAAACCCTTACCACTGTAATAACTTCCAGGTCCTTTAAATACGTCCGTTCTGTAGCAAGAATCTCCTTTGCTATGAAGTATGCCTTGTCAGTTGGGTACCGCTGAAAGGATACACAGTAACCAGTAAGTATTGAAATATAAATGTTTTATTTATTACTAAGCAGAAGCTCAAACCTTAGATACGTTTCCCCTTGCTGTGTGCAAATGAACAGCTGATTACCAACAGGGCATCTCTGTGTCCCGCACCATATTCTCAAATACTGACTTAACTCTAACGTGCTATTTGTATTTCAAGATTATTAAAAAGTGATGTCAATTGCATGTCAGTTGCACGAACTGAGATTTCGAAATCAAGGGAGCACTTCACAAAAATATGGAAAGAGTTATTGCAAGTTTCCTAGGCTTTAAATGATTCTCTAATCAAACCAAGTATAGCAGATTTGCATCACGGTCCTTTTCCAAAACAGTTCTATTTCCACTTACAGCTTTTACTCAAATCCTTTGAAGATCATATTAGTTAGTTAAGAACACACGAAAAATCAAACTACATCAGTTGGCTGCATGGTTGCTGCAGGGCTGCTATTTAAAGTAAAGAGAAGACAGAATGGACATGGAAGCGCAAAGGAATGAAATGGTCAAGAGACCATTCTGCAGCTGCAATGAACAAAAATCAGAGTTAGCCTGAAAACACACATTATTAAAAATCACGTAAGTATTATTAAGGAACTATTCACATTTCAAGCTAGGATGCTGTTTTGTCTTAGCTCACTATGCCGTGATGCAGTTTTGTGCCAAATCCTCACCTACAGCAAACGCATTTGAGTTATATCATGATTTGGCCTCCACCTCTGCCCCTCCTGAGGGTGACAACAGCTTTGAAAATTATTTCTCCCTTTTCCGTGTATGCACCAAGTTAATAAAAAAAAATCTCTTTTGAGAGATGCTTTGAGATGCCATCAGCACAGCTACTCAGTGCTTCTAAATCTTCTATCTCTGTATCACTCATGGAGGAGATGTTTTCCTCATTGCTCAGTAATTTATCTATTGAGCCCGTCTCAGACACACAGAATGCCTGGACGTGCATGTCCCCAAATAATTCATTTTGAGAAACTGTCCAGCCTCTTTTCAGGTTATTTTATGCTATGTTATTTCTGACCTCCCTGGAGACTGAGGTGATACAGCTCTATTAGCTCGCTCACCAGTTTCCTCCTGTGGCATTTACCTGTCCTGAAACACCCTGTTTTAAAACCGATGGCACCACGGTGCTGGCTGGACTGTAACGTCAGCAGTCTCTACGTGAGATGACAATTACTGCTAACAGGTATGTTTTTTGTGTAATTCAGCTTTGTGTACGCCTCCTCCCCGGCTCTGCACAGGATACTACAGTGCACAATCATAGAATCATAGAATGGTTTAGGTTGGAAGGGACCTTGCAGATCATCGAGTTCCAACCCCCCTGCCATAGGCAGGGACACCTCCCACTAGACCAGCTTGCCCAAGGCCACATCCAGCCTGGCCTTAAACACCTCCAGGTTTGAGGCCTCAACAACCTCTCTGGGCAACCTGTTCCAGTGCCTCACCACCCTCAAAGTCAAACATTTCTTCCTAATGTTTAATCTAAACCTGCCCTCTTCCAGTTTAAAGTCATTAAATGCCCTCAAGGTTCTAACTTCCATGGAAAAAAAAAGCTTCCCAAGGCAAAGGAAAGCAAAGCTGGGTTATGGAATGAACCACAGGCTGCTGCAACACAACATCAGAGGGAGCCTCATCTCCGTAGCCACGGCAGAGCTGACCTTGCTGCAAGCTCTGCACACGTGCAGATCTGCTAGCTTCATCCCTCTCCTCCGCATCACCTCTCTGCTCTGGTCATTCCCCAGCAGCCTCCCAGCTCACCTGGACCCACCACCACCTCATACCCATTGAAACAGTTGCTCAAGAAATTACCCTCAAGCAATGTCTATCATCTAATACACCCCTGAGAACTCCGGAACGGACCCCGTCCATCCCCAGTTCACACTCTGTGCTTTGATCCTCAAGTGCTTTTCCCTCCCCAACCCTCAAAAATATTTTTCTGGATTGTTTCTTCCTTAAAAACTCACCGAGCACAAAGGTGTGCAAAAACACAGTGTGCCCACAACCTCGCTCTTCTCCTAGCCTGCATGGATTACCTTTTCCTCACCTTTGAGCACTTCTGCAGGTTCCCACTTTATTCTCCAGCTGACTGCATGCCAGCTTGAGACACAGAAGATGTTTTTCATTTCCCAAGCATATTCTCTTCTTTCTCCCTTCTCAGCACTTCCTATTTACTCTCCGAAGTTCTTGCTGCTTTCCAAATTGCTCCCTGCTGAAATTTAGTGCCCTTAATTTTCCATCTTACACCAGTCCTAACCGAACCCCTTAGTGCTGAGTGCTGGCAGCAGCTGCTAGGCAGACGCTGTACCAGAAGTACAGAAAGGCAGTACGGCTGCCACAGTGCAACAGGGGCTCTGCCAAACACCTCCACTACTGCAAGAGGAAAGAAAAATTAATTCATGCCTGAAAAAAATACATACAAAAACTCTCTGAGGCGGCAGCCTGCTTCAAAAGTCAAAAAAACCCATTCCTACAACCATAGTAGGCATCAAGGCAAATATCCCCACTTGTAAAAAATAGTATTTCACTGTATTATGTACACACAATCCCATGTGGAAACCTTCAAACACTCACTAGATGCAGCAACACCAGCTCGTGCCGAGTGAAGAACCCTACTCTGAACTTAGAAAGGCCTAAGATAAAGGACTATGAGACTAAGAAAGACTTTCCTGCCTGCCTTGCACTAGATCACCATGTCACAAAATTATCAAGTCTGGAAATAAACAAACCAATTAATAATTCCATACACACAATAATACGTTAACTTTTCACTTCAAAGACCAGACTTCAGCAGTGTTAAAAGTAACTCTGGGTGAGTGGAGGTCACCAAAAAACCCACACCAAGAAAGCCCAGCTCCTACGTTCTTTTAAAGCAGGTTGCTACACCCAACCCGCATCAGAAAAGCAACCGGGACAAACCCGCCAGTAAGATGAAAGAAAACCACAGTGACTTAAAAAGAACAAAGAAACAAGAAATCTCAGCTTTCTCAAGGTTTCAGTACAGCAACAGCAGCGCCACAGCAGCACGGAGTGGAAAGCACACACTGCAAGAGTTGAAGAGTTTATATACAAATGCCCTGATTAAGCAGGCGGAATTACAGTGGTATGAGTACCCTTAAAATTAGAGCTCTATTGATAGCGAGAGTGTAAGGTCACATTCGTCTTGTACAATAAAGCTGTAAAACTACAGTGAAATGTCACTTGGTTAAATTTAACCAATTTAACATTGTTTTCTGCCTGGGTTTGTTTCACTTAAACTACTGTCTTTGAATGGACATCAAAGCCTTGAAAGTCTCAGAAGTTGACCAAACTTAAGACCAGTTACAACACAGAAGTCCCCTTCCAGGATTCTCACTTTTATAAATTAGTTTCAGCCTGAAAGAAAACTCAAGTATGAGACTTCAGAGAATGAGGCAGAAAGGTCTGGGCTTCAACATTTAGGACAGACAACACAATTACTGCTTATTATTTCCGGGCTATGCTATGGCTATTGCAAAGACAGATGAGAGCAAGCATTTAAAAAAAAAAAAAAATCTATTAAAAACTAATGCTAGAGTGATCTGTCAAAGCTATAAACTTGCAATGCCAGCCCACAATATAACTGAGACTTCAAGCTTAGCTTTCTCTATTACAGAGTAACTTTTTTGTATCTGGACAAACGTTGCAGTGCTTGGTCCATTACATACTGTGTAATGGACAGAATGTGACATGTGCTACATCCCTACACACAAATCACTAAAGCTCTTCCAAATCTTCACAGTCTCAGCTGGCCTCGCCCATGTCCTACATCTGCTCAACCAACACCGCAGGGAAGGCCCCACTTTATGGCCCTTGGCACTTCTACCTCAAAAAGTCCGAATGAGATAGCAAGGCAGAAAGTTGGGGGGAAGGTGGGTGGAAACAACCCACCAAGATTTATCCCAACTCCCAGTTATTGGTTAAACCTTCCTCTCTCTCCTGCCAGCACATATTCATACCGATTCTGCACTACAGGTGGTTCTTAGCAGAACCAGAAATGATCTGGCTCATTTATTTGGCATCTCCAGGAGAACAGTGATGATCATGGTCATGGGAGAAGTGAGCTTTGGAAGCACTATATCCAAAGGGGCACCTTTGCTCATGGTGAGATTTCTGCATGTTCCCTGAGCAGCTGAGAGTCGGGACATATGGCGCAGAGCTCTCTATCACCAACCGAGATGAAACAATAGTGAGCAACCTTGTACCTGCTGCCACCGCGAAGTACCCAAAGACACAGTGAAGACAGCAAACAGCACGGACCTGTGACCTTCTTGTCTGAGGATCCTGACAGAGGTAAGGCAACCAGAACATTGGATGGGGCGAGCAGAAGACTGGCAGTAAAGAGCACACAAGGTGGTTTCTGCTTTGAGGCTGCACAGAAAACTAGATTACGGTGTGGCCACTGACTTCATAAGGAATGCAGTTTGGACGACAAAGCCTTCCTTGCACTATCATGGAAGGTCCTGGATCCTTCTCAAGTACTGAAGAGTCAAACCTGGCTGCTCTCTACAAGCAGCCGAGGCAAGCAGAGCAAAACAGCTGGCAGAAAAATGGTCACGGAAGTCTGCTGTCAGGTGGAGTTCTCCTTACTGGGAGAAATGCAGCGTTCTGTAGAGTGCAGTTTGTCAGATACTATAGACCATGCCCTACAAAGTCTGGTAATTTGTTACCCACATCTGAAAAGCAGCGAAAGAATGCATGGGTCAATGTATGTATACACACATGTTCATTTATTTCTCCCGAGCACATCTAAATGCTTGGAGAATTTAAATGGCTTGAATCTGAATTGCTTAAGAAAGAGGAGGTGGACTGGAGATTTCAAGAGGTCCCTTCCAACCTCAATGATTCTGTGGCTGCAGATTCTTGTTATTGCTAGCAACCACTGTGAAAGCCTGCTAACACTGTGTGGCGTAGATAAAAAGAAAATCGGAATCACACACTGACATCTGGCCATCTCTGTCATTTTGAAAAACCATGGAGGCACAGGAAGCCACTGCTTACCAAAGCATACAATCACATGTCAGCATGAAGCGGTACGTCAGCTTTGCCACACAGACCAGAGGAGGCTTGCTGCAGGGAGTACCTAAGACTCTGGAGAAGATCCTGGGAGATCTTGGTTAGAATTTGTGGACTACCACCACTTACTTCACCTTTCGGAAAGGCTCAACTGTGTTCCAGTGTGCAAGAAGATATGGATATATATGGATATAGACGATGCACTGGGGCAGATAGGCCTTGCTCAGTGGTGCTGAAGCACAGGACCTCAGGACCACTCTAAAGGTCCTATTATGATTAGAACGAATAGCTTGGAGAACCAACATACCATAAGACATATCAACAAGATTGTGGTGAGACTGTGTGGGAAGCAAGGAACCTAAGAAGAACGCACCTTGTTAGTCCTGTGCTAGTCTCTATGCGGGTAAAAGAAATTATTTTAGAACACATTTATATTAACGACACAGCACTTTGCACTGACAGCACAGTCCAGTAAGCTGACACAGGTTAAACATGACAGCATTCAGCAAAGACAAGGCCAGGTTCAATGTCGCCACGTGACACAATTTTTCATTAGTGAATTAGCCAAGGGCAACTCATTTCCAGAATCAAGAGCCCCCTGCCAGCCTTTCAGTACCACCCTGGCGAGAATCTCCTCGAACAATTCACCTGCTTTGCTGTGTCTTTTCAATCGTCTCAGCACACAGACAAGGGGTTTTTACATTCTAATACAACAGTTAGAGCCCAAAAGGTGCCAAATGCACCGCTACTATTTTACATCAAGTACATATCAACTGTTTTCCCCAAACAGCTCATCTCAGGAAGCCTCCTGAAGTATCTCCAGTTGGACGGGACCCATAAGGATCATCGAGTCCAACTCCCTGCTCGCCACAGGACCGCCCAACACTGAACCATACGACGCAGAGCGTTGTCCAGACGCCCCTTGAACTCTGACAGGCTTGGTGCTGTGACTGCTTCCCTGGGGAGCCTGTTCAAAGGACTGACCACCTTCTCAGTGAGGAACCTTTTCTTCATGTCCAATCTGAACTTCCATTCTGGGCTAAAAAAGGCAGATTTCAAGCGTAGCTCCCTGCCATGCTGGGGCCCTTGGCAGTGGTTCCTGCTAAAACAGCAGGAGGTGGTCCCAGCAGCAGATGTCAAGATGACCCCTACACCAAGAGGGCGGCAGGGACTCCTGCCACAACAAGAAGATACACAAGACCTGACCAAACCTTCAGCACTGGAGTTTTTAACACTCCAAACACATCTATTCTACCACAAATGCAATCAATATTCATCAGCAAGCACAACTCCTCACATGAGACCATCACTTTTCTCGTTATGTAAATTCCCAGTCGTGTCATTATCTTACCTTACGTTTCATTTCGTCATCCTCTTCTACCCTGGCACCGCCAGCATCACTGAGGACAGGACTCAGAAGAGGAGATGAACCCTGGCCAGCTGCGTTGAAGTTCACCTGAAACACCGGGTTCAAGCTCAGGGGACTCTTCAGCACAAGGGAAGAGAGCTGAGGATGGTCCACTGGGAGGCCTGGGTGGGAAGAGAACAAGAAGATGGAGTGGAAAAGGAGAGAAAATGGTGCATCTAAGACGATTACCCACTGTTACTGTAAACCATAACTGCAATCTCACATTATTAAAGAGGCAAAAGACAAAAAGGCATATACATCCCAAGACTTAAGCACATATCCCAAAGCAAACAGAGTGTTCCTTGCAACCCAGCTGTTACATGGCAGCGCAGCAGGGAGAGACACCTTTACAATTGCATTTAAAGGAAAGGATAAACCCTTTAGCGTGCAGGAAAAAATCCAGCTCAATCCTGCTGGATTTTGTTGAGAAACAGCAGGGTTCATAACATAGGATCATACTGCAGTAACAAGAATGCAGCTTTTAATTTTTCCTTTTTAAAGCAAGAATTACTTTTCATCCCAGGGAAAAGCCAGGACAAATTGTTCCACTGCTCTCCACTCCAGAAGATAAAGCTTGTTAAAAATACATTCAGAAACCAGGGAAACTCCAAAACTGTACCAATGGGAAAGGAAAATATATTGCTATACAAAAAGTGAGCACACAAGAGATTTCAATCCTGGTTTTTCTAAGTACACGAATGGAATAATTTGTTGATCGCAAAGGAAAACTATTTTGCAAGCACTGGTTATTAATGAATGAGTTAACTCATTCATAAATAACTGGTTATTTATGAATGGACACACTCCTCTTACACTGCCAAACCTGTCTGAAGTACTCCTGCTTTGCTTTAGATTATTGTCAATCTTATTTTTATATTATTATTATTTCATTCGTGGACTCTAGAGATTTCTGACAGATACGGCACCATTACAGTGAATTTAAGCCTATGAATGGTAGCTGCTCTCCTCCCTTCTGCAGATTCCTTTGCGACAGCAGGCAGACACCCCTGCGGGGTTTGCAGTGAAAACAACTGCTCAAAGTCTGCTTTTTGGGACCAAACAAAAGCAACAGACACACCAATTACTCACGCTATGCCCACAAAATTCCTACCTAACCCCACCTATTTATTTTTTTTCTGCTCTTCCCTATGATAAACTGACAAGCGTCGTCAGATCAGGCAGCTGAACGGGTACCAAGGACTTTGGTACCTACCACTTCCACCCTCAGCCATGCTTGCCACCCTCCCCAGCATAAGTTGTTGTGCGTTACAGGCAGAGAGCCTTCGGCTAAATCACCTGACCGAAGGCAAACAGGAAAATGGGACAGCGAAGCCAAAAACGCCAACTCCTTAGTTCCCAGACTCCTTAAAAAAATCATCCCAAAAGGCTTTAAAAATAAATAAATAAATCAGCCCCCATGGATATCCAGTCTGTCTCACACAAACACCGGGCGCGCGTGCCACAGGAGAGGGAGTCGGGAGCTTTCGGATTCACTCCTGGCGGGAGTGGCTGCTGCTCTCCAGCTCAGGAAGGAAAACCCATGCAAGGCGCCCGGCAGTAGCGTGACAGTGGCAAGGGAGCCCGAGCGCGTGTGTTCACACTGACAAATGCAGGAAGCTAAACAGTGCTGCACTCCGTCACCTGGAAGAGATTCAGATCATCGAGGCTGCGGAGTTAACTATTAATACGCTAGTCAAGCACGGTCATTCTGGAGCAGATTTTTGTTCCTGCCTGAGCATTTTCTTCATTCCCACTGCTTTTAATATTAGCCCAGGAAAGCAACAACATCTGGCAGTTTTTTCACCTATACGGGGACGGGAGTTTATTGGTAGTTTGCTTTTACACGTCCAGGACGCTGAAACAACAGCTTAAAAACAAGTAAGCTGTGAGCTCACAGGGGCGAGGAGCTTTAAATTCTTGGAATTTAACACGACGTAGCGACACGCTCCAGAATTTGTAACTTGAATTGCTTCTGGACTGACCGAACGTTCAGATATAAGGGGAGCGAAACGGATATGATATAAAATCCAAACTCCAGCACCTGCCTACATCAATCGAGTTGTTCTAGTTTTTATCACCTCCGACAGGAGAAGCCGGTCACCGTGAACACTTGCTCACTTGTATCTGGCAGCAAGAAGCCCGTTGCCCAAAGCCAGAATGATTTAGAGAAATGAGAGGCACGTTCAGCTCCTCCAGCAGCCTGGAGCAACAACCAGAAGCCGCAGTGCAGAGGCACAGGGCTCCCCTTCTCCCCAGGTCTTGGCCGGGGGTTAAACTACAGATGCGAACACCGGTCGCTTTTTCGGGGGCAGAGTGCCCTTCCCCGGCACACCCCCAGCTACAGGAGGACACGCTGCAGCCTGCTGTTTATCTCCTCAGGATGAAAGCAATAAAGAATTTGGGAAGGAGGTGTAACAGCTGCTACTTGCGACAGGCTGTCGACTTAAATGGCAAAAGGGGACTTTCTGAGGTTAATGTGACTTCTGAAATTTGTCTTTTCTAGAAAGGACTGTATATGTCATGCCACAGCCCGGGTTAGCTTTGTTGCTAACATTTGTTTAAATGTTTGATATAAACTCAATATGATGGTGTGTCTTGGCAGATGATGTCACAAGCACGTAATGAAATTTTTGTTCTCGTCATCCAACAGTATTTCTCTATTAGAGCAGCAAGGGGGGAGCTTGCCATCAAACAGGTAAGATGCACAGCGATTCTCCGCTCTCCAGGGCAAGGATGGCAAAGGCAGAATCCATGCAACAGCTGGAGCAAGACTTGCTGCTTTTCACAGCTGTTCAATGTAGAAAACTCCTAATTAAGTGGAAATATTGGTGCGAAGATCAAAAGTCGTGAATGATTTCCTCCAACATCAAACCCTGGTGCACTGAGGTCTTCCCTGCCCAGCCGGCAGCAGCATCCTCCAGGTATATTAAAAGGAACTATTCTTTCAGAGGGATGTTTCCACGTGTCAGCATTCTGCATGAAGCAGAAATTCATCCTCTCCACGTAAGTCGTAACACAAACATCCCAAATCGGGAGGCCCGTCTGTAAGCAGGAGTCAGGGTGTTCATGCAACGACACCAGTATTTAACGACGCAAACCAGGCCCTGAGAGATGCGACTGCGTTCTGCACGTGACAGATCTCTGCTTTCACATCACACACAAACACACTGAACTCAATGCAACAGCAAAAAAAGTGTCAGTTTGGTGTAATATTCCACATACCCAAAGATCTTCGAGAATACTAATACTAAGTTAATTACACTCTGTAGTTACAACCATGTACCCTTAAGCAAACAAAACCACAGTTTCATAAAAAGACCAGCATGCATATAATTGAAAAAAATAATAAATCAAGTCTAACAGTAAAAGATTGCAAAAGCACTGTGGTTTGCATGAACATAGCTATGGACCTCAGTGAGGATGCTAGCCTTATCTTTCACAGCTACTGTATAATATTACCAAATTGGTTTATTATTGTTTATGCAGCCTCTTCTTTTGTCCAGGTATAAAAAACGTGAAAGCCTCTAATACATAAAACCATGACTTAACACAAACATTTCTCCACTCTACTTTTTACTGAGAGGATCTTCAGTTTATACAGATGTGAAGGTTCAATACTCAAATTTAAAAAAGAAATACATTTCCAGTATTACACAAAACCAGTCAAGAGAAGTTCATTATGGGATTACAGAACAACCTTAAGCCAGCTGCTGTAACCATGACCTTACCTTGTATTTTCTTCAAGAGTACTCGAATCCCATCCCTCTCACTGACATTATTACAGTTAACATACAATTGGGGTTTTTGTCAGGTTTGGTTTTTTGCTCAATACATCTATTTAGCGTCCTATATCCAAAATCTATTCTTATTTGCCTTGCTAATAGAAATACAGCAGAGATCTTCTCTAACTTGTCAGGCATTTCATAGGGAATACACTCCTTTACCCCTTACAAAATTCAGAGATGTGGCTGGTGAAGGAAAACTTTGGGAAACTATCACATAATGTCAGTCAGCAATACCAGAGAAAGCGAGGAAGAGAGCACACAGCAGCCAGGTTTGAAGTCTGACTTGTAATTTACCACATTTGCATAAAGCAGTTTTGGTCCCACCTTAGGGACAGCAGCAGGCAACATGCTAAGGAGATGAAACTACCTTCCCCATCAAGCTTTGAGAGTAAAAAAGAAATTGATACATGAGAAATCATAACTATTTTCTGGAAAAAAAACCAAAAAAACAAAACCTGAGTAAGAGGAGAACAACCTGCTAGATTACTTTCTTAACCATAACACTAAAATTTATCATTCGAACCATCAGGAGCCTCTAAATTTTTGTTGTCTGAAATCAGTCATGCAATGCCTTTACTCTGATAAACTACTAGATGTTCATATTTATACTATGCCTTTTTTTCTTTTTTTGTGGTTATAAACTAAGCTAAATTGAAGCATACTTTTACAATAGTTAAGGGAGAGGATATTTCATGCCTTTGAACTCTCACAAAAGGAAATGGGGCAGGGGGGAAAGACTTAAAATTGTATTTTCATTGCAGCTTTAATTTTAGAAGTGGCTCTGGAAAACTGGCATGCTAAACTCAACATCTCATTTTTCTGTGTGCCTTCAGAAGCATGTCAGCTGACACTCAGAAAAAGCTTTTGCCTTTCCCCTACCACTCCCTTGTCAGTACTGAACACCTTCAGAAGTGCAAAGCAAAATTTTCTTTCTCTTGGAAAAATTCTGGTCTACGGGAAACGTTGTGCTCTAACAGGTAAAGGGAGATGGTTCAGGTCTGAGGCAGAATCTGGACTTAAAAAACCAAAAATCATTGCGGCCATGGTGACACTAAATGGAAAGAGTTTGGGTTTTCATATCTGAAATAGCAACTCTAGGTTCTGTCATACCTTACATTACCAAGATGACTAGCTAGGCATTGTTTCCAAAAAAGAGAAGCACACAGGTCACAGCTCTGTGGGCTTTCCTCCCAGATTAATAAAATTTTAAATGGTAAAAGCTCCCACTAGGGGTCTGGGCCAGTTTATTACAATACAGGTTTTTCTAATATGGATTAGCTTTTACTAAAAAATTAAGAAGAAGCAGACTTCATTTGGTTTACACTGAGATAACAAGCTTGACAATCAGCTTTTGGCATCACTTCTCAGTTACGCTTCAGAGGGTATTTCCATTCTTCAATCTAAATTCAATCTCAACACATAAAGCCAGACTTGAGCAAAAAGGTTGACAGAAAATAAACCGCAACTGGTTCTGTGAGCTTTACACTTGACTGCTTAAAGCAATTTAAAGACAGACAACAAAAATAGCATCCCAATAACAAAGGGTGTTACTGGATGTACCAAAAGCTATGCGAGGTTCAAATGCTAGCGATCCCAGTCCTGATCAGAAGGGAGTGCCCCCTGCATTTCACCAGTTGATTCCCTTTGAAGATGTGACTTTATTATTATTACTTCTACCACTCCTTCAAGCAGATGAGATCCTTCCTATGCTCCAGCCCTGCTCAGAGTCCCCTCCTGCCCAGTTACCTGCCCAACCTATCGCATCCACAGACCATAGTAGCATTTCTAGAGCTAAAGTGTTCTGCAGGCTAATCTACAACAACTGAAATCCTGGACTACCTCCAAGAGTCCTTATTTCAAAATATCACAACTAATATATTTTTCCCCTGCAAACCTCCCCTTTAAAATAACAATGGATGCTTGGGAGACAGAGAATCTTGGAAAAAAAATTACCAGGGGCCCTAAAAAAATATATCTAAGAGACTTTAAATTCACAGATTTCTTTCTTACCCTCAAATGGGTATACATCACATTAAACATTGGAACTTGTTTATAGCACTTGGTCCGTGCCCCAGTGAAACCATGTATTTCTACAAAGTTACACCGATATGTGATACTGTGGGAGAGTCCTAACTCTCTTTATGGTGTATTGATAATTTTGCCCTGTCTGCACCCAAACTACGCCTTTGCACAAACCTCTGTTTGCAGCATCGCTGAAATGAATGGTTGGGGTTTCAAGCTAAATTGTGTCTTTATGCAACACACATATTTTCTTCAAGTCTACGTAAAATTGGTTTAACCTCGCATCAAAGTAAAGTTAATCAAATTCAAGCCCTGTAATAAAGTAATGTAACATGCTATGTTCTAAAATCTCCCGATGTTCGAACGGAAGTCAGAGTCAATTTGGCCTGATAATTCCTACTTGCCGTAAAGCAGGTTTTTTTGAAGCAAATTTGTCAATTCAAACTAGCCCGGAAACCTGCTCTGTTTACTTACACAAGTCCTACTGACTTTTTTTTAAGCAAATGTTTATGTGATTGAGCAGAAGAGGATTTACCTAGACACCATGTGACTGGGACATCAGTCCCAGACTCCTGAAGGAGAACTTTCAGCCTAGAAAACATGCAATTGCCTCCATACCCTACGTTTATAATAAAGGACGAGCTTCCAATAAAAACAAACATACAGGAGAGAGTTCAAGGGACATACCCAGTTTGAAATAAATTGTCTCCACAAAAAAAAAATAATTCCTATAAATGCAATCCGAACTTTTAGTCCCATTTATATCTCAAGCAAAATGTTTGCGCAAAACAGAAATTTGAAAACCACACACCGATATTTGCCCCAGCTGTGCTCTACGTTCAACAAAGGGGTACAGGAGGAAAACTGCCTGCGTAAATCTGGTAATAAAACTCTAAGATGCCTTGGCTAGGAGAACAAATATTTATTCTATTTCAAACACAAGGGTAATGAAAAATAAAGCTAAAAAGCCCACGTTGTCATTTATATCAAAGTTTTCCTTATTTTATTGCATAAACAATTAAAATTACGAATTAGTACAAATCTGTAGGTTCATAACCAGCAATCTGAACAGACACAAAGATATTAAAAAATCCCAACACGTAATTCAGTAAAACATTTATGGCGTAAAGTTCAAGAGATCGATTAAGAAATTCCAGCCCTCTTTTGTTTTCTTAACGTAATCCTTTCCTGAAAAGAGTAGCACCTATTTAACTGGGGAGTCACTCTAACCAAGGCACACGTACCCCTGCACATATTGACAAATGGGCATTTTGTGTTTCTTACCAATCCGCGGGGCTGTCACAAGCCGCGCTCTCGGCTTATCTGAGCCTTAAGCATCCCAACAACAGCAGGACACTGTGACTTGGGACAATTTATGGCAACACCTTCCCCACAAACCAGGTTCAAGTAACCACGCTCCAGATTTGAAACCTGCAAAGCTACAGCTCACTCGGTGGAGTAATCCTACGATAGCCCCCGAGCAGATAATAAATTAAGTGGATTTTATGATACATGTTTGGAACTGTGGAGTCTCCCCATATTCATACAGAGAGTGTATATGTATACCCATACACATACACATAGCATTTGTGACAAGTGCGACGTAAAAGCTATTAAAAACTAAAGGAAATGACAGCTAATGACTACAACGAAAATTGTATTGTATACTCATTCATTCAAACAATACTGGATAACTACGGCTTAGAACTTTTTTGCAAAATGACAATAATGGGAATGACTTACCGACAGGTTTGCAGCAAAAAATCGTAAAATGATAATGACTTTTATTAGTGTCTCCATGAAATCTTACCCTTATCAAGATTTGCAACTAAACAAAAACTACCACCACTAAAACAAACAAACAAACCAACACCTAACCTAAATCAAGCCACCAAACAAAAAAAAAAAAAAAATCCCTTAAATAAAATCACCCACCGCCACAATACAAATATAAACAGGAAAAAAAAAAAAAAAGAGATCAATACTTTGTATTACCCAGCAGCTCTGAAATTCACTGGAAATTAACGTGAAAGTTGAGAGCAGATCGTGTATCACCCTATTCCATCCTAAGATAAAATATGGGAAGTCCTGGGAAATACGCAGCATGTATTACTTGAATAATGAATGAGTATTTTAAAATTACAATGTCTACACACAATAGATAACACAGGCTAGTAAAGTTTACTGCTGTTTAACTGGGTGGTGGGTAGGTCAGAGAATATTCTATGACCTGTCTTTTGTGCAAATTAAAGAGTTCCACTAACTGCGTATATGAATATAAAAAATTCTGGTATAGTGCTTTACATTTAATACATGTGTTTAAGCGTAGAATGGTTGGAAGCATACACATCCAGGAATACAGGTGCAGAGTACCCACTCAAGACACGTGTTTCTTAGTGTCTTTCAGTCGCAGTGCAAGGGGCGAGTTGAGGACCAGAAGAGAGTGAAACCCTTCAGCCTAACTCATTTTGAAAAGCCACTAATATGGACACACTTTCTACAGCTGCGCATAAATAAAATAGGAAAATGGAGAAGTGGAAGGATAGAAAACAGCCCCGCCGAGGAGCGGGAACGATTGCTCCAACATGCTCCCTGCGCTCCGCCACCACCGCAAGAGCTGGCAGATGCGCAGTCTGGAGCAGGAGAACAAAGCTGGAAACCCCAGTGGTTCTCTGTGCTGGAAAAACATGGCACTAAAACCTGCACATGGACTAGAAATGTANCAGCCTCCCACAGATGGGGGCAGAAAGCAAACATGAAAGAACGTACCTGTGTAAGTGACAGTGTCGGGGACAGGAGAGGACTATCACCCACTCACCACGGACGAGGGAAGGTTTGCACCTAGGCTTTCAGCTCCTACCACAGCTCCTCAAACGCTGCCTTGTTAAGGCAAGCATGCATGGGATACTCAACAAGTACCTTCTGATTTTTTTCCTATGTAATTTGCCCCCTTTTTCATGCCATGCAATTCCCGTGGTAGCTTTCACTGCTCAGGGTCTGCGAGGCTCCCAGCTCCACACCTCCCGGCATGCGACACACCCTCTTAAAAGGAAAACTTGTGTGCTCAGGAAAAAAACGCCACAGATCAGTACTGGGAACTAAGGATCAACAGCGTCAAAACACACCAAATCACAAGGAGCAACGCTGGAAGCTTAGCAGCATCTTGGGTACTCGGGATATAAACATGCTGCACTGACATTCACCAACTCCCTGATGCTACCCAAAGACCAACAATACAGACAGAGAAGAGAAAGCCCTTCCTTCTCCCACCTTCTCCTGGCACCTCAGGAGACAGCCAGCGGAGAAGAGGATGCCTGGCGTGGCTCTAACGCACTAAAATAACTCGGGATCTGCGCTCCAGTTCACTGTGAAGCACTGAGCTAGCCCATCCCCTTGAAGGCAGGCTGTTTTTCTCTCTGTCTCTAGCAGAAAGCGAATCTGAACTCACCGCTCTGGAGGAAATGATGAAGAACCTTCTCTCACAGTCTTGTTGATATAATAAAAATTCTACTTACGAACGACATTTTTCTCCTCTTTTGTGCCTCTCCGGGAAACCATGAATAAAACAACAGAGCTAAAGCATGCAACTACATCCTCAGAAGCCACATAGCTTTGAAAAGCAGAAAAGCCCAGAAAGAAACGATGACCGCTATCTGCTCTCCGTTACCAACAGTACCGATACAAGCGGTAGGCAGCAGGGTGCAGGCAGCAGCAACCAACTCTCACACCCTGCAATCCCCACAAGGGCTATGGGCACGAGGGTGCTGAGCAGCACTGTCTTTGCGCCAGCATCCCAGATGCTGGTAGACGGAGGAGTGGGATGATGGGAAGGTCAGCGTCTCCGGTGACACCCACAACTAAAACCGTCCCCAGGTCAAAGCTCCCACTACTCCGTCCTCACCTGTGGCTCCGCACGTCTTAAGCTAAAGGACTGAGATCCCACTCACTCCCATGCTTTTAGAAAACAAAAGGGGCGTTACATTAAGACTCTTGTTATTTAAAAAAAATAAAATAAAATCCCTGAGATTTAAATTGCCAATAAAAGATCTGCATAGTTGTAAAATACAAGAAGAAAAACACTGAAAATGTCCGCACTGCAAGAAAACGCATTGGCAAGCCTTCTATCTTTTTCCTATGATCTTTGGAAAACCTAGAGACTTTGAGTTGAATTTATTGCCATATTAAGCAATTCTATAACATTTAGAGAGAAGGCTTGTGATCAAGGCACAGAATGTGAAACAAAGGCAGACATGGTTATGTGTAGATAGCTGAATCCTGATTCTTTTTTTAAAAGATGAAAGAAATAAACACCCTTCCTCTAAATCTTTATCTACGTATTCGTCCCTGACTCTACCACCTGCAAGAGTTCGCAGACAGAAGCCTTTTTTCTATGATTTTCTTTTTCTTTTCTAAGTTACATAATGTAGTCAGTTGTGGGAAGAAAATCAGACAAACCGCCTAAAAACCTACTTAGAAGTACCAGCTTTGGACACAACTGAAGACCTCCTCCAAATGCCTATTCAGAAATGTCACATTGCACATCCATGATATCATCTCCACAGGTATGAATAAAGTCACATCAAGAGCCAAAACACACATTCAACAGAAGAGGGAAAAAAAAAAAAAAAGAATAACGTATAGAACTTATAAACAAAAAAAAAGAACAAACAAACTGCTGTACATTCCTGGAGGTCCAAACTCATACTTTGTTCTAAACGTGCTTTGATTTTCCATGCCACTGGCAAAGGCAACAGGTTTCTCACGGAACGGTGATTCCACTCAAACACAATAATCACAACATGAAAAGAAGTGCTGTGAAGAATAATCACACCTTGGTAAAAACTGAACTAGAAGAAATGGGTGATTAAAGGAGGTTTTACCTTCTCATGTTCTATCCTACCTTGAGGAGAATTCCCTTGAAGTTTTGGTTATCAGAATTTTGAGAAATAATAGTATTTTTGAAATTTCTGAGTAAAGAATTAAGGTCTTTTAACGATATATCAAGATCACATTTAAGAAAACTGATACAAATAATATAGAACATAGATTTATGCTTGTAACTGTAAGCTGCTTATTCTGGAGGCATTGATTTTACTGGTACCACTCTCTTTCTGCAAAGGACTGACAACTGGGCAACAGGGAACCCCAACACCAAACAGCTGAAGGAGATGACACTTTCTGTCACAAGGTTTCAGTCAGGTGCAATGTATTTCACATTCTTTCTCGTACAGAAGCAAAATACTCTAAAAAGCACTACTATGAGCTGAAGCTCAGAACTTCACCCCTCCCCAATCCACCAGGTTGGCAGACAGAAAGGACGTTTCACAACTTTCACTAGTTCACCACAATAAATGTTGCTAAATTTGACTGTCTTTTCAATTATGCTTTAAACTTACACATCAAGTCTCACGTCAAAGTCACCTGACTAAAGAAATTCATAAAAGCAGTGAAGCTCTAACTGTTGTCTACACTATTCTCTCCTCCTAATACCTCAATATCTCAGAGAGGCTGCAGTATTTTTCTGAATACAGCCCATATTTTAAAGAAGAAGTAAAAGCTATCACCGGGTTTGCCACCACAAAGGTGGTGGTTCTTTGTTCCACAAAGAACACTTTTATGAATTAATTTGTAATAATTTTTATGCAGTGATTAAATAAAGAAAAAGAAGGTGAGACAATGGGGATTAAGTGCTTTTATAGTCTACGCATGTGTCTCCAAACTGCAGCAAAGCAGAAGGGTATTTGTTTGTTGCTGGACTGCTGCAGGCACTTTGAAGTCAGAAAATACAATGATTGTCTTCACAAGAAGTTTTGGTGACTGCTATTTTCATTTGATGGTGTACAATTCCCTCTCGTAAACCACCACGTAGGGTATTTATTCCTCGAAGTATACTGCAGACACATTGCATAGGTTGATATTTTAAAACTTTCCTTCATAGTTGAAGATTGTCTGTTTTTTGGATTGCAGAAACAAAAAACCCAAACGAGGACTCTCACTGCAGTGCAGGAAACCAGAAAATTTACTGGATGCAGCTGCTTATTAACAAGCATCTGGAAAAGTGACTGTTGCGTTCAGGTGTTGGAGGAACAGCATATTGTATCAGACTCTTACAGATCTGCTTATAGCCAAAGAAATCCTTCAATATACTGGAATTTGTGATGTCTGCATGTGCCAGCTGATGATACTTAACTTCTCTGAAATCAGTGGTTTTTCCTAAATGCAGTATTTTGCAAACATCATAGCCTACTATAAGACATTCTGGATGCAGCGTGATGCATATAATGCAGCACCAAAGCTAGGATGCTTTGAGGGAAACTGAAGAGGTACATGAAAAAAATTTTTAAAAATCAGCTACATTATGTGATTTAAAATCCAGCCACTGGATCAGAGTTTTCTTGCTTAAAAGGACCGACATCACCCCCTTTTGCCTTCGAAGTCTGAAGAGCATAGAGGGAGCCACCACAAAAATCAAGACTCAATCAGTTGACATGCGCCCTCTCTGTCCAATCTTCTTGCATGAGATTTTTTAAATTATTCTCGAAGTCAAAACCAAAGTTTTCATCGGTGGCTTGAGCAAAAGGGTTACTAAAGAAAAGGTTTACATCCAGCGGTGCAGCGGTTTCAGAGTCCCAGGAGTCTGCGTCCGTGCTGCTGGAGTCTTCCGTGGTGGTAGGGGGATAGCTCAGCTGTTCCAGCTGGTCGACAATGTCTGTGAACTGAAAGGCTGAGCTGGACTCGGAGCGGACGGAGTAGGCGGGGAAGTTCACCATAGAGCTGGCCTCCGAGTGGTTGGCAGAGCTGAACACGTGCAGGGAGGACGTACCGTTCAGCGGCAAATTATTGAGGGAGCTGCTCTCAGAGCGGTTGTTGATGAGTGAACTCGTTTCAGAAGGGCTCAGGAGGCTTTGCATCCTGCTGGCTTGGGCCTTCACCTCGAACAGCTCCGAGGTATCTGACGGTCTCTCATTGCCATTGAAATCGCTCCCTTCCTCAAATTCAAACTCATCTTCCATATTCATATCTACCGCTTCGGTTGAATACCTGTCAGGGCTTGACTGAGAAGAGACTGTATTTTGCTGAAGGGCGCCTGTAGTTAAGCCAGGTGACTCTGACACACACTTAGTAAAATCAGAGCCCTTTAACTCTAAACCACTGTACACGTATGAAAACGCCTCAGAGCCCCCAGCAAAAAATGAAATTTCTGCTGGGTCGTCATCAATAAATTCCTCTGACACCTGTAACTGTGAATTTGTCAGTGTGAAAAGAGGGACACCCTGACTGCCATGCTGACGCTCTTGTTCAGCAACAAAACCACCTGTGGTAAAGTCATCCTCATCATTGTCATTTTTACAAACAGCAACCCTGCTCTCCTCACTCCTCCTCTCTACGTCTAGATCTAAACCACAAGCGCTCTCACCGACGGGACAAGCAGGGTCGCAGTTTCCTGCAACACTACCAAACCCAACACCTTGGAGCATGGGACATCCAGGCTGCTGCATCAGTTTCTTCCCCGCTTCTTCTGCCGGCATCGCAGTGTTTTTTTCTGGAATCCTTGTGTACGGTGCTCGGGGGTCCAAAGAGGAAGGGCTGGTTTCTGCAAAGATGGGCAGGACAGGAGTAGGAGTGGCCGATGAGTGAACTGAGTGGAAGGGGGCAGCTGCTGAGGCAGGAGACCCTGGGGTTCTCAAGCCCTCAGTGAATGGGACACTCTAAGAGGAAAAAAAGTAGAAACACAACAGATAAAAAAGATTTTTTATAACACATAAAACCAAACGCAACATCCAGTTCCTGACGCAGAAGGCATGTGTGTTTCAAACCTTCACTTCCCAGCAAACAAAACACTGCATACAGAAACAGATCCAGCAGCCCCAGTAAGAGGCAAGATCTTTTTTCCTGAATTTTGGTAACTGGATGGAAAGTTAAATCCATGAATTTTCTAGCCTCTGCTGAAAAAGCATCCACGAGGGAAAGTAACACAAAACAACGACAGCAAAATCCTGTGATGCTTCCTTAACCTCTTGGATGTAAAGCAAGCCCATTTGGTGGAACGCTTGTTTCTCACCCCTGACTACAGAAGGCATCTACACAATGAACTCAAGACTTCCACAGAAAGCCATTAGACCCGGAGAGAAACTAATCCTCTGAAATAATAACAACATACTAGAAAGTACGAGATTTTCTTTTCAGTTAAGCTGAACTCCATAAAGGAAAACATTACTCGCTTTAGACTCCATTGGCTACAACTATCAAAACTGATACCACCCTCAAAAAGAAGCAAAACTGTGTGTCAGGGACACAGATCAAAGAGGGAAAGCAATTCCAAACCGATGGGTCACTCTGATCAGCTTCCCTTCACCGGCGTCTGGGAAAGCTGGTCGCCAGCTTCCCTGACTGCAGTACGGAGAACGCTGCAGAACTGACCTGTTTTGGCATGTCAGTGTTCGAAGCGCGAGTAGATGCTCTGGCTTTGCTGTGCCTCCTGCAGAACAGAGAGCATCCCGTGAGTTTCCATGACATGAACAAGCCTTCTCCCTTCCCCATTCAGCTATTCCCATTCTAGCAGCCAACAGAAACATCTCAAGCTGTATTTTATCGTGTTTAACCACTTCAAGATTTAAAAAGTCACAAGAGTTGTAAATTAAACAACGCAAGAGTGAGAAATGTACAGAAAATGGAATAAAACAAGATCCAGATCATTCATACCACGGTGAAGGAGAACTCAAGAGCAACTTCGGGCAGAGGACTAGACTAAATAGCACACTTAGTTTTACTTCCTCCTTTGTCATCAGTATAAATGTCTACAAATGAATGGCTTCAAAATCAGAATGAGTTCATCTGTAACAATTTTACAAACAACTTACAATTCAGTCTACCATATCATTTACGGCATATAAAATTCTGTATGTTACACTCCAAAAAGTGGTTAGTTTCATTCTATGTCAACAATTTGCTAGAAAATCAAGCTTTCATACGGAAAAGGAACTCAACTGGAGTCCGAGACATTAAAAATATTTATTAATAGTAGATTAATGCAAACTTTAAAAAATTCCTATGAAGTTCCTATAACCTTTCAGATAAAACACTGTGAGAAGTTTCCCATACATAGACAGGGTGGTTTCATAGTCAAGTAAATGACAAGTTTATAATGAAAATGCACATTCTTAATTTATTTATTTATATGTTTAGAAATGAGTGAGTATTTAAGGTCACAGTTTCAGACTTGAAGATCTCAAGTTCAATTACGTGCTCTGCCACTGGCTACTTGCACAGCTACAGTGACATACAGATAAGTCCTCACCGATTCCAGCGAATCTTTGAAACATACTGAACTTCTAGATGGCTAAGTCACACATTGTCCACAAGCATTAAAACACAATACAGAAACTTTCCCAAACTTCTTTACATCATCACAAAATTGTCGTTTTTTTCACATTTAATTCAGCTACCTTAAATTTGAGGTAGACCTTAGTAACTGAGAAGACAGCAAATGCCTCCCAGCATTATTTAGAAACACTGAAATTTAGGAAATAAGGGCACTGTGAAAGTCTCAGCTACATTTCACCGTACGAAATTACTTGTACCTACCTTTCATACGGGGTTTTCTTCATCCCACTGTCCTTAATATAATCCACTAGTTGCTTCTGCGTTCGTCCACTGTGAACCCACAAAAGTACAAACGTTACGAAACACAGCGGATGAGAATTACAGACGGAATGACTTTAGAATACTTTTTCCTCTTGATCTAATTTTCTAAGATACAAGGAATTCAGCTTTAATACATCTGTTATGTTTCTCCCTACCTGTATCTGAATGATGACCCTCTGGAGAAGAACACTGCTTTAGCCTTTGGCTTTGGCTGATCAAAGAGCCTAAAGAACGTGTGATATTCAACACAGATTTTCCAGAAGTTTTTACACTCATCCCTACTTCCCAGAAGAAACTCCAACGTATCTTGATACGGGCCCTGGGAACAAAACACAAAAGTTAAGTAGCACATAAAATGGCAATGGAGGAGAAAAGGAAAGCACAAATAGGTGGCAACAAAAAGGCTGAACTCCAGTGAAATGCAGGATTTTGCTAAGTCACTTCTCGTATGTCTTACAGCAACGGAAGTGATTCTGAATGCAGTTGAAATCATTAAATAGCTTTCAAAAAATATTTGTTAACCTTGCAATTGGTTTTTTTGTTGGTTTTTTTTCCTATTTTACAGTTACACATTAGTGTAACTGTATCACTTGTTACAGTGTAGCAAGGATAAGCTGAGGCTGATACATGAAACCTAAAAATCTAAGATGGGGTAAGAAAGAAAAGGATTTTTACTTGAATGATGAAGCCAAGCCTACCCCACTGAAGTTGTTTTATAAAATTACAAACTCTACAATTTTTCGTAATAAAATTAAGTATACATATTTTTTTCAACACTGGTCAGCCTACTAGTACAGCAAAACTTACACAGACCTCTGGGTGGAGTTTAATAAGAAATCTTTTCCTCTTGAAGCTTAGTTTACGGACCTTTGACCAGTTGAACGTATTGATTTTCGTATTACCCTGAATTAAAATGATAACAGTTAAAAGTCAGCAAAAGTTTCAGAAGTCAGAGCAGCAAACAGAATTCTGTTGTGTGGATAGAGACATGTGCATGTGCACACACACCCTCCCCCCAAACTGTGCTATTGGATTTTTATTTCTGGTGACAATATTCCTCTGAACAATTTGTTCTTTCAGTACAGGGCTAGGTAGAAGTGTGCGATGTCTGTCTGTCTGCACAGACGCTAAAAAACTGAATGGAAACCTAAAAAATCAGATGGGAAAGAAACATTTCAACCCCATCAATATACACAATATTTTATGGTACAAGTAAGGTGAGAATTCCATTTCATTTAACACGCTTTCCTGTTCCTCTGCACAGAACTCCAGACACATTCCTCCAAGTGGATTTTTCAAATTTGGCAGTGTAATGTACCAAGGAGTATCTGCCACACATGTGAGGAATCTTGCCAAGCTCCCTCGCTCACAAACCCCGCTTATTTGGCTAAAACCAGGCTCTGCCTTCATGCTGCTGCCCTACATCAGCCAGCCCCTCCCCGTACCACTGACTCCCAAAGCCTCAGGGAAGCAATTCTCCCGTTGCCATCTATAAGCAAAGGGAGACGAAAAACTGTGCTTCAAGAAAAAGACCCAAATGAGCCAAAATGACGGAAACTTCAGGAGCTGACAGGCCACCAGGGAGGACCGAGAAGAACTGCAGGAGTGCAGTGGCTGATGCGTCTCCAAAGAGAAGCTGCCCACAGTAACGAAAGAACAGATAAGACACCAAATGAATGGAAAATGAGTGCCCAGATGGAAATATTTCCATAGGTCAGCTGCCTGTGTGTTTTTGGGGGAGGAAAATATGATCCTATTCATAAACAGAACTCTGACCATCAAGTCACTTATTTAATAGGACAAAAGTAGTAATTCTAATTCTACTTCAATGTCACTTCGATGAAACAGCACTTCTACACACTAAGAGCAACATTATCTCAGCAAAAATACACTGTAACATTAAAACAAGGGCAACTGTACCAAAATTCCAGGATTACAGATCTGTTCCAGGACTGCACCAAATGAATGGATGATTTTCTCTGAACACATACATAACTTTCAAACAGACAACAAAAACCCCTTCTACTTCAGGGTCACTGTTGATTTTGTGGGCTTTGATGCTCTTCTCTCTGTACCAACAAGGGCAAACTGCACCAAAAAAATTATTTTGGGGTCTTAAATGACACTCCCTTGACTGCAAAAATGTGCCAAGTTAAAAAAATCATCAGATACACCTGAAGTTAAAGTGACAGACTTACTCCCAAGAAGTGCTAATGGAAAGACAGACACACGGACCAGGTCCGCTCTGCCCACCTTACCTGGAATACCAGCACACCCATGTGTGAAACAGCTAGATTAATTTTGGTGCCCTCACGGTCAGACGCCAGGTGAAATCTGATGCCATACATCTCCAGCTTCCGAGCAATTTCAAGCACTTGAAAGTCTGATTCAGCAGGAGTTTGACCCCTGTAGTGAGGAACAAAAAACAAAAGTTTTAAGAACACTGTCATTCTACAATATTGCCAACATGGCTAACACACTTAAGTCTTAACTCTGGCATTAAATGAGATTTTTCTATCTCATCTAGTTGGACAGTTTCACTCCAAGTTAAGTATTACTCCAAAGCTTTTTTAATAGCAGCAATATGCAACGGCAGATGACCAACCTTAAATGCATCCCATGGAGGGACTGAAATAAACGTTACCTAGTTCAGAGCTTTTTCACTTTAGAAACAGGAAAGTTGAACAAATGAGAATTCAAACCACAACGCTCCTTCTTCTACTTGCTTGTATACACATTAATATTAAGCGGATAAAAAGTGAGAGGTGAAAGAGCTGCACAGCCAGCATAATAAAAACAAAGCAATACTTGAGCTGAGTGACCCATTTCAGGTCGGGTTTCAGGACTACATCACAATTATTATACTAGTACCATCAGGTGCAACGTATTCTCCCCGTCCTTGGCTGTCCGATTCCCTCCTTGCCAAGGAATCCAGAGAAGGATTTTAAAAATGGTTTTTGAAGTATCATCTGCTGTTGAAATGACTTTGAAAACGGAAGGAAGATGTGCACACAAGGTGTACCCCCTTTCCGAGTGTGCACAAAGTCCAAACAAGCAATACAGAGACTATTGCAGACTCTGGCACACACCAGTCACAGATTCAGCCTTCATTTATTCCTCTGGAAGTTTGCTGAAGAAAAACAACTGGCATTTTGTTTTCCTGCATGACAAAACAGTCCTGCATGTTCTTCCCTCCCCATTCTTCCTCCATGAGGGGGAGGTTACTCGATTACAGCGCATTTTTCAGCTGGTTCTCAAGAACAGGAGGGGTGGCCACAGACCGTGCACCCGGGCTGGTCAGCAGAGCCAGCGATGAGAGAGTGAGCCCACCAAGCAGGAGAGGTGCAGCACCTGAAATGCCTCTGGCCCAGGACACAGAAGGTGGTGCAGAGCTCTCATGCCACCAAGACCCCGAAATATGGACCACCCCAAAATACGTAACTTCACAAGCCTCAACATGAGACTTAGGACAAGAGGAAATGGCCTCAAGTTGTGCCAGGGGAGGTTTAGGTTGGATATTAGGAAAAACTTCTTTACCAAAAGGGTTATCAGGCATTGGAACAGGCTGCCCAGGGAGCTGGTGGAATCGCCGTCCCTGGAGGTATTTAAAAGCCGGGCAGACGTGGTGCTGAGGGACATGTGTTAGGGGTGGTTTTGGCAGTGTAGGTTTATGGTTGGACTGAATGATCTTGAAGGTCTCTTCCAACCCAAGTGATTCTATGATTCTATGATCTAGTGAAGCACTGGTACTTACACTGAAAAGACTTTTTCCCTACAAGTCAAAATTGTCTGTATCAGTTCGGGGGTCCTGATGGGTGGTTTGGGATATTCCAGGAACAAACCATAGAATCACAGAATGGTTTACATTGGAAGTGACCTTAAAGATCATCTCGTTCCAACCCCCCTGCCCTGGGCAGGGACACCTCCCACCAGACCAGGTTGCTCCAAGACCCGTCCAACCTGGCCTTGAACCTCCAGGGATGGGGCAGCCACAGCTTCTCCTGGCAACCTGTTCAAGCACCTCACCACCCTCATAGTGAAAAATTTCTTCCTGAGATCCAACCTAAATTCTTGCTACTGAACATGCCCCTATTATGCTGCAAAGTAAAAAAAGTCCTTATGACAAACAGAAGCCTGTTGCTTGACTAAGGCAGTCCCTGAACCAAAAACATACTGTGAGACAACACTACTGGCCAATTTTAGGCATAAGCGGGGTCCAGGAGGACTATCTAAGGCAGGAGACTCATCTCCTGCACTAACTCCACAGAAACACATGCAGCACAGGACCTGCCGGGGCACCAGGGCTGGTGACACTACTTCAGCCACAGCTGTATCAAATGACCCCTGGATCCCTATGGAAAATGATTAGAAATAACAGATACTACCATACTTCCAAGCAAGTGCTGCACAAGCCACCTATGCTAGTGCATTGATTGAATTGTTCCTGCAATGGGCAAGATCACGAGGATAAACATAATGGTACAAGGAAGACAAAGGGAATAAAAGTTGGTTATTATTCTATTTACAACCAACTAGTGCTGAAACCAGATTAGGTTTCTGCACAGACAGTCAAAGACAAATTTTAAAAATCCCGTTTTCCAAGAAATGGCCTTCCTTCCATAAATCTGCATTTCATTTCATTACAACAGATGATAAATGTATGTAGCATGATCTGTTTTTGTGTACTGTGTAGTGCCAACCACAACACTGGTATTAAATAAATTTTTCCGCTACCCTGACCCGCCTTTCTAGGCCTGCTCCTTAAAAATACCTCCTTCTACCTACCTACAGTCATGTTTTAGATTAAACAACTTTTTTGCTCCATATAGATGCCTTTTAAATATAAATTGAGAATATTAAAGTGAATGATTATTACATTTGAATTCATCAGAAATGGGGATGATGACAATACATATTATCTGCTTGTAGGAACTGCCTCTAAAATTCAGAGTGCAATTATGAAACTTATTTAGTATGCTAACATTTTAAAAATGGAAGTTGTTAGGAGAAACAATGCTGCTTTGATTCTTAGTAAAATGCCCCTTAGAGTAAAACACACACATACACAAAAACGCACTGAGAAAGGAAGCCTGAACGCACATACATTTGACAAGAGGATTCCAGCAGTTTTCCATTGCCTTATGCATTCTGGAGTTGGGGGGGAGAGTGGGGCGGAAATCTGAAACACTACAACAAGAAATCCAAAATATTTATTTTGGGCAACTGGAGAAAGGAGGGATTCAGAGAACTTTACAAGTTCAGTCCGTACTTCCACCCTTATCCAAGTGTCAGTACGATATGACCACGCGTGTATAAAGGGATTGTAAAGAACAAATCCAGAGGAACAAAAATCTGATTTCAAATGGAAAAAGAAATGTCAAGCTACATAAAGTATCTTGTAGTTGCATTTCTACCAGTACCACCACAAGTATTAGTTATGTCTAAGACCTTAAACTGGTAAAGCAAATTTCTCCTCCCCTTACTGAAATGTGTAATGCTCGAAGAAGTGGTTTTATACTGGCTTTAAGCGTTACTAGCATTTCTTCCGTAGATTCCTTAACTGCATCAAAATAGCTGAAGCAACACGGTTCCTGTCTATTACACACATACAAGACAAAAAAGGTAGATCATAAATATTAATTTTGGCCACAGCTTCCTGAGTTACACTCTAACAGCACTGTGTGTAACTCCCACCCACACTAATTCCTGCTAGAATTCTTCTGAGCGGAGCGACATTAAGAATGAAAGTGGTGCTTTGTCTTTTAAAGAGGATGCTGAAGATGCTAAGGTTGCCGGAGGTTGGGAAGGGAAACAAAAATTAAGATAAAATGGCAACTAGAAAATTGGAGCTACATAGTGCTAAAAATTCTTCATAAACAGTCCAGCATAACTGATGCAGAACCACTAACAGTTATTTTACATTCCATTAGATAGGATCCAAAGCCCAGCGCATCTCAGAAAAAATAAAAAAATAATAATTTTAAGAGTGTTCTCGTGCACACAACCTGCCTGTACCTATCAAAGAAGGAAGAGCCTTGGGCGGGGAAAGCCAGGAGCAATGCCGGCCAGCTCACGCTGCACCACAAACGGTTACAAATGAGAAGCAGTTTCAGAGTAATTACCCTCAGATGTTTGCTGCAGACTAAGCTGCACAGACCAGCCTGAAAACAATCTGGTCTAATTTTGTTCATCCATTAAGCAGATAAAGCTACTTAGTCTTCCCCAGGTCAATGGACAACAGACTATCTATTACAAGTATCTTCCAGCAAAAGCTGCTGTCAATGCAGTAAGTTTTAGTGTAAAGGTTCCTTACATACATTCGTCTAGACAAATATTATCAGTATGTCACAATATTCACATGGCAATCCATTCAAAATGAAGGCTGTTAAATGTAAGGTGAGTCACAGAGCACTTAAACCCAGTTATTATTATACAATTTTAAAGATGGAAGTATGAAAATGCTGCATGCGTAGAAATTGCTTAGACTATGCAGCAACCTAATGTTACAGTTTTTCTAATTTAAAAACAATTTATGAACATCCTATTTTCAAAAAGAATTTAAATCACAGACAACTAGGCTAACAAGTTGTGAAAGGACATGGGGATAACAGTAAATGTAAATATACATCTATCAAATCTTCTGTTTCTTTCCTGATTTATGTATGTACACACACAAAAAACCCCACAACCATCTGAACGCAAGGAAACTATGTTATGTTTAATTCTGCACTACACTCCCCCTACAGCAAGTATTCTACTCACGCTACTTGCAGGAAGGCAGAAAACATTGCATTTTGAGTGCCTGGGGTGCCCGGATTTAACTGCACTACCACCAATACATCACCTTCAAAATATAAGGGTTTTTTTAAAAAAATAAATTACAGAAATAAAATAAATTAATTCAGGCTTTTGCTGAAGCAATTAAGTAATGTGTTACACTAAAAATATAACTCATCCTGTTTGTTACTACATTTGCAAAGTTAAACATAAAATCTGTATTTCTATAGCTGTGAAAGTGGAAAAAAAGCATTTGTAGAAGTGACAGAAAAATTAAAGGATATTTAAAAGAATATAAACTTTCAATTCCCATCTTTCTGAATACAACCTTCTTCAAAAGCAATCATCGGTGGAAGAAAGTATCTGTCTGCTAAAGGTAAGTGAAGGAATAATAAGCTCAACTGAAGGAAATAAAAAATGAAAATAAAATGCAAAAATAAAAATATGACGCACGAGGGTGATGAGAGAGAGGAGCATTTTGTCCGTTTAACCACACATCGCCAGGAAGGAGACAAACCCCTTGGAACAGAAATGAGGAAAAATGTGCCTAAACTGAGAAAACACAGGATCTTCACAACTCCTACTAAAAATGGAAAAGGGTGGCAAATACTCTCTGGGTAAAGGAAGAGAGGAGAGACGTGTTAAGGAAGTCACAGCTATTTTTAGGACTGCAGTGCTTCCAAAATTACATCTCTTTAACAAAAATTTTTCCAAAGGCACAGGGGATTAAAAACATGCGCTCAAGGTACTCAGGTATTGCTAACATTGAATGACTTCACATAACCAAAGCTTCAGCTTTTAATCTTAACGTGGTCTGCATGTACACTTCTAAAACACTGCTTTAAAATAAGATTTGCAATCATTTTAATAATATGGCTGTATTAGCTGCAATTCTCATTAAACTAATGAGAAGTACGCTTATGAAGCAAGGGAACTTTTCCTATTAAACACTCCTCCTCCAACTTCTTCCTGACAGGCAAAAACACAAACTTGTCTTTACTGTAAAGAACGATTAGAAATAACATGTTTGCAAAAAGCTCAAACCTCATTAAAAAAATTACCAGTCCCTGACTCACTCAGAAGACAATCACGACCTTTCCATCAAGAAAAGTAAACAAAGGAAATTCCCCGTGAGCAGAAGCAACTCAATCGGATCCAGGCATGTGATTAACAAAGGCCTGTTCTGTGCGTGGTCTGGCTGTACTTATCCCAGAATTACAAAAATCACACATTTCACCTCCAAGTTGAAAGCGTATAGCGCGTGATGCCATCAAACCCCTTCACGAAGCCATTTGTAGCTTCAGACTCCACAGCATCTTGCAGCAGTAAGTTTCACAATGTCGTTACAAGTTATACGAAAAGGATGTCCCTCCTTTTCTTTTAATTTGCTTTGAATTTACTGCCTAATTATTTCAGCGCTTTTCTTCTGACATGAGAAAAAGAATCAAATATTTTTGTACAACTAATGGTTTCCCTCCCTCAGCTACCTTCTCCCAAGGTGACGAATCCTACCATACATTTTTAATTTACTTCACAATTACTTCAAAACAACATTTAGTTTGTTCCTTCATCCTACATGCAGCTCCAGAGTTCAAAAGCAATAAAAAAGTAACAAACACCTGATTTCATCAGGAATTGACAAAGCTGAAATTTCAGCGATACCGATAATTTCAGTGAAACTGAAAATGAGCCATCATAAAAAGCAAATAGTTAATTATTGAAATTCTCAGGAACTGATTTCTAATAATACAGGATGTGTCTTAGCCTTAAACACAGATGCTGCGCTGAAAAACCTCCTTGTTCTGACTTAAAAGAAAATAAATCAGCAATAATCCCTGAGTTTACCCATGCAGAGCAAAAAGAAGATTTACATTTCTAATATATTATTTGGATTATAACGTATAACTATGCACAATGAACTGTGGTGTGGATACTCACAACTAATAAAAGCACTTCAAATTGCTAAATCCTAATATGCAAGATCTCAAAAACTGCAGAAAAGAAAGACCTACTGGGGGAAATCAAACCTCTATCACCATTTTATCAAACACCTTCTCTTGATTTAACCTGTCGACTGCACAAGCAAGGTTAGGACCATTATGGCAGGTAATAAATAGTCTCAAAATTCTTAGCGATATTACCATTGTGTGCTTAAAAGGCTAAAAGATCGAAGCTGTGGCAAGTACAGACTGTGCAGTGCAAGCCCTGATCTTCTGAGGAGGATTCTGGTCACAACAGAGACTCCCTGCAGGTTGACTTCTCTTTCACGAGCACCATGTCCTCTGTCTGCTCCAAATCTTCTTACTTCTAAAAATATTTTACACTGCACACACCCAGCAGACCTTCACATTTTAAGGCTAGCCAGATTAGACCGTCAAACAAACAACCTTACTGTACGTTGAATGCGCACAGTGGGAGAAATGGGTATTCCAATTGACAAAGCATTTGTTTCTGCGCTTCCTGACTGCACTGGAATTCATTTTACATTTCTGGCAAATAGTTTCTTTACCTCTAATGAACTTTACTTATTTCAAAAATACTCCAGCTGCAAGATCACATGAATTCTGATGAAAGTTATTTCTCCCCGACTCCCGCCCTCCTTCTCCATTTCCTTTGTGCTTACTGAGTACAGAATGAATACAATGCAATTGATTTCTCATTATTATTTAGACAAAAGCAAGACCTACGCATTTAACAGCAAATTGAACTTAAACTTTGTAGACTGGAAATTCTGAAGAATATTTTGCCTTAAACCATTATTCCAAGCTCAGGATAGCATTAACATTATTAAAGGTACACTAAAAAAAAAATTCACTTGAGAGAAACTACTGCCCAACAACTGTGTCCTAACTATGTAACTATTGCTACATCCAGCTTTTCTTGTTAGATGTAAATAGTGTTTAACTCATACGATCTTAACCATCACGCTATTGCGCAGCGTGCTCGACCTCCACCGAGCGAGTCCCTGCTCCACAGGAGGATACCTAAGGGTAATACATGAATCCTCACTTACACGTGCTTCCTGTGGAACTCCAGGATCTTGCCTTCAATTCTTTCCTGATTTGGCAAATACCGGTTTGTTTTAAGGTGTTCTCGATCCTCAGATTCATCGAAATCCCCTATCTCAGCTATTACAGAAAACAAAACAATGTTAGAATAAGAAGAAACAATGGAAAAGGAACAATGACAGAAAATACTTGGTAAGGAATTTACAGAGGCCCCAAAAGCCAGAATATATTTTCCTTTATGTGCTTCAAATTTATGGCACTATGCTTTGTACCCAGCCTCATTTTACAAAACACGTTTATCCCAGGCAGACTTGCTGGGGATTACAGCAGTATTTGAACATTGTTTGGAAATTTTAGACACCTTTACGGTCAAAGACATGAGACTTGTAGAAGACCCGTGAGGTCGTCTAAACATTTCTTCCTCGCAGATACCTCATAGCAAACCAGGATATTTCAATTTAATTTTTCTATACGTATGTGAAACAGTTAGGGACAAGCCTACTTAGGAAGTGGGCAAATTAGATTTTAGGAATTGTTAAAAAATACATACATAGCAAAAAGAGAAAGCAGCGACTATAAATTTCCACAGTGCATACACCCTGAGCTTTGCTCTCCCCTTCACATATTCACACCTTTCAGAAATGACACTGCGGATTTAGGAAGAGATTTACAGAGGAAAAAAGCATGAATAAAAAGTGTGGAACAGCTTCCATCTGCTAAGACATGGAAAGACCAGAAGTCTTTGGCTTGGAAAAGAAAAGCATAAAGGAGACAGAACATATGGCAGACTTCTATAAAAATCACACGTTGAATAAATAATTATTTTTAAAAGTTATTTGCTTTTTCTGATAATAAAATATGAAGTTCAGTATCAAATTGCCAGAGTTTTAAAAGGACACAAGGATACAAGTTATCCTACAAACCTCCCAAAAACTAAACTGTGACGCTAGTCAAACTCAAAAATTAGACAAATGCATGGAAGGAAAGCTCAAAGGCAACTAAACAAAGAGTTGCAGAGTCAATCTTTGACTTAAAAAGGCCACATGCAAAGATTACTGGAGGGATGCACCAAAGGAAGTATCACCACACGCTTGCTCCCTTTCTGAGGGCTTCCCCATAGCATCTGCTACCAACTACTGTCAGAGAAAGCAGAGTGGACTAAGTGAACTAATAACCTCATCCAAGGCAGCTGTTCTTAAAAAGAAGACCGCAATATCCTGTTTAAAATCAAGCCAGAGTAGGAAACAACAAGAAAAAAAAAATAAATTTGAAAGGTACTTCTGTAAAATAATTTATTTTAAAAATAATCACATTCTTTCTCACTTCTAATTTTCTAGTAGGACAGAAGGGAGTTCAGCAAGGCCAGGCGCTGAGGTTTGCTCCCTGCTGCACTGTGGAGTGTGGAACTTACACTGGAAAACCACAAGCGCATTTTAATTGTGTCACTTGCGAATGACACACACACACGACAGATTTGCTCTTCCAATAAAATCACCAAAACTAATATCATTATAGGAAGTTCCATCACAACATGAGGAGGAACTTCTCTCCTTTGAGGGTGGCAGAGCACTGGAAGAGGCTGCCGAGAGAGGGGATGGAGTCTCCGACTCTGGAGACATTCCCAACCCGCCTGGACACCATCCTGTGCAACCTGCTCTGGCTGACCCTGCTTTGGCAGGGGGGTTGGACCAGATGATCTCCAGAGGTCCCTTCCAACCCTTAACTTTCTGTGATTCTCTGATTATAATTGTATCATTATTACATTACAGTGCAGTTACATAACTAATATTATTTAGCACGTGTGTGAAGAGGTTATCACTTAACAGCTTTTGTTTCAAGCCAGCGAGGAGGCACAAAACCCCACTTCTGCAGCTCCAGTTACAGATTTGTAAACGCTCTATCATTTGGCTGCTGCTCAAACTGATTTGGTGTCTGAACCCATTCAAGTTTCCCAACCTGCTAGTCTTAAAGGCCACGTTTTAGGTCTTCAGGTGCACGCAGACTGAGCGAGCAGCAACATGGGGAGCTTCCAAATCCATTGCTTCCCATTTCCACTTGCGCTCCTAGCAAGGAGGAAGGCTGCGGATAACCCTACTGTGGAACTTGGTCTGGCACATTTCTAGTTTTATTTCAGTCCAGTCTCTATACACTTATCTACCCCCCCAGCCACAGGAAAATGAGAAATGAAGCCTCTGTGCTATCTGGAAGATAAGGAGTGCTGGTGTACAGCGCCAGGGAAAATGGACAACACGCAAAGGGGTTGTTTTCAGAGAGTCTCCAAGAAGCCAAAGTTACCTTGTATGTAATCACCAGCTGTTGTTCACCACAGCTGGCACTGATGATAATCCCAGCGTCGAAATCCAATGGGTTTACTGCATGTGCAGCTTGTGCCAGTGTCTCACCACGCTCACAGTAAAGAATTTCTCCCTAATATCTAATCCAAGTTCAGTTTAAAATCATTACCCCTCATCTTATCCCTACGTGCCCTTGTAAAAAGGGCATCTCCAGCTTTCTTGTAAGCCCCCTTCAGATACTGGAAAGCTGCTATAAGGTCTGTCTCCCCAGAGCCTTCCCTTCCCCATACTCCCCAATTCTCCCAGCCTGTCCTCACAGCAGAGGGGCTGCAGCCCTCTGATCATCTCTGTGGCCCCCTCTGGACCCTCTCCAACAGGTCCATGGCCGCCTTCTGCTGAGGATTCCAAAGCTGGATGCAGTACTCCAGGTGGGTCTCACCAGAGTGGAGTAGAGGGGGGAGAATCACCTCCCTCGACCTGCTGGTCAAAATTCTTTTGATGCAGCCCAGGATACGGTTGGCCTTCTGGGCTGCATATACATAAATACTGCGAGACAAAAAATGCTTTTAGTTACCAAAAGCTTCTGTACACTATTTAACTCGGGTTAGCAACAGCAGCATCACCCAGTGTCACCACAGTTGAGATACTCACACTGCAGAAGGTGAGAGACCAGAAGAGCGGCCGTATTGTCGCTGCAGGTCAGTCGTTCCTCTGCCAAATCTCTCTTGATTTGCAACGCAAACAGGTACCTGGGAGAGAGTTACAAGTACCACCTTGACATGGGGAAGAACAGTAGAACAACTGAGCAGTATTTTGTAAAGCCAGCATCTCCTAATTCCTCCTCTCTCCGAAACCAAGATAACACAGAAGCCTTGCTATCAAGGACGGGCAAATCAAACCAAACAACCCATGACTAATGCAGTGCAATTTATCAGCCGAGACGAACATGCAGAGACAAGGAAGCAGAAGGAAAACCACACTTTCAACAAGTCTGATTTGTGAAGTAACAGCAGCTGTAATTTTCAGCTGGAAAGAAACTTAAATGAACACTTCAAGTGATTTTTATCTATTAGAAAAAAAGATGAGAGAGTATCTCTGATTCCAATATCGTATTAGGAAAAATAACGAGCACTTCTGCTACCACTCAATTAATTTACTCAGTTGTTATATTTTCCAGGACTATAATGTTAGCAGCCTAGAAAGACAGTAAGACATCCTTTTCTTAGACTGCTATACTCATTTAACTACAGTATTTTCCAGTCAGTTGTTAAAGAGGTGTAGATTTCTGCTTAAGAGTTTTGTACGAGTAATAAGCTACCTGTAAAACACAGAAGAATAAAAGGAAAACATGGTGGCCTTGGAATTACGTTGATAAGGACCGACTTAGTAACCTAAACCAATTTGAATATATTTTTATCAATGTAATGCTGGCAGGTCTTCTGTATTTTCCTTTTTATTTGAAAGAAGCTGCAGTTAGGACTTCAGTAAACAGGCAACAACTCTTTACTATAAATCTCTGAAGTGAAAGACTGGTCAATATTCTTTACTGAATTACACCCTGAAAGGGAACAGAAATATTTTTTTAAAGAATAATTAATTTTAAAGCATTAGGTATCACATTCTTAATAAAAGGTATACATTTTGAATGTTGGGGATTTATTTGGTTTGTTGTTTTTGGTTTTGTTTTTTTTAATTTTAAAGTACTGTAAGTATGTATTGAAGACTTCTATAAAGTATGGTCTGATTTCTGCATATGTGGCTGAGTTATCTTGGTTTATTCATTATACTCCCCATAAAGCGTACATATCATTAACAGCATTATGAAACACTTAGATGTTCTAAGCACAGACCAGAATTGCACAATAAATACTCCATAAATAGGCAAAAATACTCCAAAAAGTTGTATTCCTAATGAAATTCCTACAAGAAACAGCAATTAACATCAGAAAATTGGGAGCAAAGGAAATATTTAGGCAGCATTTATCATTACAAGAGAAATCACATCGCATGACCACAGTTATCTTGCTAGTTTGCTCTAAAATAAGTCTGAAGGATAACAAGGAACCTCTGTGGATCTCTAAAAGAAATTCCAATTAAAAGTAGTAAAACTGGAAAAAGGACTAAATGAGGCCTTTAGGCACTAAAATCCTGGGTAATGTCTTCGTTAGAGGCACAGACTTCAAATCACATTCCCAGGTGGTAGCGAGTGGACAGGTCTGCTTAATTTACATAAGATCAGTTAGCAATCAGCAAAAGCGCCCCATGATGAGCACTGATGACAAACGTGAACAGTAAAGCCAGTCTGCTAGTTGTAAAATGCTTAAAGTGTAGACTTTGGAAGTGTAAATAATAAATAATTTATTAAAATATGTACTGATTATTTTATATAGGTACTGGTTTTTTATAGAGTATTTCCTCTATACCCTGTCTCTTTTGACAACGTGGTGTTTGGAAAGCCCTAACCTGCACTGTTTTCTGGTTTGAAAAATGCTTTTTCTGATAATATTCATCTGCCAACATGTGCCTGCTAAAACTGCAACACGAATGAGCTCTTTCGCTCATCTTCAATGTAAGTTTTGTTTGGAAACAGATGCCACGTCCTCCTACTCTCACATTCCTTTTATTTCAGTAGGTAATGCGAATCAAATTCTTCCAAAAATAGTTCACCTGGTATATTCCTCTTGCAACTGACCCGGGTCTGGAGGGAAAAACTTGACAGCTAGACGAAGCACTGTAGTCTTTGGTCCTATAAGAAAAGTTAGTCATGTCACAAAAAAACCTCTTGTTCTTCATAAGCACATACCTATTATGTTTTCCAACATGCAGAGAAACACAACACACCAAGTCCAGCCAATTTTCAGCTTGCCAGCTAACTATAGTGGGCCTACGGCGTATAGATTGTCCGTGTCCACAGAGATACAGCAGATCATTCCTCTGAAAACTATCTATACTACTTCCAAAGCAAGTCTGTGGTCTGAACGCTGTAAAAATAGTTTTGTGCAATGTGGAAGCTCCAATACCCCAGAGCAACCACCTGACTGCATGCAAAGGCGTTGCAGGTGACCCAGCGAGAGGTTCCCAGAGGGGGAGGATCGCGGAGACGCATCCCACAGGCTCTCCCAACACTAACCACCACCATCGGAGTTGTCAATGAGCCAAATCCCCAAGTCCGGCCAAACCCAGCTGCCTCCCCACAGAGATAAAAGTGCATTTCCAGCCTGCTCCCAGCACGCCCACTAATACCCGCTTCTTCCCATTTTTAATACTGTTCTTGTAAATTCCAACGACAGGGAGAAAACTAATTTAACGTTTAAATCTAACAGATTCTTAAGTAACTATTGGGAATAGTCCACAATCCTCTGTGTAACATTTTACGACAAGAAAACCCAGCTGCGACTAGACCGAGTTAACAGTTTCAGCAGCACAACTCAGCCCGCTGAATCAGCTGACTCGTTGCCCACAATCCCGTTTCACCAGTATTTTCGGAGGAATTTTATGNGTATATTATGTAATATTTATTAAATATATAAACATATTTGTATTTTTATATATTTTTTCCCCTATTCAGAGGAATATTACAGAACACCACAATCGCTGACCATGCCATGACCGGGCACCACCGTTCTGCTGTTATTTTTCCTCTTCTTAGAGCAGACAAGGCTGAGTATTCCACAGGCAGTCAGAGCGCTGGCCAACCAGTACACAGCCGACCAAGCATCCATCTCACACCCGCAGAACAAGAGGAGCGCCGCTTATCCACCACAGCCCTGTGCTCCCCTGACAGCATCTCCAGCCTGCTTTAATTTATTTTAAGCATCAAGATCTCTTACAGCTTGAAAAAGCGCAATTTAACCCCATCAACCCCAAAGCGTGCTGATTTTTTCTGTTTGGAATACCCGATTCCCGCATGCCGAACTTTCCTCTGCTCACTCACCCTCTCATTTGCTACCAGGGGAATAACAAACTTTGTTTTCTGCCAAGTAGCTGGGAGAACCGACTCTCAGACTATGACAGCTCTCAGCCTCCGATCCCAGAATTGCCAAAGCTTTGGTGAACAAAAAACCTAAATTCCACATCCTAATTACAGTGCAATATCCAGAAATGAAAGGAGGTTGAAAATAACATGTGAAGCTCGCATTTGACAGAGACTAAAACCATAGTAAGGATTTTATAGTTCTTGAGACACACCAAGTGATAAAAATAAAACTTTACATCAAATTTCTGAAAATACCCCAAGCCTCCGGAAGACCTTCACAAAGTTAAGAACAGATGTGCGCATTACTCTCACCAATCAAGTGGAAAGTATTGCCGCAGAAGCAATTTTGGCAGTGTTTCAAGCATCACTTACATTAAATGACAATAAATACTGAAAACTAAAAACATAATGCTGCATATTTGCTCCTGTAGCACAACTCCTCTTTTTGGTGGGTTTGGTTTTTTTTTTTTTTTTTTAAATCTCGCCTTTCCTCTATGAATAAGTCCCATTCTAATTAAGAAAAGAAACACTGGGCCAGTCTTAACCAAGATGCAGAATTTATTCTACGAAGCCAAATCTGCACAAAACCAAGAAGAACAACAACAAAAAGAAGTCAGGAAAAATTACCCAACATAAGTACAGAGAACACAGCACTATATAAAGCTTGCAATGTCTCAGAGAAGGTACCCAAATGACAACCTGATGTTGAGCACCTGTTAGAAAGTCCAAAAATTGAATCTAAACTCCTTGTCTTCCGGAGTGGCTTGGTAGTAAATATGCCTGCGTTCATTTGAATGTAACCAAAAATAAAATTCTTATCATACAACACAAAGTTCTGCATATCTCAGCATAGGTCATTAGCCAAAACTAATTTGAAGCAAACATTAACGATCTAGACTCAGAATTGCATGCCTACAATTGAACAGCCATCACCATCAACATAAACTAAGGTGTTTGGGCTGTATTAAAGACCACAGTAACATCCAACATTCCTGGTAGTCCTACTTCTGGACTAAAAGTTACAAGGTTATCTCCAAAATCATTAAATTCTAAAAAAGCAACCCAACCGAACAAAAAAATCCAGCCCCCAAAAAACCCCAACAAAAACGAACCTCAACAAAACTTCTTAAAGTGAGACTACAGCAAAAGATCATCCACCCACACCAAGCTCAGGCATTTCTTAACAGCGTGAGCAAACTCGCCAAATCTCATATTTAAAGAATTTCGCTTTCCACTGGGCAAGTGCCAGCAGCGGATTAGGGGCACGCAGGAGAGCGCAGGCTGCCTCTGGGTGCCTTACTCAGCAGCCAGCTGCCACCCAGTGTCCCCTGGGAGCGTGGGGGCTGAAGCCACCACAGATGTGGCTGGCCTTGCACAGCTGTTGCCAGATGTAAACCTCTTCCTGTTATTGCAACTTACTTAGTCCCTTACTTCTGAAATGTCCACAAAATTAATTCTCCTCTTAGGGACTTTGTATTCAACAGTACCGTCAAAGGAGTTTTTAGGAAGATGTTCCTGTGCAATCACATATCGGCTACTGGATTCAGTGAAAGAACAGATTAAATGGCTACACATGCAACTAACACTTTTATTGTAGACATTTTCAAGGCTTCCTACAGTCATATCTCATTTCAATTTTAGAAATAGCAGAATGCCATGCAGGAATTCAACTCGCATAAAAACAAACGAGAGTTCTCACCCGAGCTATCAAAACTTTACAGATTTAAAAGTCATTTCAGGATTTGAGCACGTGCCAGACAACTGACTGGTGTCTCCTACAGATTGAGATAAAACACCCCCATCTTTCAATGTCACTGGCGACGTAACATTGGTGGTAGACCACCAAGCAGCAGAGGAGCCATAAATTTTAGCACATCCCCATGGCTTTAGACCATTTTAGAACACTATCAGGGAAAATGCGACCATCAGCCTATGGCGTAAGGCTAAGTTTCCCCAATTTATATGGTATTGAAGGAGTAACCAAGCGGCATCACAGACCTCTGATCCACCAGATATATTGACTAAGACATAATTCCTTCCAGCCAGGGGCATTGGAAAAACAAAACAAACCTAACTGCACAGAGTATATAAAAAGATGGCAATCCTGTATTAGATACCATCCTGAGGAAGCCTTCTTTTATAGCTGGTTTGGCTCTTCTTAAAAAAACTATGTTGTTAAAAGTTAAAATCATCACCTTAAAGTTAAAAAAATCTACTAGAATTGGTGATTTCTTATTTTCTGGCATTCAGTTTTAGGCAGAAGAGTAACAGAAAACTACCTCCTAGTACTACTCTTCAGAATTTTTCAATTAAGATTTTGAAAGGAGTAGGAATCCACCACACCCTCCTGATCTCGTTGTTCCACAAAGCCTTTGCAATCAGAAAGGGAAAATAAGCAAACAGCAGCTTAATGCTGTTCTAAGGGGAAAAAAAAGTTTGATCTAATCTTTCAACATCAGAAGAACTAGCATACTGTATTCTTCAATTATATTTAGCCTTTAGAGTGCATCTCGCGTTATTTTTTTTTTTTTAAGAGTAGCATAAAGCAAACATATCATCACTACTGCAATATCCTCCTGGTGAAGGAGCAGAAACACATTTCACAACCGAAAGAAGGAGGACTCTGAAGCTGCAGCTCCCAGATGGGAGATCCCTACCTCTGCTCTCTTAGCAAAGCTGCTCCTGAGCACATTGAGAGAGTTTTTGAGGATGAGCCGGGAATACCCAGCTCATTCTGAAATGAAATTCAGAATGAATTTCCCTGCCTATCAGCAAGCCCCTAGTGCAGCTTTTTGCAGCCCTTCTGAAAGGTGTTATCAGCTCTCAGACGGGATCTCCCAACTGCAGACGCCACCTCCTCCCATGCAGTGGGTGCAACAAGCCAGAATATCCCTTCTTCTTTCCACCGTAGGACAATACAACATAGAAAAGCTCACAAACAGCAAACGTTATGTTTCACTTAAAAATGAAACTGACCCAATCTATCCAGATATTTATGACAGAGAAATAACCATACCTTCAGTAAGTTTCCATTCCACCCACCACATGCTACATATTAAAAACATCAGGTTTGCATGCCCGAACAGGAACCACTATCGCTCCTACCAAGTACAGCTTTCAGGGAAGCATAACCAGTCAATCAAGTAGTAATTGTGAAAGCAACCCACATAAAGCAGATGCAAATTAAGGAAAACTTCCTTTTTTAAAAGTACTTACGCCGTACTTGTTTAATAACAGGTTTCATAGGTTCCAGCCAAATCTGAAATTAAAGAAAAAAATTACAAACCAACATTCATATTTGAATACAATATGAAAACATCAAAAGTAAACTAAAATAAAGCAGTAATTGATGAGTATGCATTTATTCCCCACTGCAGTAACGCAGCAATTCCTTTGCTTTAAAAAAAAAAAAGTGTACTTATCTCTTTGAATTGACATTTATCATGCATCGATAGAAAAATCACTGATCCGTGCTTAAAGCTCAGCTGGATAGAAGAGCCAAGTCAGCAAAAACACACCACCACTGCCAAGATGACAGAAATCATGCCAACACACACGACCGTAGACTGGCAACAGGCTACAGAACTACAGAAGGTCTGGAGAACATGACAAAGTCCAGCATTTTTTCCATTCCATGCTTTGCCCATCTCTCTTACCTACCTACTTACCGATTTTTACTCGATATTAATGTCCCACAATTTTTCCGCTTGATAAGCACATTTTTAAAGAAAGACTATTGTTGTTCTACTAAAACAAGTATCCATAAGTCTAATGCAAAGTATTCTGGATGCTCACCTTTTTTCTTTTTTTCTCCCCACCCCTCCAAACAAAATATTATAACAAGACTGGTTACTTCTCCATCAAAGAGAGCAGGGGATTTTAAGAACCTTATTAGATGCAGAAACACTTTGGATGTTTCTCAGAAGAAAGAGAAACTAAACAAGCTTTCGTGTATTGCCTCGGCTCAAGAGCAGTGTGTTAGCTATTAGCATTTCCTGTGTTCTCAGTCATATTTTCTGTGAGTCCTGAAACTAGAAAAAGTAATAGAAAAAAATAACGAAGACACAGTTTTGGGAACATTTTCTAGTTTAGAAGCTACATTGTCCTCTTTGCAAGACACAGGATAAGCAACTAGGAGGCTTACAAAGTGTCAGTATTTACCTAGTTCAATTATTTTAAAAGTTTGCAAGTCTGTATTTCTGCTAGGGTTTATATTTACTAGAAAGAGCTTCCTAATGACTCTTTGGGGAAATTAATTGAAGACTGAATTAACTGAAGATAAATATGAAGACTACCAAAATTACACATTGTAATATGATTTTCCAAGTGCTCCACAGACTACACTTTGAGTTGATGTTTCCCCTTTCAGAGTGAAGGAGGATTTTGTTTATGTCCCTGAAAGTGGGAGCATCAGCAACTATTTAACTGCTTTATACATTTTTTTCAAGATTTATCAGTTGCTGTCGTTCTGGTCAGCGAAGCAGATTTTCAAAGAGATAATCCTACAGGAGACTCAATCAGACTTTGAAACTTTTGACACTCGAGCAACTGCATTCACCCAACCTTTTTATGACATGAATCCGTCAGGGAATGTACATACCCAATGTGACTGGATGTTCTGGAACTCAATCCCAAAGTAATCCGATTCAATCAAATTCAGGTGCTTATAAACTTCTGTCAATAACGTCTGGCCGTAGTATTTTGACTAAGGAAGTAAAAAACAAAAAAACAACAACAAAAAAAAAACCAGTGAGATGAAGATGAGCAAGTTTACAGCAAATTAGAAAAAAATGATAGCATCTTCAGAAACTGTAGAAAAACATCTCAAAGATTTTCCATGTTATTTTTGTCGCTATAACATGCAAACATGCAACATAAAGGCACAGCTCCATACAAACACGTTTCACAGAACCAGAGGAACTAGAGCTGGAAAGGGGTCACCTTTGTCCAACTTCTGTTCAAAGTAGGGTCAGTTATGAGGCCAGACTAGTTCAGCTACAAACCATTCACAGCTCCTTCAAGAAACCAGCACCACTTTTTGCGTAGCTGGACGGCGTGGCTCTCCCCAGCTGCGGTGGCGTGAAGCAGGGGCTGCCAAAACCCTGCTCGCACGTGCACCCCCTCGCTCCTACCAACGCCAGGGACCGCACCGTCACGCACAACCTTCAGGCTGGCGAGACTCAAAAACGCCCGCAGATGCTCTACCCAAGTCCAAGGCAGCCGAGGAAGGCTGAGGTAGGGTGGTTTGCACCCAACTGGACATACGCATGACATTGGAAGCTCCAGGCGGCCCCACAGGAAAGCAAGAGCTGCGCGAGCAGGACTTCCAAGGGCCAGGCTGACCGAGTGGACGCTGCTCATGGCAGCGGACACAAGGCCTTTGCTGATAGAACCAGAACAGAGGAACACCTTCAAAAAACCCCTAACTTCTCTTGCAACAGCGTTCAAGAAAACCCAAGGTGATAGTATTTATTCTGTTAATTAAGAAAGAAACAGGAAGGCTGCAGTGGGAAGCCAAACAGCCCCCTCTCGCACCATGCCTTCTGTGTAAAGTCATCCGCAATGAATCCCTCCCTCAAGAAACTCACTCACTAGCCCTTTTCACAGTCCAGTTAGGTGCGAAGCCACAAAACAAACATGGGCAGAAAGCTGCTACGGTAAGACAGGAGAAAACGGGAAACTCGCACAGCACACCCAAAACAACTATGCTTGTGTCTGCTTATTAAAACATAGGGGCTTGCTCTCAGCATCTAGTATTGCACGACTGCAGCAGCACCACAAGAAAAACAGCATTTATGAACCTGCAGGTCAGTCCATGAAATGAATTCAACGGGCTTTCACATCCTTCGGTACCTGTTCCAGCAACACACAGCGGGACAGCTGGCATAGGCTGCAGGAGGAGGTGGCGTGGCCACCGAAACCATGTTCTACCTTGGACCACAGAATTAATCCTGCAACTGTGGCAACAGGGTCCGGCACTGCTCCCGTCAGGCGAGTGACCCAGCAGAACACACCTGGAGCTTTCGTGCCACCAAGGTCTTGCTTGTTCAGAAAAGCCAGAGTACTGGAGGACTCTACAACTTTCCCATCAAAGCTGGCACACGGTTCTGTAATTGACTCTTTAAACTCAGAATGGGGTATCTTTTAAAAGTGTTAGGTATTATAATAAGTTAGTAACAGAATCAGAATAATTTAATAAAATATGCAAATGAAAATATCAACAGAAAGAAAGGTTAACATAAAGAGGATTTAAAAAAGCAAAAAGATGGTGAAAGTTGGGGAAATCGTTTCACATTACTGAGATGCATAAAAATTCAAGAGTAACTGCTTCTTACAGTGAAAAAGATTAACTATCCACGTTTTTAGAACCGTGCAATTTAGCTAAATGCCTCTGCACCACTTAAAAAAAAAACCTCTAAACAACGGCAGTGAGAAAAAGCACAGCTGCTCTGCAGTACTGCAAGTCTGAAATAGCTTTGATAATGGCACTGCTGTGAATAAGGCTGAGTGACTCCAACCAAAGCCAAGTACAGAAACAGAAGGAGAGAGAACGATAGGAAATCGGCTCGTCCTTCTCATCCCTGCTTTCACGAGTTACCGTTACCTATAAGGGCAACCATGGGTGTGAAGCACAAGTCAGGCAAATTCATCTGCCACAAACACCCTTCATTCAGAAAGTTTCTTAGTATCCTGCTGGGTCAGGCCACTGATGCCAAAACCCCAAAATAAAACTGCAAGTCAGGAGAAACGACTCAGTTCTTCGTCACTTTGGTGGACACAGAAATGCCTGGTTGGGAGACAACACCACACGGTGAGGAAGAAGCGCTCTCCTCTTTTTCTGGACAAATTGTGTGATGTCTAAAATGGCATTTTCTTTCCAAGAATACAGTTGTTTGTTTTTTTTAGCCAAAATCTGTGCTTGCAGAAGACTCTGTGGGTATGGGGTTTTGTTTTTAAACGATGACAATGAAATAAGGAGCGATACAGGTAATGGTAAATTACATCTTCAGTAAATACCGTTCTTGCTCTTCTGTCTACGGGCATGTCTCTCAGGCATGTCATAGAGTGCTTGCCACAGGGGACACATGCTCCTGGAGAAATGCATTTTTAACTTTCAGATGAAATACATTGCTTGCCTTGTACTTGTGAATAAATCTTAAAATAGTAACAGAAAAAAAAAATCCTTAAATATAGTAGGGCTTTTTTTCTTTTTTAAGGTACAGATGTACACGCATTTATTATTACTGTACACCTACTGTTCACAGGCACCACACATTTGAGAAAATAATACTTTTTAGCCACTGGTATTTGTTGGGGATGCATTAATAGCCTGAGCGACCTCATATACTTCCATCTGCAGAAGGGACACGCCAGCCTGCCTTTTCGTGGATGGGACTATTAACCTCTACAAGCCATTGACTATAGGCCCTGTGACCCAAAGTCTCTGATTTCTCATTTGTGAAACAGGCAGCAACTCTGGTTCCAACCACTTTTTGTTAGAATCAATGAACTTGGATGAACTTGTGAAAAAAGGCTGGTAACAGGCAAGTTTTACAGTCAAACTGTGTGCTGTGCTGATTCAGGAACCCGTGTCCTGTCCACAGCTAGTTACACACAGCTGTTAAAATTATCCCATCAGATCATTTTATTTTAAAAATAGGCTACAACAGCTTGAGACAGAACACAATTTTTTATGATTGTGTCCCAAACACTGTGGGAAAACTCTGCTTAGAGCTACTTAATTCCTCAAATTGTTTGTTACATTCATAACCGTGCTTTCTGAAAGGCTTCTTTAACATTTTGAAGTCGATAAAAATGAAAGTTACATAGTAGGTAGCTCCACGTCATTGTTTAATCTGCATAAAAGCAGCACAAAGCAAAATCTTTTAAGTAATTACTTAATTACTGTAATTTTGACGTCAGGGCAAGAAGCTGCATGAATGCATTTCAGAAAGGTCCCATTTTCAATATGAATTCACAACACAGCATACTTTCCATTCCAAACTTCTCAAATACTCTTTATATGCTGCCAAGACGACGACTACTGATATTACTGAATTATTCCACATAAAAAAAAGAAAGAAAAAAAAACCCAACACAGGGTAAAAAATTAAATAGCCAGCTAAGAAAGCTTTCCCTAGTGACCCAGCTCTAACTGTACTACAGACTATCGTAACAAGTCACCATTAGGAGAGCAGGAAAAAAGAAAAACAAACTAGACACACATGTTCTCTGATTTTCAGCAGGCAGTTCAGTATTACTGAAATGAGTTCTTCCTGTGTAACTCCCAAACACGCCTTCCAGAACGTCTTAACTTTCTGCTTCCACACATCTTAACTTAAACGCCCCCAAAAACACAGTCTTTTCATAATGAGTAGCATTCTCCTATTCCAAAATGGACAAACTGCCCTTCCAAAACCAAAATCCACTTTTGGCAGCAGTTAGGCTAGAGGGGAGGGAAAATAAAAATAAAATGAAATAATAATTTTAAAAGAAAAAAAATCAGTCCAAAAGCCAAGAGTTTGGAAAAAACGGAGAGTTATAAAGCAGAAGTATAGAATGGAAACTCTTCTGCAGCCAGAGCTGGAGGAGCCACTGGCCCCCAACCTCAGCAACCACCAAGTGACCTTGGATTTTGTGTTACAGAAATCTGCAGCCGCTGGGTGCCCGAATCCTCCAGTAAACAGTGTATTTGCATGAGACGAAGAAGTTTATATTTGACATCATCACTGACAAGTGGCCAACGCGCAGCATCCCGCAGGTGGCCAAAAAGAAGCTCCGGCAGGAAAATAAAGTGAACTGATTTAAACAAAGACTTCTTCACCATTCATGGATCTTCTTTTTTTTTTTTTTTTTTTTTTTCCTTTTAGTGCACTTTACTGATCTTCCTAATGAAAAAGTGATTTCTCATCTTTTGGCAAATTAAAAAAAAAATGGCAACCAGCAACTAAACAAAGCAGTTACACCAGACTTGTTATTTCCTTTCTTGACCCGAAATATACAAACATTTCAGAGAGTTTATAGCTCTGTTTATCTACAGCCCTTTTGTAATCTGTTAGATCTCTGTCCAAATCCAGCATGATACATAAAAAATGCCTTCAAAACTCCCTATTAATAACTATCATTAATGCCACATATAAACAAAAACTGCATTTATGAATACACGGTGTACGTTTAAACCACATTTATTAGAAAGAAGGAAATAATATAAGATGGCAAGGAATATAATTCATTAACTTTGTTTTCACGTCTAAAGCAAGAAGTCCTTAAGGCTCCACATGTAGTTTTTAATCCACTGACTGGAAAAGTAAGAAATAACTGTCTTCTTTTTCAGCACTTTATTAGTTTCTTCAATTTTGATTAGAACAGATAACTCAAATGAAAATGGTTCCTGCCTCCCCACAAAAACGGGTACCTGGTAACAACAGATGTATCAAACTGTTTTTACGTGCTCAGCTAAATACTGCTTAAATACCATTTTGATTATCTGAACATTTAACAATAATTTTCATCTTTGATTATTCCAATGTGTCATGTAACACTTTGGGAAAAAAACTGAATTTTAAGGACATGTATTTGTTTTATTCACTCTTTATAGACTGAGAGATCCCAACTACAGGTGGTTTTACTAACATCAAAAAGGGGTTGCAGTGCTTTTAAGAGTCTACAGAGCATGGGAGGCACGGCCTGTGGTGCCAAGGGATTTGACTCTCTCGTACAGGGTCCTCCCCGCAGCTTCTACCTCATCTTAGACAATCCCAAAGGACAACAATCCTGACTTCTTCCAGAACTGGGGCAAGAGCTACAGGAGTCAACCCAGCACACAGATGCGGTATGCGAAACAACTTCTTATTTTCTACCCTAGTCACTGGTATGAGCTTGGGGGTTTTTTTTAAAACTTTTTTCCCCCACCCGAGGGAACATGGTTTCCCGAGATCTCCCACTTGCAACAGCAGCCAGCCTTTCTGTGTGGCGCTGCGAGAAACCCCAGCAGCCCCCAAGGAAGCCCAATTTGTGGCCAAACCTCGTTTCCTACGCCCGCAGCCCACACCGTCACCATCCCATCAGGGCAGCACCACTGCTGGAGCGACACGGACATCCACACCCACTTCTTATTTCACAGACTGGACTTTGGGAATACACCACCACCCCAGAAACCACTTCCTAACTTCTTCACAAATTCAGATTTTCACCTTGAATATGTACTTTTTAAAAAATACTGCGTGTCACAGTATTTCTACATGGCACTGAAATCCAATTTACTCAAATACGGAAGCTGCAAAACCAAACACAAATTTCTGAGCTATTTTAAGTTACATTATTACACTGTGTATTAGGCATAATTTTTTGTTTTACAAAAAAAATCTAAGACTCCTCCCCAAGATATTCTGTCCTAACATTTTAGTGGTTGGTTTTGTTTCATTTTTTTGGGGGGGTTCTTTTGTTGTTTCATGTGGGGTTTGTTTTTTTTTTTTTTAACAGAATCCACAACTAGACAAATTATTCTAGAAATGTAAGCCTCTGGCTCATTTAATTAAGGTTAGCTTTAAAACCTGTGATCAAGGTTCAAGCAGTGTTAAATCACTTCACTGCCAAATGAACCAGCTCTACCCAACAAACATGCTTTTCCAGAGTGGCTAGACTTGCTGGATGCCTCAAAGTAGGAAAACAGTAATTTGTTGACATGGGAAAAGATCCCCAAGAGGGAGGGAATTACGTGAACAAGATTGGGAAACGTATACTTAGGTAGGTAGCACGCAGAGACAAAAAAAATGGTCTCAAGTTCCAAAAGCGCTCTCACACTGAAATACCCCGAGCACTTCAAATAAAACACACTGTGCTCAGAGAATAACAAAACGGCACCACAGTTAAGCATTCAACCAACACGTGGTCCCCAAGCACTATATACAAACAGCACATGGAAGATCTGCATAAAAATTATTGGGCATTGGGCTGAAATTCTCAGGCACTTTCATTACCTGGAGAGAAAAATACAAACATGCACCCCCCCCAATACCTCTACTTCATACACCGCTCCGGACTACCTGGGGAAGAGGTAAGTCACCCAAATTAAAACCCAGGATCGCATCACTGGAAGGAGTTTCACAGGATGCTGCTGCTGCTTGACAGTTTGGCACCAAAGATGATGCTTGCTAATAATTAAACGTTCAGACAACAGCAGTGACAGTATCACCGAAAGTAGCTGCTTTTGGGGTGGCTCATCCCACACACAGGCGAAGATCGTGGCAGTCGAAACGCCAGAAAATTGCGCTAACGATGATGCTGGTACAGTTTATACAACACATACTGTTTCAAATAATCTGCAACACTGCACTGACAGCCATCCTCAAACATCGAGCGCACACTTGAGAGAGCTCGGCCTTGTCAGCACGCTACATTAAATATCCACACTATTTCAAGGCTTTAAACAACTTGAAATAACCAGGGACAGACACAAGCAGCTAGTTATAAAAATGGCCTGCTGCGAAAGTATGCCGTTAATAGCCATTCTCAAAAAAA
>VZSF01005918.1:0-15177 GCA_013398295.1 Chionis minor | reverse complement strand
AAAAAAAAAAAAAAAAAAGCCTTTTTTCCACTTCAAGAAATGAAGGTTCATAACAGCATGTCTAAGGACCTACTTTGTTCGCACAAGTTGTAAAAGCTAAGAAAATAGAAGTTAAGAGACTGATAATCTCAATATGCCCCCCCCCGGAACTTGGCTACAAGACCCTACACACCTCTGCAAACCACTGCACAGCATCCTTTCATATTAAAAAAAAAATATATATATTAAAAAGTTCATTTAAAACTTACTAAAATTGCTAGTATTTTTCTTTTAATTATGCTTTTGCCTCAAAAGCCCATCCATGCTCTGGGTTTTCCCTATGCAGTGTTACAGTACTCCAGGTTGGCACACAGTGTGAGGAAGCCTGCCCAAAGGAAAGAGTTTAAAACATCGAGAAAATGAGACAATCATGAAAGATTCTTCATGCAAATCAGGTATTTTTTACAGGAAAGGCCAAAACTATCTTTCACGTGGTGCAAAACTGAAATTCTATCAGCTGTCCTAATATCACTCCCCACTGTACTTTGAGCAGAGCTTCGATATCATGGCGACAGGTTAATAAATACCTACAGGCCAGATTAGATAACCCCGAAGTTTTGTTAATGTCCCTCTTTCCAGCAGGAGCCTCTTCTACACCTCTGGGTTCGGGCTAGCTGCCCGAGAAGTAGGCTGAGGGACACAGCAACACTCAGCCTTCATGATTTCAGTTGAAGTACATGTCGGACAGGTCTAACATGCAGATTTTACAAAGTCTTCTTTCCCTTTTTTTTTTTTTTTTTAAAGCTAATATGGATACTTCACCACTCCCGTTTTGTGCTCAGGCTCCCCCAAGTGCTACGCCCAAGCCTCCTGTCAGGGGTGGCCAGAGGAGAAGAGGAGCAGCTCAGGTAGCAGACGTCAGACACATCAGCCCGGATCCCGCTGTCGGAAAAGCGCGCCTGCAGCTGAGCTCCCATCCTTTGCCTTGCCTGAGCAGCGAGGAGGCATTAACAGTTAAAACACTTCATCTCCCATTCCTCTGCCATGAGGCTGGAAAGAAATGATGGCTTAACTGATGTTTTCAAACCTCCTTTCATTTCACCATCACAAGAGCACTCCAAATCACACGCATGCGTGCGAAACCCAAGCATGATGCTACAAACACGGCAAAAACACATCACAAGTTCTACTACAAGTGAGAAGAGATTACTAAAGAGCAATATACTCCAATTTAGGCAGCCCAATTTTATACCTGTGGGTTTCAACCATGCAGCTCAGGTCAGGGAAGCAGCATATGCAGAAGCTGTTCAAAGACTTGCAGGAGCGTCTCTGAACTCACAATATAGACTACTTGGCACCTCAATACTCTCTTCTTTTTCCCCCTTTTCTTTTCAACTTCTTGTTTTTATTCATGAGCGTCTGCTCTGTCAGACAGACAGGTCTCGTGCTCTCCATATCCCACATCACAGTGTTAAAAAGTAAATCTTTTACACTAGGCATTGTTACCAGAGCACGGGGGTTTTTATATATTCTATTTATACGGTCTCCCTCTTACACAAGTAGGCAGCTTTGCCCGTGCCAGAACTGTGTTTTGTTGCAAGGAGAAACGGATGACACACAGGTATGCTTTTGCAACCCTGTTTATTTAAATGCATGTTCACAAGGCTTTGCTTCTCTGAACACAGCTGGGTACCCGGTGACACCACCCTTGCTCAACATCAAGTCCCTTTTGTCAGGAGGCACTAACCCAAAATTTCTCTGAACTGCCTCTTAGCGCGTTGCATTTCTGTAGCCGTCTTTAGCTGACTGTAAGGTGTTTCTGGGGCGTTTTTTTCCCCTTCCAGGCTCTATATATTCTACAGGATTATCCATCTGTGGAAGCAAATTTGAACGTCACCCGCACCCAGACAAGACTTTGAGCCTTTTTTTTTTTTTTTTAATAGAGCGTTTTTTACCATTATTTTGACAGAATGGTGTAAGCCTAGTTTAATCTGATTTTCACCATCCTTCATCACCAGATTATGGAAAAAGGAATTAACACCTGCATTCTGCAGAATTGTTTCAGAAACTAACAGTATTTTCTTTATTAGTGATGACAACACATTATCCAAATTAGTAAGGAAGCTACCAGGTAACAGCTTTTTCTTTGCAAGGTTGTGTATCAATTACTACAGAAAACACCCAAAAAGAATTAAGCACAAGAATTGTACCACTGCATATATGCCAAGACTGTTAAGTTATGCATTGGTTTACTTTAGCAGATCTCATCCAGACAGAACAATTACAGGCAGAAAATTCTCAGTATGCTTACGTTAAATTAAAGAGAGCTTAAAGAGCTTTACACCAACTCAATGTTAAGTAAATGTGGCTCTCATACTGTTCCTCAATCCACTCTTCCGAACCCATACAAGAGAAAATTTTCATCTATGCACATCATGTGGTGAAGCACATTCCCTATAGGGTATCACTGCCACACAAAGAGTTAGGAACTCAATGTACTACAGCCATATTTCAAGGACTGTGATAACACATGATCATTTTACTAAATGGTTTCTGTGTTTTAAGTTACACTACATGCATATAATAGAGTTTTTGTACAGGAATATTCAGATTGTTTCTCTTTTGCTGCAGTATAATTCAATTTTCTTTTCACACAATGGGACACCTGATGTCCAGAGAAATGTACAAGTAGTAAATTGTTTTTATAATCCAATTTAAGTTCACATCTTCCCTTAAAAAAAAAAAAGCAGCAAAAAAGCACACACATGCCCCAAATGTCTGTCAATAAAATGGCTGTGGTTTTACCTTTCCCCACCCAATACCACGTTCTTACATAGCATCAAAAAAGTCAAGCCCCTAAACACAAAATAACAGGTTTAAAAAAATACATTGTAGAATCAAACAGTACACAAATTGCAAAGCTTCAATTACTTTCTTTTTAAGCCCTATAATAACTTCAAATTTTAAATAGTGAATTACTAACTTTTTCTTCTGAGGTCAGACAAAAATAAGTCCTAAGGCAGCTCATTTGCCATATTTAGGAGAGTCAAACCGGAGCAATGACAAACATCTGGCTATGATTCTTTCTGGAATTCTGACTATTTCTTCCTGGCCAGTGAAGAAAAACACTGAGCTGACTAACACAGCATCTCAATTCCTTCAGCACAGCGCTTAATAGGATTCAGAAGCAGCCTGTCCTCCCACTTCCCACATATTTAAGCTGTTAATACTTTTACAGCAGAGGGGGAAAAGCCTTTGCGAAAGGAAGGTCGAAGCAGGCAAAGGGAGAGGCAGGAGGGCAGCTCGTGTCAGAGCCTGGCTCTGCCGGAGTGCCGAAACGCTGGCTCAGGGTTCGCCACAGCCCACAGTAAGAACGGTCTCTCCCAAAAATCCTTTCAGAGTACATGTTTTTCAGTGCCCACAGCACACTCTCCATTTTTAACTTTTAACTTTCCATCTTTCTTACTTAAAACTGCTCAATAACAGCATTTTAAGCTGCAGAATTTCCACTTCAACCCCAAAGCAGCTCTTCGGAGTGCTAATGCTACTGTAAGTAGTTACTGATAAGCAGCATTTTTCAGCGCGCACAAGCTGAAAACACTCTCTCCAAACCACGGGGAAGTCACGACGCGTGTACAAGCTGTCAGATTGCTTCCTCCACAGCCCCAAAAAACCTCCTGCGGTCCCAGCCCAGCTCCCAATTTCAGGGCCTCCAACTGCAGCAAGTCATGGCCATGGGCTCCGATGGCCGGTCGGAAACAATGGGCATCTGAAGAGGTCCTGTTTTCATGCCACCTTATCAATTACAGACACCTGCAAACTGCACAGAAGCCAGAATAACTAAACATACTTATTCTATTCTAAACATACGGATGGATAGTAATATTGCGCTTTTAATAATACAATTTGTAAATTTAAATAAGCCAAGAAAGAGTCTCATATGCGGCCAGCAAGGACAGTACCACTATCAGAGCAATCAGCAAGTAGCTGTTTCCACCTTAATACAAGAATAAGCCACTTCAATTTTGTGGCAATACAACAGTAAGTTTCACAGGGTACATCAGTAAACTCCGCAATAGACACGAGCAGCGAGAGGACAAAACCTAATACAAAACTATGGAGGGGAAAAACTGTAACCTTATTTGACTAGCCTGCTCTCGTGCACGGCAGCGGGGCTGAGCGCCTCCCTCCCAGGCAGCCCACCGGTGTCGAGAGAGGGACACGCCGCACAGCACTGCGGGGATGCGGAATACACTGTGTCTTTCACGTACGTGGTCAGAAAAGGAGAAAAGATATAATCACCTTCAAGAAACTGAGTCATGTGCAGGGGAACAACAGGCCTGGGTGAAATACGGAAAACAGGAAAAATCCGAACAAAATGAAAAAGTATTTTCCTAAGGCCCAGCTTCACACTCCGAGGCAGGAGAATGCTTACACTAGCCTGACCCACAGAGAAAGCCCGAAACAATATTTAACTTCAGAGCGTGGTGAGACTGCCGGACAAAACTGAAATCCCAGCACAAGTTAGTGTGGCAATCTAATCTAAAGCAAACTCAAACCAACATAAAGCTAACTCACTATTGACATGTTTTACTGAGATGCAATTTACTTCATTATATTTAAAAAACAAAGAACAGACTTGTTTGCTCAAAGCAACCCGAAAAAGAACAGCATGAAAGAAAAAGTTCTAGTTTTAAGTTTTCCATTGAGTAGTGCAGGCAGACCCATCTGGTTTTGCTGAGCGGTAGGAACTGTGTTATGATTTTATGATGACTATTACAGTTCCTCAGAATTCATTCGCCAGTAGGTGAAAATACAGAGAAATTCAACCCTAACATTACGCGTAAGTATTTCTCACTGCCAAATTTTATTTTACGTTCAAGCAGACGAAGTAGTACAGACGACTGAAGAGGTGCCAAGTTCTCCCCAAACAGAAAACTCCCCAAAGAGTTGGGCAAACTTGAAGCGTAATAGCCTAAACTTTTTCTGAGGCACTTCCCTCATAGCATAGAGCATAATTCAAGTAAGCAAGCAAGCACACCTATTTCCTACACAAGGAACAACATACAGACCAAATATTACACATTATATATTGTGTGATAATGTGATATATACACATATATCACATTACAGCAGCAATTCCATTAAATATCTTATAAGCTAGTGCAAAGAGAACACTGGGTCCGAGAGCCAGACCTTACAGTCTGCCTGTCTACAGGCCCCCCCAAAAAAAGGTATTGCATCCCAGAAAGCAGCTGGAAGATGCTGTCAAGTCTCATGCCTTTGCTGCTTAAACCTGCTATTTCACTTACCAGGATTTTAAGACAGCACCAGACTCTCATCGACCATCAGTCCCGCTCTCTTTCCAACTACGCCCTGCAAAAAGACCCCTTGTTTCCTCTAACCCAGGCGCACACGCTGCGCTCTGTCTCTTCGACACCCATAGGTCTGTCCCTGTAACACACTCCTCTTCCAACTCTACCCCAAATCAACAAAAAAGCTTTAGCAAGTATAAATGACAACTTCCTACACCCTATATTCCTATAGCCTAAGTTATCCTTTGCTGCAGTACATTTTCTTGTCTTCCATAACCAGCACTAGACAAGTATTATTTCACCAAGTGGTCATTTTGGCAAATCAAACCCAGCCCAGCCCCTTCTACTTAAGAATCTGCAGTATTTTTATGCAGATCAAAGGCCTCCAAGTTTAATTGCTTAATTGGGAAAGCTGGAAGAACTTCTATTTTAAAACCCTGATTACTTTGAAGTGTGCCCACGATCCAAATTAAATTGAATTTTCCAATCATTCATCTAGTAGTCTGCAAAACCACCCATTTGGACAGACTTAGCTCGAAGGGAAGAGGACAGGTACCCCCTGATGTGGCACATGCAAGATCCAAGCTGACTAAAGCTGGCTGTAAAAAGAGAAAAAAAAACTACAACTCATGAAAATAACTAATATTCTAGCCTAGCTTTGGATGGATACGTTTCATTCTCTTCTGCTTCAGGAGGGAAAGGAGGAGAAACCATAAATTACCAATTTTGAGTTTTTTAACCTCTAGAATACATTTGAGCATTTCTCCATCCCCTAACATTCAAAAGATTCACCAGAGAGGAGCTCTGCCCCAGAGGACTTTAAATAGCTCCCTCTTACTGATTAACAAAATCTTGAGTTAGAAAGAAAACCTTACAGCACAGATGGTGAGAGCAGACAGAGACGGTGGATTTTAGACAAAGGGCAGTGGGTTGTGGCTATACTGAACTTTTAACACACCATTCTAGATACAACAATAACACGAAGGAAAGACCGTCCTTTCCTTTTTGTGCTCATCCCATCCGTTACGCCACTCTGTCAGTCTCTTTCTTGTTCTTTGGCAAGTTAAAAAATCAAAGTGACAGGAAAGAGCTACCAAACAAGAGTATCCACCAACACCTGCCAGGAGATAAGACAATGTTTTAAATGCATCTTGGAGAAAGGAGGGGATAACAAGGAAAAGTCGCATGGATTAAATCATTACTGCAGCTACTCTGTTTATCCAATACAGTTAAATTGCCGATGGGGCTCATTTTAGGCAGCTTCACAAGCAAGGCAGTAGACAGGGCTACCGCACTGCAAAGAAAATGTCCCTCTCCAGAAGCTGACCACTGCACCTAGTCCGTCTTTTCCACCAACACACCACTTTTCTGAGTAAAAAAATACTTGCCGTAGTTATGAAAGACAGAAGGGAAAATGACTGGAAGAGGGGGGGAAAAAATGACTTTTGCCATAAGCTGCATCTCTGCCAGAAGGCAGCGCCAACCACAACAATGAGAAAGGCCTCAGCGTCCCACTACGCTGAAAAATTACTGCTGACCTGAATCACTAAACACAAACCCCACAGAGCAGGTAATGAATACAACACCCCCTCTCGTTTCCACACCCAGGGAAAAAAATTGCAAAAGCCAAACTGAGGAGGCCAGTGGCAGTGCAATCAGAGGTTCAATCCCTCTAGGACAGCAGCTTAATCATGAATTTTTCTCATTGCTTTTGGAAAAAAAAAACCATCTGTGCTAGCCCACACCACCTATTCAGCAAACATGGCTGACTTTTCACTTGGAGAATGAGGGTAAGAATTAGGAAAAATTTCACTTTTCCATCACAAACAGCAGTCAGCAGCTACTGCTACCCCACCAGTGCACCAAATAAATGAGGAGGCAGAGGGTTCCATTTTAATACCTCATCCCTGTTTGCTATCATTTGCTCCCTGATTTAGACAAAAATGAAAGGAGACGTAGGCAGTGCATTAGCAGGACTCTAATGTTCCAGCTCCAGACCTTTTTGTGCTCGATGCTCTACGGATGAACAAAGGATGACCCCTTCTCTCCTTGCTGCGTACAACACTGGGCAAAAGTTGTTTTTGTTGTTCAGTTGTTCAGTTCTGTCCTCCTTGAGAACAACTGTCATAGTCATTAACTATGGCTTCAGCACACTAGTTGCCCAAATTCAGGTGTTTGTGTGGCTGTTGTAATTAGATAGAGCTTTCCAGGTAGAAAGAGTAAACTGAGATAGTTCCTAATTATGGGAAACCTCCCCATCATAGAATCATAGAATGGTTTAGGTTGGAAGGGATCTTGCAGATCACAGAATTCCAACCCCCCTGCCATAGGCAGGGACACCTCCCACTAGACCAGCTTGCCCAAGGCCACATCCAGCCTGGCCTTAAACACCTCCAGGGATGGGGCCTCAACTACCTCGCTGGGCAACCTCTTCCAGTGCCTCACCACCCTCAAAGTCAAACATTTCTTCCTAATGTTTAATCTAAACCTGCCCTCTTCCAGTTTAAAGCCATTCCCCCTCGTCCTTTCACTACATGCCCTAGTAAAAAGTCCTTCCCCTGCTCTCCTTCCTGTAGGCCCCCTTTAGGTACTGGAAGGCCGCAATAAGATCTCCCCGGAGCCTTCTCTTCTCCAGGCTGAACAGCCCCAACTCCTTCAGCCTCTCCTCATAGGAGAGGTGCTCCAGCCCTCGGACCATCCTCGTGGCTCTCCTCTGGACACGCTCCAGCAGGTCCATGTCCTTCTTATGTTGGGGACTCCAGAGCTGGATGCAGTACTCCAGGTGGGGTCTCACCAGAGTGGAGCAGAGGGGCAGAATCACCTCCCTTGACCTGCTGGCCACAATTCTCTTGATGCAGCCCAGGATGCGGTTGGCCTTCTGGGCTGCGATCACACACTGCTGGCTCATGTTGAGCTTCTCGTCGATCAGCACACCCAGGTCCTTCTCCTCAGGGCTGCTCTCCAGCCATTCCTGCCCGAGCCTGTATTTGTGCTTGGGATTGCCTTGACCCAGGTGTAGGACCTTGCACTTGGCCTTGTTGAACTGCATGAGTTTGGCTTGGGCCCACCTCTCCAGCCTGTCCAGGTCCCTCTGGATGGCATCCCTCCCCTCCAGCGTGTCTACTTCACCAAACAACTTGGTATCATGACGGCAAAAAACAACAGCAAAAAAGATATTGCACTGTGGCCCCGTTCGGGGACGGAGCCAAGTACCTTCTCCTGCAGGAGACTCCAGGTAGGGCCCCGGAGGACCTTGAAAGCCGAGGTTTCCATTTAAAGCTACAAAAAGAGGGAGGCAGTGGAACGCTGCAAAAAAAATGGTCGGGCAGCAGCAGCTGCTGGGAACAGCAACCGAGCCGGTTCACTCTTACTGCAACATGCGAAACGGGTACCTGTGCAGCAAGACTGGGAAGGCCAAAGCCAACAAGAAGGTGATCACAACAATGAAGGTGTGAAATGAGGTGGTCCCGGATGGGGTGAGTTTTAGGTGTTTAGTTAAACAGTACCATCCTAGAGTTTGTACAGCCCCAACTGAGCCACGGCTGAACTTGTTCAGCGGTAAGACTAACAACAAAGTGCTGTAGGATAAGACAAGTGGTTAAGGATGGATCTAAACTGGACCTGCAATGGAAGCCAGAGAGCAGTGAAGAGAACTTGAAGGCCATACAGTCAAGACTGTTCCAGCAGGCAAAGGAGAACAGTTTCAAAAAACAAGGTATTATGAAAAGTAGTGAACAGTACCAAGCACAGATGAGAACCAAGGGAAAACCAAGGGAAGGCGCTCAGAGGTTAGAGGACAGCAGAGAAGCTGGTGCAGAGCTCCAGGACAGGACCACAGGGCCACCCAAACATCAGCGAGCCTGAAGATGACCCTGAGGTTGTCAGAGGCAAGCACAGCCAAAGGATTTCCCTTCTGCAGTAGATCAAAGGCAAGAAACGCAGGCTTTGACTGCATCAGGAAGAGCCAGATAAGAGTTAAAAAGTAAGATGAAGAGAGTGAGGTTACTGAGGAAAGGGGATGATTTGCATGAGAAGAACAGACAGAGTTGGTACAAATATGACAAGAGAGCACCTATGCTAATACACAGGAGATTTCTAGCCACTGACTTCATGTAATAAAGCAGGAACTAGGAGTTAGAAATTCTTTCCTGATTTTAACAGCTTGCATCTATTTTCAAAATTACAGGGTTGGATGGGTTGCTTGGTTGGGTTTTTTGTCTTCTTTTTTAAAATAAAAACACATAAGCACCAATGTCTACACCAACTTAAAAAAAAAATAAAAATCACACTTCAATAGAACCAAAGTCAGCAGATGTTTCTTTAAAAATATTCTAGCATAATTATTTAAAAAAAAAAAAAGAGGCTTTTGTGTTCTACGCAGTAAATGAGGGATGGATGGGTTTCCTGTACCCTCTGTGTCCTCAGGTAGGAGGATACAGGCACAGCCTCACACTAAACAAACAAACAAGAAAACAAATCAGATTTCACATTTGAGAGTTGAACAGCTGGACAGCAATCTGTAGAAGACATGCCCAAAAGCCACTATTTCTTTATAGAGTTCCACAGACATCTTTTTCACTTGATTCGGAAAAACCTATTTAAGTCTACACAACAAACTAAGGTTACGAGTGCTAATTATAAAGTCAATTTGGAACTAATGTGGAATATCTGATAGCTGAGTATCTTCAGTAGAAGAGAGCTGTTTTCTAACAACAGATCTTTAGCCAAGCTAAAATTAAAGTCTGAAGTTTTTCTAAATTCTAAATTTCTAAATTCTAAAGCCGAGAATGAAACAAGAATCTGAAGAACAAAAATTTTTGATTGTTTAAAAACAGAACCACCCCAATTTGAGCATACTTTGTATTTCTTAAGGCAGGTCTCCCCAGTTGCTAAGCAAGAATCCTTTTAAATACAAATTTTCAGAAACACTGCCACCCCTCTGGTGCCTCCCTCCCTCCCAAAGTGTGGCAACAATCAAAAGCTTTCAAATAGGCACAAGTTTACTTGAAGAGGATGCAAACCATTAAAACAATTGATAAAAAGTAATGACTTAAAAAAAAAAAAAAAAACACAACAACCATCTCTTCTGCTCTCCCAACTGCCAAAACAGCAAAGCTGCACATGGCTGGGGAAGCAAGAACAGTTTGGCAGAAGACAGTTGGTGTTCCCCCAAAGTAAATAACAGTTAAAGCTTCTTGTTTCAGTCTGTGCTTGCATTTAAAGTCTGCCAAAAACACAAAATGTCTGTTATACTTAAAAGATCTTAAAAAACAAGGCGTGCTACTCATCTAACTACTTGTAAGTAGGTAAAATCCCTACAGGAATCTTTATACAGATATCGCCTCAAAACATCTCAGCTCGGTACGGCAGCATATCCTGTGAGCTATCGGAGGGTAAGCGTACTTGAAATCAGGTTTAGACCTCTCTTACCTCAATGTCAAGTACTTCCATCGTGTTGTCCAACATCTTGATTTTGATCGGTATGTCCCGCTCGTGCATTCTGGCAGGAGATGAGGCCATTGCAGTAGAGAGATTCTGTCCCGGCTCCAAGGTACTCACTCCCGTAGTCTTCTGGACACCCAAACGAGAGCCAGGAGTCTGCAGGATTCTGTACGTTCCTTCTATCTCTCCCATCTTTCAACAGTGAGCAGAGTCTAAAAAAAGCTGGAAGAAAACAAGAGGATTACAGCCTGAAAGCTAGTTTTCCACCTGTATCCCACATAAAAATACTACCCGCTGAAACACAATTACGCACAAAGTCCTTACTTAATGCTCATCATCCTTCTATCAAAACCGGTAATAAAGTTTATGAAACTCTGATCAAAAATCCAGCTGCTGGGAAGAGAAATATGGCAAAAAAAACCCAACCAAAAAAACTATTCCAAAACATGGTTAGGAAACAGGATGCTCAAACCTGCACCCTACGCCCTCCTTACATACTGCCATTTTCATTTCTGATTAATTTTTCTACCAATTTAGCTCCCTAAACCAGGTCACCACAAGCAGCATGAGTGCTGCTGACAGCACAAGAAAAGCCACCTGGAGCAGGCAACGGAGAGGAATTCAGGACTCTGCCTTTCTCTGGTACCTAGCCATCCCATTTCCTTTGCTAAGACATCAGACCGCACCCCAAGATAACAGGAACAATTAACTTTCCTAATCCCCCAAAATAATGACTCACGCAAAACCATAGCTACTCCAACCAATGCTGGCAGCTCAGCGCCTTCATAATGCAGATTTCTGCTGCAGATAACAGTTCTTCACTTTATTAGCAAACCTGTGCTGTACCCAGATTAAGTCAGTGGGCAAAAATCTCAACTACAGAAATGTACACTAGTTCAAGCAGGCTGACTTCTACGTCCCGATCTTTACTTTGATGGTTTGGTGGCAGTTGTTGCAGAGAAAATCTTTTATTTGACATGGGGAGGGGGGGGAAGCCTGCGCGCCTCTCCCCGGCTCTGCTGCTTCCCAGGAGCGGTGGCATTCCAACGGGGTCTCCATGAAGGCAAGGCCCATGTGCTCAGGATCAACGTACCCAACAAAGCCACTGCTCCATCCTCATTGCTGGCATGAAGTATTTGGCAACAATGTGCAAGGCGCTCAGCAGAAAGGCGCATGGAAACCAATAGGCTCCTTGGTGCTTTTTGGTTGCATTTCCCAAATACCACACTACGTCGGAACAATCAAAAGTATGTGGATACTGACACTGGGACAGCCCTCGCATGGCCACCCCGCTACAACAAATTCAATGAAGTGCTAGATTATTGTTTTGTAATAAACATGTTTTGTCTAAAAAGAAAAGAGGCAGATCATGAAAACATTCCTTTGTCCCTCTACGCTTTGAGTAGGTAGGCAGCCCGCTCTGTAGAGTTAAATGGAGCCAGCCTCACACTGTTAAAAATTGTTAAAAAATTAGGGGGGGAAGTTAGGTTTTAATCCTTGCACACACAGAGAGTAGTCGAATATCTTCCTGCCTTGCAGACCAGTGGGTTTCATATTGTTATGGCTTGGGGTTTTTTTTTCTTCTTATACTTGCAGACCCCTGTTCAGATGAACTTATCTCAGGAGAGGAGGCAGATGCCTCCTACCTAATTACGGCCACCACAAGGTTCGTTTGGCTTAGCGGTCTCCCAGAGCCCTCGCGAGTGCTGCAGAGCCCTGCCGGAGCAGCGCAGCCCAAGAGCGCTGCAGAGATGCCTTCAGCCTCCCAGCTGATGACACGCACGACGAGAAAGCCTGAGAAGGATGATCACAACTTTAAAAGCCTGTATACAATGCCCAGCGCCCAATTTACCAGCTTTAGGTGACAAGCTCAGCAGGAAGTTTCTTTCTCAGACCATTTTGTGCCTATCCTTTCACCAAACTTCCCAGTTTGTGCGGCCACGCAGGAAGGAGAAAAACTTTTAGGTCACAAACTTTAAAACCACCACAACAGCAGAAATCAGCAGAGACAGCTGCCCAGGTTACACCTCTAACAACTAATCTGACGAGAAACCATAGTTCAGTGTCATCTATATCCCCTCAATACTGCGTCCCTTATAACTTAACCCCATGGTAAGATTTTGCTACCGCCGTTCAGAAGCGTACAAGCGACTGAAGTTGCCCAGAATCAGTTATACTCCTCAAAATCAGTTATACTCCTTATTAGACAACCACTCTTAAAATTAGCACAGCGCGAATGCGTTCATCCTGTTCCAAATCAACAGCTAGTGGAAGGGACAGACACTACAGTTACTCAAAAGGAAAAAAATGTGAGCGGTGATGGCTGAGGCAGTGCAGGGAGCAGCACTGCGGCAGAGAGCATTCAGCAGCTTCCCCTCCAGCTGAAGCCAGCCAGTTCCCGAAGGCAAAGCAGGCAGGCCACCCAACTCCGGGCCAAACGAGGAGCTCCTGGGAATTTTTACTAGCTTTGGTTACCAGCCAGGAGACACCAAAGTCATGTCAAACAGAAACGGCAGATGGCAAAGTCCTTCCTCACTAGTGTTAACAGGAAAAGTGAACTCAACGGGGCTTGGCCTCGCATCTTGCTGATGACACGTCCCTTAAAATATTTACCATTAGACTAGTCGCCGGTCAGCACATATGCAGATTTTTAAGGTCTAACAAGCACCTACGTAGAAAACACAATGTGCAGAAGCAAGCCACGTTTCCCTAGAAAAGCAGTGTCCTGCCTGCTGTGTGGCAGTTGTGAGCATCTCCCCATGCTGCACCCAGTGCCCTCCCAAAGGCATTCTACTTACGCTGTTAAAACTTACTAAAAATCCCCAAACAGCCTGGCCTGCTCCCACTGCCTCAAAAACCAAAAGTGTGAGGAGCCAAGCACTATTTCCAGTTTCATCACCAATTACAGTTTCATACCATGTTTTATGTAAGCTGATTACATATGACGCTTCTTAAAAACACCCATTGTGCCACGATTTAGGAAGCATTTCAGTTAAAGGGGATGACTAAACGAAAGGCGGAAGAAAATGAACAAGTGAAGCCTAAGACAGGCTGCGAGCACTGGGAAGAACGGGAGGCTGAGCAGAGAAAGCATCCAAGAGCACGGAGAGCCTCCCACCCCAGGCGAGCCAGAAAAAGGTCTCATTTACCTCCCCACCCATGCAAAACTAAAATGCAACATTACCACAATATTAACGGTTCTAAGGAAAAAAAAAAAAAATCTTTCTTGCATTCACCCACCCTGAACTGCTTTGCACTGAGCGCTTATCCTGATAATTTCCTACACACAGGGACCAGGCATCAAAGCTAAATCAGCTCCCTGGAGCACAGTGACAGAATGAATGTCACTCTTGGCCCCACGCAAGTCTGAAGGAGCAGCTGGGAGGAAAATTCACAAGATTTAGGTAGCTATGTACTTTTTTTTTGCGCTTTTGAAATAGCTTTAAAGTTGCAATGAATTTTATCTTCCACTTGGACGGAATAAACTTACTTTTCAGAAGTAAGCCAGCGTTTTTCAGCTAACAGGAAATCTGGAAAGGCAGCTTACACCTGAGGATGTATGTCTGTGCAAGACACGAAGGGTTTTTGATGGAACTCTTCCGAGTACTTTGTGTTTTGGTAAATGACAGAGCCACTACGACGCTCCCTCCCTTGCCTATGCAGAAGGCTGGTCTGAAGCAACGCCAGTTTCCCAGCTCCAGCGGGGTGATCCCTGCCTGCCCTAGGAAGGGACCCCCACCACCTGCACACGGTGGGGACAGGCACAGAGCAGCCAGGAAGGAAGTGCTCCCGGCAGGAACTCCCAAATCAGGACCCTTCAGTCCACCAGAAGCAAGCTTTCCTCTTTTTGGCAAAGTTTTCCTTTGCCACTAGGCAACAGCAACCCGCTCGCATCCCTTACGCCAAGGCAGCACCAACGGACGCATCAGGAATCCGACAACTGCAACGAAGAAGGACAAAGACAAGGAATGCCCCGGCCGCACCAGGGGAGAATCTCCCTGAATCCCGGACCCTCCGCTCCCGTCACCGACCTCCTCACACCACGAAGGTCTCGCGGCCGGCAGCACCGTGTGCCGGAGACCAAGCGCCTGCCGGGCAGGAGCCGGTGGGTGCCCGTGGAGGGCGGGGAAGAACGGCGGCCAGAGCCGGGCTGCAGCACCGCTCCTTCCATCGACCGCGGGGAACCGGCGCACCGGACCCCGGGCGAGCAGCGGCGGACGCCGCGGGGAGAGGAGGGTTCGCAGGTGTTCGAGCACTCCCCGTCTGAGCAGACCCGGGCCAGGCCCCCGGCAGCGCGACGGGGAAGGCGCTCCCGAGCCCGGCCCCCCGCCAGCCAGAGCCCCCCCACCTCAGGGCTGCGGGAGCGGGGGCCGCCCACCCTCCGGCGGCGCGGGCAGGGCCGGGCCGGGCCCCCTCGCGAAAGCCTCCGCCCGGGGCCGCC
>VZSF01005916.1:0-12788 GCA_013398295.1 Chionis minor | reverse complement strand
TTGGATTGGTGCTTGGGATCGCCACGGAGGCCAAGAAGCATTAAACGGTTGCCCATCGGCAAGTGGTGAGGACAGGGAGAGACCTGCGAGCCCTGACCCCACGCTCACGGCACCGGCCCCGGAACCGCACGGGACCTGCCAGGGCGGGGAGCGCAGCAACGTGGCAACCAGAAATTAAAACCAGGATAGAATCATGTAACAGAAACAACCCCCAAAAAAGTAATATTTTCCGCTGGTTTTGATGCCAACATTGTCCTGGGATCGCTGTAAATGCGAGGGTAATGTCTTTGCTTTGCCAGAGCCGGCGTTGTGCCTGTGGTGGCACGGCCAGGACCGCGGTGATGCCAGCGTGTCCCCGGAGCGGCCACCGTGAGCCCACGGGAGCTGCCGGGGAGGACAAGGGGGCAGGTTTTTTGGAAGCAGGTCCGGTAGGTCCCTCACCCTCGGGCCAGCCACGCTTTCGGAGGATGCAGGAGAAACCCTGCCAAGCTGTGCATCTCCTGCTGCTTTTCCCTCTTCCAAAAACCTCGAAGCCCGCCGTGACGGCAGCACGGATCCCGCGCCAGCAGCACCGCCATCCCAGAGACCGGCAGGAGGGAGGTGACCTGCTCCCACCGAATTTGTGCCCAGAGCCCGGGGGACCTCAGCCTCAGAAAAGCCCCTGATCTCAACGAAGGGCACCCGGGGCGAGGGGCACCCAGGACCCTCAGGCTGCGTGTCCGGCGGTGCCGGGGCGGCTGGCTTGGACCTCTCCACGCTGCAGAGCCAATCCCCAGTTCCCTGGGAGCCGCTTCTGGCAAACTGGGAAGGGGGGAGGAGCTGGGACGCTGCCCGGGGAGACATCACACCGCAGCGGTCATTAAAAATCTTCCCAGGCCCCCAACTCCCTCATTCAGCCAGACAACCATCAATCTACAAATTATTTTAAAGCACCGTGCCAGAGCGGAAGGTTGATTTATGCCTTACAAGGCTCGAGCTATTTTCATTTGTCTGATTTATTAACGTTACATAAAATTAGAGAGAGCTGCTGATTTATTGGCAGCGGGGCTGCAGGATCCTCGCTGCCCGTGCTCTCTCGCGGGATTTGGGGATACCTGCTCCCAGTGACAGGATCAAACACGCGCCAACTCTGAACAGGGACAAGCTTTCTGCTCACGTGCTTTCGGAAAGCGAAGTCCTTCAGCCTCCAGAAATCACCGAAACGGGTCTCCTGATTATAAAGAGCTTGCGCTGAGTTTCTGGAGGAGGTGACGCTTGCAAATGAGCAGAAATTGAGGAAGGAGCTCGTGGCACAAGCCTTAGTCTTAGTTTTAGCAATGAGATGCTCCCCACATGTGAATTATTTGAGCGTCACCGTCCCCTCCCCAGCCCGAGTGGAACCTCTGGTTTCAGTAATGGCAGTGAAGGGGGCACAGAGCGATGCGGGGGCCTGGGACCCCCCCCCCCCCGGCCTCCGCCGAGAGCACAAAAGGAGTTTAACAGCTTCATCTCCCACATCTGGTTGTGCTTAAAATTCGTGTAGCTAATAGGGCTTTTTCCAGCCCGGCGCAAGCAGAAGGTTGGAGCTGGGGGCCGCGCTGCCGGCGAGCATCCCCCATCCCGAGCATCCCCGCTCCCGTTTGCAATTAAACGCGGCTCCTCCTCTCCGGCAAGAGGTGAAGCTGCCTCAGTTGCCTTCTCTTCCCCCCCGGAGGGGAAGAAATAACCACGGTTGCTCCCGTGGAGGTTCAAGATCTCTAGTCCTGGCTTTGCGGAAGGGGAGCAGGACAACAGGCGAGCCATGGCCCCCAGAGCGTCACCCCCAGCCCCGGGGACCCCGTCCCCACCAAACTGTGCAAAGGTGGAGAAGGTCCATTAGCAGCTTTATTTACTTAAAGCGGCTCCCGGGGATAAACACGGCGGCTCAAGGATCCCAGTCCATGCCGAGGAGGGTCCTCGTGGGCTTATCTCTGCTGCGGAGCGGCAGAGGGGAGCGGGGAGAGGACTCCCAGGAGCTCTTTGTCTAGTCCATTTGCCTAAGGAAAATGGTAATTCAGCCCCGAGATCTTACCCCAGGGCAAACACGTCCCTTTAATTAAAAAAAAAAAAAAAGGAAAAGTCTCATGGCCACGAGGACAATTTGGGGATGAGCCACCGGCACGGACCCGGCAGAGCGGCCACCGGGCTTGGCACGGCCACCGATGCCGGTTTGGGCCGGGGGTCCAGCCGCGGGGTTTAATCCCCCCCGAACGCCTGATTTAGCAGCGGCGGCTGCAGAACCGGGGCCACGCTCTGCACGCACAAAGGGAAAAGATTTATCTTGAGAGGCTAAATCCACTTAGAGGAGCTTTAGGGGCCATAAATTGATTGCTCAGGGGACACCGCGACGGCAACAGGAAACAGCTCCATATTTACTGAGGTTTCTGTGTTTTTTCTGCGTCGCGAAAGGCGCGCTCGCCAAGCAGGGTCTGAAACAGCAACCACAGCCCACGCTCGCAGGGTGGGATTAAAAGGAGGCGGCTGGACCCTCTGCAAAGGGGGATCCAACATCCCCATGGACGCAGCAGCCAACAACCACCCGGGTTTCGGGGCGAGACGTGAAATAAAACGAGGGTTTTATCAAAGGCAGGGAAGAGCGCAGCTCTCCCTGCAGCTTGCCGTGTCCTGGCACCAATTTCAGCATCCCCGTGGGCTGCATGTCCCGTGGCCGCTGCTCCGGCAGCGTCGGGTTCTGGGAAGCAGAAGTGGGAGTGCAAAACCAAGAGGCAACAAAGCTGCACCACAAAGTAACACTCGGAATCAAACTCCCTTGTGAAGAACAGCGTCCTAACCACAAATAGTGAAGCAAAATGACAAATAAGCAGCAAATCTGACTTTTTCTGCTCCTTTCATGTGTCTGACTCCTGTCCTCTTTCGAACCCTCTTCCTTATTTTCAGCCAATGAGGCATTTGCATCTGAAGCGAGAAACACGGAGAGTTTCTCCTGAAGGATTTGGTTCCGCAGAGCTGCCGGGCAGGACAGGGCTTCCCTCCGGATCGCCACAGCTCCGAGAACGCTGGCAGCTCACAGGACAGTCATGCATCCCCAGCGCCACCTCAGCGGAATCCCAGCCTGACCCATTTTCCACTCCTTTGCTGGCAGCGTTATAAANAAAAAAAAAAAAAAAAAAGCCACTAATTTCCCCTGCACCAGGTTTGGGTTTTTTTTTGCTTTTCCAGGGGCCAGAAATTCCTCTGCACAAGTGGCCTCACCGCTGGTAAACATCAACCGAGCATCTCTGGCTCTGCGTGTTAAACAGAGCAGAGCGACGTGAGCAACGGCCGCGTTTGAGGCTGGGCACGGCTGGGGCCAAGCGCAGCGACGGGGGGGACGGGGGCTCAGAGCATGGTCCTCACTGCGACACGGGCACGGGAGGGGAGTTAACACTCTCTCAAGTCTCAGAGGGGCTTAATTTAAGCTGGTGCTTAAAGACGTGGCGAGGCGAGGCAGGAGAAGGGGACAGGACACCAAGAGCATCCCGCAGGAGTGATAGAAAAACCCCTGGAAAATGCTGCAAAACCCCGGAGCATCCTCTGCCCGTTGCACCCGGTGCCTGGTGGGGCATCCTGCCCTCCGGAACGGCACTTGCAGGAGGTGGGGGGTACGACTTCAGATACCTATCAAAATTTTTGCCATGAAAATCTGGCTCCTCGCCACTTAGCGTTTAAGCCGGGGGGGGGTTTCTAAACGCTCACAGTCCAGTTCCCCTGCGCGCACGGAGGCGAAGCCCCAACGGGAGCACAATGGAGTCTTGTTTCTGGTAACCCGAGATGCCGCCGCCGTCCCAGCTCTTTAATTTTAGACTCCAACGCGCTTGCATTCCTCAGCACTACAATGGCAGATATTTATACTCTGGAATGCAGAGCCCAGCGCTAATTTAACAGGGCTGGGTAACCCAGGGCTGCTCGCCAAACCGGGCCCTCGCAGAGATAAAATTGGACCCGGCAGAGTTTTATGGGTTTACAAATCTTTGCGTTTGTTCGCAAATGTTTCTCCCCCAACCTCGGATCCCCATAAAAGTTAAACGATGCTCCCTGTGAAGGCACCGGCCACCTTGCCGAGCAGATGGAGGAGCCAGATGCGTTGGATGGGACAGGGTGGCATGGCCACAGCCGGCCACTGCCTGAGGACCAGGCTCTGACAAGGGGCCATATAGAGAGGTTCAAAACCCCTAAGGGTTCATCTGGACATGAGTCCATCTTCTGGACACAGGAGAGAGCTGCCCAGGTGTGCAGGGCATGAGGAACCTGCAGAGGCCGTTTTAACTCATGACACAGCACCTCTTGCTCAAGCCGATGTGATGCTCCGTGTCTCAGGTCAGCTGAAACACCAAAAAATCACCTTTACAGCACTCAACATGACACAGGACTCCTAGCGAGCGTTTGCCACCATGGTCCTTGCGAAGGACCTTCTGGCTGGACGACAAGAGCAGCTCAAGCTCAAGAGGGGTCACTTCCCTTGGTTCCCCAGGGCAGGTGGGGTCTCAAGCTGTTCCTCTTGATGACCTCTAACGTGCGGGGAAACGAGGAAGGTGCCCTTTCAGTCTCCTCAGTGTGGTTGACGAGGTTGGAGCTGCTCCAGGACCCTCAAAGCAGCTTCAGCTTTGCTTTTTGCTTGGCCGTGCTTCCCTTCTCCCCATCAATAAAAGATGAGGATGAAGCTTTCTTTGGGTGCTGGTGGACATCCCTGCCTGGAGGCCCTGAGGAAGGATGCTGTAGGACAGTGCCAGCAAATCCCAAGGGAGCATCAATGATCTCTCTTTCCGAGCCGCGGCGGCGGACACGGAGCGGCGTTACCCACGCGTGCATGGAGGAAGCCACGCTGACGCCTGCAAAGTGGTCCCAACTTCACGGGGTCGGGGGGATGGCAGCTAATTGAGAGAGGAGCAGTATTAGCAGATAAGGGAAGAGGTCAGCGCTGCAAAGCTAAATCCTTGACCTGTTATTTAAAAGGTCAGGCAGAGTTCAATAGACTACTCCAGGTCAATTCACTCAATTAAAATATTAAAAGTTCGAGGCAGGAGCACAGAGATGGAGGTTATTCCCCTTCTCCCCCTCACAGGGGGAGAGAGATTAGGGATTATGTCGGGGGGTCTTGGTGGGCAAGGGGATACGCAACACGAGGCAAGGAGCAGAGATTGATTCCCAGTAAGACAAAAATCTCTGGTCATACCCAATGCTACAGAATCCAGCGTTTATCAGAGCTTGCCCCACACCCAGGAGCCCAGAGTCTGTAGATGGCATTAGGGACAAGAAAGGGGAACCATGAAACCACGTATCCAGGAGGCAGCAGCCATCTCCAGCCCATGTGTCCCACCACCAGCCCTCAGGAGGGGAAGACGCCGCTGCCATCCCTACCACCGCTCAGCACGACAGAAGAAACAGAAATGTCATCCTGGCCAGGGTCCTCCCCGGTCCCCGCTCTGGGGGCTGGGGTTTGGGCTGGGCTGGCAGCAGATTGGTGTGGAAGGCGATAGGGAGGTGGTTCTGCTTCTGCACCGAAGGACCATGCTGCCCACGCAACAGCGCCGTGGGTGAGCATCGGCTGGCAAGGGGCTGGACCCACCTCAATGTCTGGGGGAAAAAGGATTCCCAGGAGCTATGGGTCATGTTTTGTGCCTCCATGGGTTTTCTTCTGAGAAAAACGACAGTGGCCAGGACGCTCAGCCATGGCACAGGCTCCTGGCGCTCTACATAACCCACTCACACCCACATGGAAAGCGCTTCTCGCACCCTCTCCACACCCATGGCCTCCTGCAGCAACACCAATTAATCTTTGTCATGGGGGTAATCAAAAGGAGAGGGAACAGGGGCATATAGTCGTGTCAGCAATTAATCTAGTTCTCTTTAATGGAAAGAAGGGAAGGGCAGGCTCTTGGGGCAGAGACATCACCTGGGAGGACCCTGGGACCCCGCGGTGGCCAAGGCTGGGGGCACTCCTGCCTCCACCGACGGGAGTGGGGAATGATTTAGACACCCGGTGCTGCTGGGGGTGGGAGAAGAAGTTTATTCAGACCATGGAAATAGCATCTGTAAAATCGCACCTCCCTTGTCCATCCCTGTCACAGACAGATCTCCTCCTTTGGCAGTGGGATCACGAGAACAGCACCCATACGCTGACTGTGGAGCTCAAGGAGCAAGCAGGAAAGCAGGGATGTCAACCTGAAGCGCTGGCCTGTCTTTCCATAAATATTTGAGGATAAACTGCGATTCTTCATCCTCCTGTCCTGATATTTGACCAGTTCCATGCCTGGATGGTGGGAACATGTGGTCTTCTCAGCAGCCAGGCTCTGGTCCCAGCAAAGCAGTCAGCCCCATCAGAAAAGCCAACGTTGCTTGATGATTGAAATTTGGCCAGAGTTCATCAGCCAGATGGAAGAAAGCAGTGTCCTGCCTCAGCTGGAGCGACGCAACCCACGGTTTGTGTCCCTGATGTCCCACATGAGCTACCGGAGAGAAGCAAAGGCTTTGTCCGGGATGGATACAGAAAGGTTGCTCCTCTCCAAGCGGGCCTCGTGCCAAGCGAGCACGCTTTATAAGAATAAATAAAAGCTTTCAGCAAAATTAGCAACAGAAGGAATAGATAAACACTAAGGAGATATCGACTTCTGTTGAGGTGAACGTCAAGATTTATTGACCTGGGGAGGTAAATATTGACCGAGGCAAAGCTAAGGTCAATAATTAACTCAAGGGATGATAAATCAACGCGCAATGAAACATGAACTCTGGGCGGGTGTTGGTACAGACGTTTTGAATGTCTCCGTTGAGGAACCTCTTGACATTCTGCAAGACTTTTGGTTGGGTAGCAGGACTTCAAATGCATCGTGGACGTGCCTACCGACCTCCAGAAACCAGGAAAGGAGAACAGTATTTTGATGGAGAAAGTCCTAAATCTGAAGATTCTACAGTTCTGGGCCCCAAAATTGATTCAGCTTTGGGAGAAGCAAGCCATGGCTCCAGGGTGGATTTATGCGAGTACTGACGTTGCTTGAATTTAGGACAAAGCCTGAATTGTATGAATATTTCCAGGATCATGCAAGCACAGATTTGGTCCTTCTTGTTGATGAGCCCAGCGAGGCAAAGCTTTTCTCCTCAGTTGAGGTTGTGGTGGAGGCAGAAGAGGGCTGAGGAGGTGACTGATGACTGGCCTGACGCCTGGGACGGTGGCATTTACCATCCAACACGGTTTCATACCAGCTCCTCAAACCAGAGGGGCGAGAGGGAGGAGAAGCCACATGCCTGCTCCGTGCAGCAGGAACCCAGCCCCTTTCAGAAGGCGGTTGTGGGACCTCAAGCATCTCCTCCCTTCGCCGGGCAACGAGGGCGAGTGGGGTCAAAAGCCCCTTCATGCGAACGTGCGAAGGGGGAGGGAGGAACGTGCTGGGGCGGCTTGGCTGGCGCAGAGCAGCCGTGCCGCAGCGGCTCCATCTCTTCCTCGCATCCCCAGGGTCCCCCATCCAGCCAAGCTTCATCCCACCTCTCCAGCCACTTTGGCTCCACCTGTCCCCGTTATCTGGGGACACGAGATGAGCTTCTCAGTCTCCCCTGTAGGGCAAAAGCCGGGTGACGGTGGCGCGCGCTGCAGCTCTCCCTTCCCCGCTGCAATTTTTCATGCTCGGTTGAGTGCAGCACCTGGACCTGCTTTTCCCACAACAAGCCCCTGCAAGCAGCTGCCTCGTAAAAATCTCTTTCCGATGATTTCCCCCTCCCCGCTCCAGGCAATCCTGCCGACGCTGCAGCTCGCCGCAGCCCAGGAGCCAGCACCTCCACCGGCGGTGGCACCGGAGAGGCGTGCGGAGCCGTGTCCTGCCCGCTCCTGTGGCTCCGCTCGCACGGGCGAGACCAAATCTCACAGGAACGTGGCCGTGGCACACGCAGGCAGACGGTCCTGAGCGTCATTCCCCAGGGAACCCGCCCCAGCTGTGTCCCTGGCCGGCAACGCGGCTCCGACACCAAAGGGAAACGCTGATGGCAGCGGGGCTGATGCTTGATGGAAAGCAGAGCAAGATCTCCCTTGTCAAGAGCTTTTCTCACTCTGGTTGCGGCACCCTGCACCCTGGCTGACCTCGATGTATACAAGAATAAATTAGTTAAGATAGAACACCCTCGTTAAGCTCTCCAGTGTGAAAATGCAGCACCGGGGTTGTATCGGGAGCAGGGAGCTCCCGGACCGACACCGGTGGACTGTGACACCCGGCACATCAACCCCCGGCTGATGGTTCAGACGGAGGAGATCTCCACCAGCCGGTAGATCATCCGTAACGAAACACTTGGTGCCGCTCAGCGCAACTTCCAGCCGCTTTTGCGCTGGAAATGGATAATAAACCAACTCCGGTGCTGCCTCTTCCTCAGCAGAGCCTGGTCGCAGCAAAGCTGGGATGAGGGTGAGTTTTCCCAAGCTCAGGAGAACCCGGGCAGCCCAGCCTGCCCCTGCCCAGTTCCCCACGCGTGCAGCCGCGTCCCCCGGGGAGCGTGGGGCCGGGGCTGAGCAATCTGGCAGTAATTAGGCAGGGAAAGTCAAAACCCTGCTGGGTTGCTTCAACCATCAATGTGTCACAACTCCGAAGGGAGGTATTCCAAACGCCAAATTCAGATGTCATCAGCAATAACCTGATATACGCGCAAGGGGCAGGAGGCCCATCCATGGCACCAGCATCACTACCCTTGCCCTGGCCGCTTCCTGGTTTCTACCCCCAAAAAAATGGGGGAAAAGGGGAAATACGAACGGAGAGCTGGGGTGCGGGAGGGCAGGAGGCTCAGGGAGCTCCCGCAGAGCCAGCGCGGTGAGGGACATCCCAGACACTCTCCTCGAAACCACTCACAGCTCTAAAAAGATACTGAAAATCTTAATTGCTGTTGATGACGGTGGGAATCAGGCATTTAAGCAGTGCCAGGGAGGCACCCAGCCACCCCAAACCCATCCCCGAGGCTCTGCCACCGGTGTCCGCGCACGCCCGCGCAGGGAGCCAGGCTTGACGGCAAGTTTCCTTTCCCCCTGAAGCTGCCGATGCCGGCGCTCTGTGACAATGTTATTAGAAAGGAATGGAAGCGGTTTGACCTTGGAGAGACAAGCTTTGCTGTCATCCCTCCCCTTTCCCCCCTCCCCGTGCCGTAACGAGGGGCTTCGCAATCTGTCAGCGCCCCCGACGTGCCAGCAGAAAGCACTTTTTTATCAAAGTCATTCATTTTAAACCCATTAAATAATTTTAGAAAGACGCTTGCAGGCATCTTGCGGGGAGCAGCCTTGCGGAAGAGCACCGGGAGGGACCCTGGGGTACGAATTCCCTCGGGATGCTCGGCACAAGCACCCGCGAAGGCTGCAAACCCTGAAGGGACAGGGCAGATGGCTTGGTCCATCCAGGAGCTATAATGCATGGAGGGGTCCAGGAAGCTCTGGCTTCCCACCTCGAACCCAAAAGCGAGCGCGGGGGCTGCTTCCACCTTGTGCAAACCAAGCAGGGACATTTCCAAACCCCCCGCCTTCCCTTCTTCCCCGCCCCGAGTCTGTCCCCGCTGTGCTGGGGCTGGGCGAAGGGGTCTCCCCTCCGGACCGGGGGAGAACGTGGAGGGTCTGCATTGTTTTTTTCAGCGTTCATAAATCACGGCTCTTTGTGGCCCCTTCCCCATGCATCGCACAATTCAGGTTAGGTTATAAATAGGATCCTGGGCTCTTTCAGGTTGATAAAGGCCGAGGGGGGTGGAGCAGCAGGGAGGCGTCACGACTACATAACACTTTCATTGCCCTGTCAAAATAAAGAATACCAGCGCTGCCGACCCCTTTTTTTGCAGCATATATCAGCCAGGCTTCTGACACCGCGTTTCAGGCCAAAATAGGGATTAAAAAAAAANAAAAAAAAAAAAAAAAAAAAAAAAACCACCACCAAACCCACAACAACCCCTCCCCCAGTTTCCCAACAGGGCAGAGACGCTGGTTGCCCAGTCCCGCAGCTGGTAATCCAGCGGCTGCTGGACGTTGGTGGGGAGGGTCGACCCAGGTGCCCTCTGTGCATGGTGGGACACAGGGATGGAGATGCCGGAGCTGCGGGAGCGCAACCAGCCCGTGGCAGAGCTTCACCTCCTGGCTGAGGAAGGGGCAGAAGCCCCCACAGGGAGGATGCGGTCGCAGGGAGAGGATGCTGCAGCTCCCGGGGGGGACGAGTCGGAGCTGCCATCCCGCAGGCAGGAACCGTGTGAACCCTGTCCCTGCAGGAGCTTCCGAGGTTGGCAAGGGTTAAAACGGACCCCCCGTCCCCCACCAGGGTCTTTTTGGGTGAATTTTGCACAGCGACAACATACAGCGACACTCACACAGAGATTTTGGGAAGACCCAGACCTTGCCTGCATCCAACACCCCTCTGAAAAATACCGCGCGCGTCTGTCTCAGCGCTGCCACACGAGTGTCCTTGTCACACTGAGGCTGCACTCACGCCTTGTCCCCAAATCTACCAGGACATGGGGATGGACTCGCCCCCCCCTGCAGACACCCCAGGCCATCTCCTCCTGCGGACCGGAGCGGGGCTGATGCTCCAGCGCAGGGACCCCCTGTTAGGGCTGAGAATCCCAAAGCCTCGTGTGCCGCCGCCGGCACCGACAGCAGCGGCACCAGCCACAGGGGACAGGGAGTGACCCGTGAAGGTGATAGAGGAGATACCCAGAGCCAGGGCGGGGGGACAGTTTGTGCTGTGTGTCCTTGGGCGACAACGATAATGGGAGAGATTTATATCGGTGAAAGGGCAGGGGGGAACTAGAGGGAGATCAAGAAGGTGCTGGTGAGCAGGTGAGGTGGGTTTCGCCCTGAGCTCCCAGCGAAACGCTGCCAACAAAAAGAAGGGATCTCGGTGCTCCTGACGGAAGGACGCTGGGGTGCGTTTTCTGCGCACCCTGTGGCTGTTGCGTCATTTCAGCTAGAAAATGAGGGGTTTGGGGGGAAAAAAATTAAAAAAAAAAAAAAAAAAGAGCGCCTGAGGTCACCCCCAAGGAGCTGGGGCTTTCTGCTTGCCTGGGAGAAGAACTTTTGCGTGGTGGGAGAGCAGCACCTCTGGAGAGGCCAAGACGCCAAGAGGACCCCCGGTCCATTGGGCAGGCAAAGCCCTCGGGGTCCCCGGGGCCGTGGTGGTCCCAGCACTCGAGCGTCTTCCCATTCCCCTGGGAAAGGTGCCATCGCCGCGGCAGCCATGTCCCCTCCCAGCCCCGGACCCCCGGTCCCAGATACAATGAGCCCCTTTACGAGGGCAGGGAGGTTATCCCCGGCGAACCCCCGGCCGAGCCCAGGGACAAATCTGACACAGATCTGCCTTTAACAGCTCCAGTGATAAAAATGCCAGTTTATTGGAAACACATGGAGTATTTATAGGGGACATCAAAGCAGGAAGGAGGTTTACATAGCAACAGGCCAGATTAAGCAGAAGGCATCTGCTTTTTCGGCAGCCATGGGGCTCTCGGGAGGCACAATAAATTGGCGGCACACTGGCCCTTTCATTCCCTCCTTTGGGGAAAGCAAAGGTTGGCAAAGCAAAATATAACCACATGCCCGGCCATGTAAAACATGACAGGAATGGGAGCGTCAGGTTACCGGCTGCACGGCTGCACCGCGGCACACGGGCGGGAGGGGAGAAATAGCCACGGCTTTTTGGTGTCACAGCCCCAACCAGCACCTCGGCTCCAGTTCAGCTCCATTCGCCCCTCGGTTCCTCCGTCCCTGGGCTGGGGACGTCACCCAGCGTCTCCCACCGGGGCTGCTCCCGTGTGGCGATGCTGAAGGAGACTCCTCCGAGCCGCCAGGCGCAGGTTTTTCCGCGTCTGTTTATAGCACCACAGAGTCACCCAGGTTGGAAGAGACCTTTGAGATCATCGAGTCCAACCATCAACCCAGCACCACCCACCCCACCCGTGTCCCTCAGCACCACGTCTGCCCAGCTGGGAAACACCTCGCGGGACAGCGACTCCACCACTGCCCTGGGCAGCCTGTTGCAACGCTTGATGACCCTCTGGGTGAAGAAATTATTCCTAATATCCCATCTAAACCTCCCCTGGTGCAACTTGAGGACTTTTCCTCTCATCCTATCGCTTGTTCCTTGAGAGAAGAGACCAACCCCCACCTCTCTAGAACCTCCTATGTTGAAGGAAACCCCTTTGCGTGCCCAAAGTGAACCCTAAGGAGCTGCTTCTGGGTTTGTGTGATCCTTGGGGTCCGTGGAGGAGGAGGAGGCAAGGGGGTGAGGTGGCTTCCTGCTGGTGAGCAGCTGGGTACAGGCAGGAGCACCAGCCTGGTTCTCCTGCGCAACGCAGCCGGCTCCTCCTGCAGCTTCGTTCCTCAGTTTCCCCACCGGTGAAGCAGGTCCCCTACGTGCTTGGCACCTATAGGGCTGGGATAACCGGGAAGCACGGCATCGGGGACGCTCCAAGGGCGGCTTGCTCCGATGCTGCGCAGTCAGCAGCGGGAAGCACCGGACGGTGCCAGGTCTAATCCCGCACGGAGGCGACGGCACGGCTGTCAGGAGGCACCGGGTGGTCCTGGGCAGGTTTGATTTCAGCTCCATGGCCTGAACTCGAGGGCTAACCCATCGGCACCGCCGGGTTCCCAGGCTGCCGTGCCTCGTGTTAATTAACCTTCCAAACACTCCCGTAATATTTTGCCAAATCTAATAAGGCAGCGCTGGCCGAGGAGCTGCAGGAGGCGTCGGCGGTGCCTGAGGTCCAGGGGGGGGTTCCCTGTGGCTCCACTGCTGCCCTTCACAGCTTTCTGCAACCCCCCCATTGCCTGTGTCCCC
>VZSF01005913.1:0-24917 GCA_013398295.1 Chionis minor | reverse complement strand
TATGATTCTATGAAAGTCCACATAGAGGATTCTGCTTGCAGTCCCATGCACCCTGATTCAAGCTGTTTGGAAACTCAGGGGTGAAAACCTGGTTCCAGAAAAGTCAATTGGAACTTTGCAATTGAATGACATAGAGATAGGCTGCTTCTCTGAAAATCACACAAAATATATTTCTTTCTAGAGGATAGGAATTAATTTTGGTTTGTGTTTTGTCAAGGAGAAAAAAATACTGAAATGGCCCAACTGGGGCACGAAATTTACTTGTTGGAAGAATGTTGTAGTATCTGTGCTCCACCCAGCCTCCCATCTCATCTAAGGCAAGAAACAATGAAGAAGAAAAGTTGAGGATAGCAGTGACCCTTTTCAGAGCCTTTCCCACAGTGAGGGTGGGATTGGAGGGATCTCCAATTGATTGCTCCAGCTCCTTGTGCATTTTCCACCTTGCTTATGAGAACTCCCTCTGAGCAACAACTAGAACTTGAGCTTTGACAGTGGAAAGGCCCCAGTCTGCACCACACTATTTCAGTCACACCTGTCTCCAGGAGGGTGAGAATGAGCTCCTTGTGGATGAGAAGCCCACGACTGACTAAATTTCCCCAGCCGCCAATATAGGCCACACAGTGGTATAGGGCAGTGGTAGGGAAGTATGTAACGAGGACCCTGATGTTTCAGCAAAGGATGGGTGGTCACCAGAGCCAAGACACAACAACCCACTGCTATTAATCAGCTGAGCTGCAGCTATTCAAGAGCGGCAAACATTTCCCTGGTGTCGGCTTATCTGTTGGCTGCCTTGCTAAACTCTAAGCTTTGTGTTTAATGAATTTTCAGGTAACACTTTTGGAGAGTGAGCAAAGGCACATGAGCTCTTTCGAAAGAGTGCGCTAGAGGCACTCCTTAATTACTACCCTATTATTGCTGCTAGCTCACCGTTTCTTAAATGGGTATTCCAAGTTCTGCTTTTGCCCCCTTACACACATTTAAAATTAGAGTAAATGCAGCAAATCCAATCATGTTAGTGCACGCAACTGAGAGAAGAATTTGGTCCATTTTTATTGCTTTTCAGTTATTTTTTTCCTCTTAATTTTTAATTAGAACATAAAAAATGAAATCTGTTTTTTATTAAATCCTTATTTATGAAAACTGCTTCAAACCATGCACAGAAAAGCACTCGGTGATTGTACATTTTACCATGGTTATAAATATTAGATTAAATTATATATGACACATACAATAGTCAGAAATTTTAAAAGGTGATTTATAAAAAAGGCAGGACAGGCAATCGAGATGATAGAGGAAGCATGTGTATGGGTATGTGTGTGTGTGCATACATAAACAAAAAATAACCCCAAGAAGTAGCACAGAAAATAAAAAATTGAACAATTGAAGAACAAAGCCTAAAACTAGTATAACGCTCAGAATTTATTTTCCTATACTCTTACGTCATAAAACCTCAGAGCACAACAGAGCTAAAGAATCAATAGATACAACACATTGCACATATTCCAAAACAGAAATTTATGAAATAAAATTCTTGTGCAGCTTATCTTTAGGTTTAAAGAGACAATCCCTTATGTGGAAACTGGAAATCCTTCCTAAGAACAATAAAGAAGTAGAGGTATACGAGCCAATGGACTGGCTGTTCTGTACACATTGCTGGCAGACATTTAAAAATCAGCTGTCTTCCAAGGCTGTCAAATCTTTGATGATGTTTGCAGTCAGCTTTTCATTTATGATTCTGCTAGTGCATAGTTTGCCTTGCATTGAAAATTAAGCAATAATCAGGGGGGGGGGGGAAGTGAACACCAAGACATATATATTAAAAAGGAACCATGCTCATAATGCCTTTATGGGTTGTCATTTTGATCCTACATAATGAATGAATTCTTTTTCTGCTGAACTGGTAGGTCAGATGGGAATTAGAGCTTCTCCCAATAAAAAGGAGGCAGGATCAATAGCCCAACTGAAATGCTTCTACACTAACACACACAGCGTGGGCAACAAACAGGAGGAGCTGAAAGCCATTGTGCAGCAGGAAAACTATGATGTAGTCACCATCATGGAAATGTGATGGGATGACTCACATGACTGGAGTGCTGCAATGGATGGCTATAAACTCTTCAGAAGGGACAGGCAAGGAAGGAGATGCGTTGGGGTGGCCCTGGATGTTAGGGACAGTTATGAATGTCTAGAACTAAATGAAGATGACAATTGGGTTGGGTGTCTATGGGTAAGAATCACAGGGAAGGCCAACAAGACGGATATCGTGGTGGGAGTCTGTTATAGACCACCCAACCAGGACGAAAATGCAGACTAAGTATTCTATAAATAGCTAGGAAAAGTCTTATAATCACTAGCCCTTGTTCTCGTGGGTGACATCAACTTAACAAATGTCTGCTGGAAATACAATACAGCAGAGAGGAAACAGTCTAGGAGGTTCCTGGAGCGTGCAGAAGATAACTTCCTGGCACAGTTGGTGAGTGAGCCAACCAGGGAAGGTGCCCTGCTGGACCTGTTGTTTGTAAACAGAGGACTTGTCTGGGATGTGGTGGTTTGAGGTCATCGTTTGAGGGCATAGTGATCATGAAATGATAGAATTTTTGATACTTGGAGAAGCAAGGAGAGGTGTCAGCAGAAGAGTTTGGTGGAAAAGGACTTGGGGGTTTTGGTGGACAGTCGACTGAACATGAGCCAGCAGTGAGACCAGGTGGCCAAGAAGGCCAACAGCATCCTGGCCTGTATCAGGAATAGTGTGGCCAGCAGAAGCAGGGAAGTGATTGTGCCCCTGTACTTGACACTGGTGAGGCTCCACCTTGAACACTGTGTTCAGTTTGGGCCCCTCACTACAAGAAAAACCTTGAGGTGCTGGAGTGTGTCTAGAGAAGGGCAATGAAGCTGGTGAGGGGTCTAGAGCACAAATCTTATGAGGAGCAGCTGAGGGAACTGGGGTTGTTTAGCCTGGAGAAAAGGAGGCCGAGAGGAGACCCTATTGCTCTTTACAACTAGCTGAAAGGAGGTTGTATCGAGGTGGGGGTTGGTCTCTTCTCCCAAGTAACAGGCGATAGGACAAGAGGAAATGGCCTCAACTTGCACCAGGGGAGGTTTAGATTGACTCTGAGGAAAAATTTCTTCCCTGAAAGGTTATCAAGCATTGTAACAGGCTGCCCAGGGAAATGATGGAATCGCCATCCCTGGAGGTATTTAACAGACGGGTAGACGTGGTGCTGGGGGGCATGGTATAGTGGTGGACTGGGCAGTACTGGGTTTATGGTTGGATTTGATGACCTTAAAGGTCCCTTCCAACCTAGATGATTCTATGATTGTAACACTGCTGACCAAAGTTGAATGCCATTCATTCAAGCAATTTGCAACAATTAATGGTTAATGGGTTAGTTTCTTCTTGACCTAGGTATTAATTTATACTCTTGCTGTATTGCATGTCAGATAAAAACCCAAACCTCTCTCTTTCCGGTAATTAAATGTTAACTGTATAGCCTGCTGACAAAAGGCATTCATCATGACAGGACAAAGGATTAAGAAATAAGTGACAAAAGACATATTAGCCTTGTAAAGAATTAAATTGAGTCCCTTCTTGGAAGAAAATAGGAAGATGACATCATTTATAGGTGCTGCTTAGAAACATAGGGACTGAGTTTGAACTGATATTAACCAACACAGTTAAAAAGACATAGATAGAAAACTAGATGCAAAATTCAGGCAGCTCAAGTTTGTTACTGAGGTTAGTGATAGACTTTACTCATGACCTTAGTTACTCACAGAAAGACACCACAAGTAGCCCATCAGTGTCAAACAGCATCATAAGGAAACATTATCCACCAATTTTTCACGTGTAGGAAGAGCTCTTTCTCCAGGCTAGAGTCCTTCTGCCATAAAGGTGTCAAAACACCTCAGAATTGTGGCTGATTACCTGTACCATTGGATATTAATAACAATTAAGAATTTTCCTGGTAGTCTTCCCTATATTTCAGTTCAATCCTCTGTAAAATACAACTAGTGTTTTCTGTCTGACTGAGAGCTGGTGATGCCTGTGAGGTTCTTAGATACTAGAGGATGGAGATCATACAATAAAAGGGCTAGACCAGCCCACTTCCACCCTGAGGGTGGCATTCAAATGATCAGCACTTGTCATTGACTGTCACTCTGAGACACCTCACGGTCCTTCACAGATCCCTCATTACACCTCAGTAAAGCTGGTAAAGGAATCATTTTTGCCCTAGGCATATGTAGAGATATCCATATATATAAGCTGTCTTTGCTACATTATTTCTACATCCATGCATGTCCCAGCACAGAATATACCTGTACTTGAATGTCTGTAAATCCTGAAATCCCAGTAAATTCCTCAATTGCAAAGTCATGGTAGAGCACTTGCAAACCTTGGGCTTGATCTCCTTTCACTTGCAGTGGTTTCTCCCACTTATGCCTCCTTTGCTACAATGAGAAAAAAATAAGCTCTCCTTTTTCAGATCAGATCCTCTAGGTGAGATGCTTACAAAGAAAAGTTTGGGTTTTTTCCTGAGGATTCATACTGCCTGGTGTGATATCAAGCAATAGGTGAGAAACAAGTTAAACACAGGGACAGCTATAACTGTTGACTAACCAAAGCAACTTGTATGGTTTCACCTAACACAAGGTAACTGAGAAGAGATTTTTTCACCAGTGATGTCATTGTGATGACACTGCTGCACAAACAACTCTTCATGCCCAATGAGATTGTCAGATAAATAACAGTGGAGGAAGGTGAGACACTGTCTTTGCCCCAGTAGCTGCTTCTTGAAGACAGCTTGAGTAAGCTGATTCCTGTTCTTCTCAATGTCTTTTCTTCAGAAGGAGCATTTAAGGAAAATGACCTTTTTGGAGTCCTGCCTAGGAGACTGCCCTGCCCTTGTCAGCCAGATCTCCTGAGTCCGGGGCACAAAATCCCACAGACAGGCAGAAGTTCCTTGGGCAGTTTGCATATCTTGTCATGGAGAGTGCTGTTACCTCGTTGATCTACTGAGAACCAGACAGGATGTATTCAACTACAGACTGATATTCGGTAGGAAGACAAATAACAGTTTTATCTCTACGCCAGTTGCTAAAGTGTAAGTTGCATAACAAGAACAATTTCACCAAACTGGGAAAAAAAAAAAGAAATTTTCAATTCTATCCAGATTAAATATATGTAACTCTAGATGTTTCTCAGCTGTGTGAATGTGCATTGATAATAAGCAGTGTATATGCCATGAAAAACATGAAGCAAGTTGACTAACTTTGAAACCTCAAGACTTTTTCATAGCAAGTGAAGCATGAAGCGTGTTGTTTGTGTATATATATATATATGCACATATATATATATGTGAAGCTTGAACAAAATCTGCTGAGTTTTTTTCATTACTGTTCCTACAAAACATCAGCTATTGCAGAATGTCACTCTGGTGAAAATACGAGCATATGTATGAAATTGATTTAATGCCAGCTAAAGGAACATTAATCTAGCTGCAAATTTTCACTGCAGGGACATGGTGCAGTAAATTTCTGCTAGTCTAACACTAGAGTTGATATTGCATGATATATGACATTTTCATTTGGAAAAGAAAAGAAAACTTTTCTTCGAAACCTTAATTGACTCTCTTATATTTCTGGTTACAAATTGTACTGGATAATAAAGGCAATAAGTATAGCAAGTAAGATCATATTTTTCAAACACTCTGAAAGATACACAATTAAAGCTGCCCAGCTCACTGTATGCTCTTCATTCTCTTCATAATATCTGCGAGTCAACAATCTTAATTCACATTGATTTCCTACATGGATTTTTTGGTTACTAATATCCAAGCAGGACAAAAAGAAAATGCCTGTGCTTCCAAGAAATCCTTAAAAGTGAAGTCCAGAATTAGACTGCCTCATAGGATGTTCTGCAGTGATTCCAGGTAAGGAAAGGTCATAGGACTGCGCTATGACTCCTCAGTGAGAGTTCAATATGGAGTTGTTTTCTTTTACTGTGCTTACCTGAAACTTACGTAGTCACAGCAGTAACCGCAGTGACTTCATATGCTCCAGATATGTACAAGGATAAGCATTTTATATAAAACAGCTCACCAAAAGGAAAAGGTGTTGGTGCCATCCCTACTGCTCTGCATAGAGGTCAGAGCTTTGGATCAGCGGATGGGGAAACAGTGCTGCTCTTTCAGAGTCGGCAAACCACAGGCAGGTCTCACGAAGGTGGTAGCTCACAGCAGAGATGGTTAAAAACAGCTCTGAGACCTTCTGTTAGTTCTACTCCACTGGCTAGTATGTAAATGATTTGGCTGCTCACTTTCACAGGGTGACACATCAAGGGTAAATGCCTTTTTCTGCCTGATTCAGACCAAGGACCATTGATCTGAATTTGAACATTATCTTATGTCATTAGGCAGTCTGAATGGAAGCATGGCCCTATTTTCTTCAGCAGAGCTATTTTTCTTACTGCAGGAAAGAATCTTGCTTTATTGCATCATTTTCCTTTTTCAGCAAAGATAGGAAACAAGAAGCATCTGCAGGAGCAGCCACTCGTGCTAGAAGGTACTTAACGTCTATAGAAACAGTACTGACCTTTTGGTCTGAGATTGCTTTAGATCCCAGTGATAGTGTAGCTGATACCCCTTATACACACTACCTTTCTGATTCCTGCCAGCCTTTCAGCTATTCCAGCATGAATTCTCCTTCTGCCTTTCTCTGCATACGTGTACATGTACACACACATACCCCAGATGCCCAACCATACAGACAAGCTACGCTTACAGACAGCTGGGCTTGCAACTGGGCATGCTTTGTTCATCCAAAGAAGTAACACAAAACAGTTCGACAGCTCCTGCAGCCTCAGTCCATGCTTCATGCAGTCTTCCGTCAGATATTCAGCTGGTGCAGGCTGAAGAAGGCAGGTCCTTCTTCCTTTTAGTGACTTGCTGAGTCCCCATGTGGGAAGCCTTCCCCCCGCCACCACCACTTTTCTTAGTGAAGTTCTGGTTGCAGGGCACCCTCGGGACTCGACTGGCTGTTAAGGTAAGCGCTTGGACTGACTCCAAAGATACTTTGAAGTCTACAAAGGCAGGAGGTTTTTGTGAAGCATTGCCAGTCCACTGTCTGTCTGTCAAGTCTGACTTGCCCTCTACAGTCCTGCCATGCTACCTACCTGGATTTTTTTTTTTTTTTTTTTGCTCTGTCCCTCCAGAGGGAACAGTTGGTATGGGGTTTTACAGTATTTCCAGTGGCAGACATAAAGAGACCCTGATGTCCCTGCACAGGAAAGGAACACAGTCATGACAATCATACCAAAAAAAAAGGTTCTGCTGTGTTCTGTAACAGATACTTTATTGCAAACTGTAAAAGTGGTCCCATTTGTACCTGTTAATAAAGGCAGACCCATCTGCAGTCTTTGTTCAGCCTTTCCAAAGTAATCTGTTCCATGGATTAGCTGAGGTTCTGCATATGCCACCTCACGAACAAATGATAGATGTTGCAAATAGTCACACCCTTAGGTTTCCTTAGGACTCTGTTGGGAGCAGTCCATTCTGAAATCTAAACTATCCCATTTGCCATGCAGGGATCAGAAGTATATTCAGCAAGAACTGAAATGGAAAATCTCAGAGGCAGCATAAATAGAATCAGATTGTCCTTAATTTAATGGAGGAAGGACAATAAAATGTAAACAAAAAATGTCCAGCTTCAATCTGAGAGTTATTCAATTGTCCAGGCTTGCAGACTAAATAAAAAAGTTTGGATAAGAATTAATGATGGTAGAGGAAAGAGAGGATGGTTAAAAGCGATGCAGTGTTTTTACGTAATATGCATTTTGTACACTAAAATAGCTGAACTTCCTTTGAATGTGACCTTCTGACAGAGAATAAATCTGACAAATTTCACTCTAAGGGTGGAGATGCAGAAGATAACAAACAGCTACAATCGATAGCGGAACAAAGAGATAACTCCACCTCTTGGCAATAGGGAAAAGCATGGGTCTACTTGGTAAGTGTGCACTTCTCTTGCTCTACTGATTCACCCAGTATAACCCTGAAAGGTTTTGGTGCTGCCTGCTTCAGAGATTCCTACAAACACTCTCTAGCCAACTAAATTGTGATAAGGAAAATTTTCTTCTAGCTCATAGTATTTATAGATTATTTCTGCCATTATAGATTAGAGGCAGATGGAAAAAAGGAACTGAAATAGTTACTCTCTGAGGGCTGTAAAACTGAATTATAAGTCACAGTTCACATTTTAAAATGTAAAAAGTCGAATAATCACACTTTGATGATTTTGGAAAGAAAAGTTTTGAATGAACTTATTTCTTCATCTACATGGGCTATTCTGAGTCCTCTGAAAGACTTTTGTTCTTTCAAAAGAGTTAAAAATGTTGTATTTTCTTAAGATTGGTACATTATTTTTTCCTAGAACATTTGTTTGTCAATGGCTTCCACATCACTAGATGTAGCCATCAACTCTTTCCAAAGTTCTTCCCTTTTTACCTTTGTACAAAAAAATAAAATAGGTCAGTGGTCAGGATTTCTATTACATCTTCTCTGGACTAGGAGAAGTCCTCTGCTGAACTCTGCATTGCAGTTCACAATGACTTTCTTGCAGTGGAGAGTCCAGCACTGGACATAGTACGGCAGATGTGGCCTCATAAGAAAACTCCAGGCCCAGCCCGTCTGCAGTCTGATCATTTTCAATTTGCATTTCACATGGCAGCAGATGAAGGTATTCATTACCTTCCAGGTTCACCTTTTTATCCTGTGTGATGAGGAGTTGCGCATTTGCTATGACAAGTGACCCTCAGATTTTTGGCAGCAGAAGTTGCCAGCTTTCCAATATTGTAGTTTTCAAAGTTTTAGGACAATCAGGCTGTCAACGCCATGGGCTGTTGACCTAACAGGATTGTCAGCAGATGTCCCCACTGAATCCCTCCTGATTGTTGTGACTTTCTAACACATTTCTATTTGGTTTCAGGATGCTTAACAGAACTGCAGAACACTTCCCCAAATAACAAGGGTAACAACAACAGTAACAACAGCAGCAGAAGGAAAAAAGACTCACGCAATCAGTCAGGGAGGAAATTAGGACACTGAGGTTGGGAATTGGGGGTAGGAGGGGACACTGCAACTGACAGGAAAGTAGATTGAGTTTGAAAAGATTTTTACAAGAGGACTCAAGAATATCTCACCTGAGACTATCTGCGTGCTCACCTTCCGAGATGGCTTCACCATCAGAGCAAAAGAGACAATGCTTTTTGAAAACTAAGACAGCACATACACAGGAAATCCATTGTTACATGGCCAGGTGGGATCAGGCTAAAAGAAAAAGAGATACACATTTCTTAGACTATCACAAAGAGTTAAGAAGAACTAAGTGAAGTTCCTTCAATTTAGATGTAAGCCAACACTATAGGTACTAAAAATGAGTAAATCTGACCTAGAACTGCACAATGCAGGCACTAGTAGACTGGGTAACTAGAAGACAAATTTTAATTTCTCCAGGAGACGCACCTGTATTCTCTTTGTGGTACAGATAGAAGTATGGGATTTTCTGAAAATGTGATTTGGGGATTTTTTTAAGTTTTTTCTTTCCAAGTTTTAGCAGCTTGACCCCTGCCTGAACAAGGAAAGAAAAACGAGTCTTTCAGAAGCGCCTGTTTCACACTGAGATTAGATCTCCCTCTAACAGCACACTATTACTATGCATAAAGCCAGCAAGAAACACAGTCATCTGGAAGCAGGAGATCTTCTCACTCTGCTAGTGACTCAGGTATAGACCTTGAATAAGTTATTTTATAGGATCCTAGAATCATAAAGTGCTAGGGGTTGGAAGGGACCTCTGGAGATCATCTAGTCCAACTCCCCTGCCAGAGCAGGTCCGCCTACAGCAGGTTGCACAGGATGGCATCCAGGCGGGTTTGGAACGTCTCCAGAGTCGGACACTCCACCACCTCTCTGGGCAGCCTCTTCCAGTGCTCTGCCACCCTCAAAGAATTTCCTTCTCCTCCTTACCTCTCTGTTCTTTAGTTCTCTGTTTTGCTGTGTGAGCAACAGACAAGTGGCATCTCTGAGGATTTACAGCAGGTCTGGCTTTGATATGATGTGTCTAGATTACTGCAACATAGCCAAACCAGAGGATCTACCCTTTCTCTAAGCCTGGCACTGGCCTGTTTTTCTTACACATTGCAGCATTTCTCATGATGGAGAGGTTTCAGCTACACAGAGGCACTGAACTTTCCTTCTTCACCCAATATATCTTCATCTTCCAGCAAGGTCTTTCCTTGGCAGTTATAGTAAAAATTCTCTACTAGCTGAAAATAGTTCCTAGTTTTTCACTGTCTATTTATACATGAGATGCCTCGTCAGCGCTCAGTAGTTTTCTTGGCATTTTAGCAGGGCAGATGAAATTCGAATTTTCTGACCCCTATTTGTGCTCCTAATTCCCAACCTGTCTCTTTGGCTACATCCTGATTAATGAAATAAACAGGACCAGAACAGCACAGGACTAGAGCCTGAGCATTGTCTGTAACACATGCTTTTTTTTATCTGCATAATGTCCTGCACTTCTGTAGACTTGTCAGGCTGGTTCAGGGAGCAGCATAGACCAAGAACCATTCTCCAGAGGCAGTTTGGATGCAGATGTGTGTTTTGGAGAAGGGAATTTAGCCATGTTTACATAATCTGCAGTATGCAACCTCTCCCCAGGGCCAGTTTTCTAGTAGAGATGTAGCCTTCTGTATTTCACCTGGCATGAATTTTGAAATGCATCCTTAAAGTAGTTGTAAAATGCCCCATTCTAGGAATGCTGCTGCATGATTTTGACAGCCACAAAAGATTTCCCCATGAAGGAAAAGAAGGGTTTCTTAGCACTTGCATCTGGGAGACAAAACCTTCTTCAAAAATGACTTGTAATTCTCAATAGCACAAGAGATGAATGACCAGTGCACTTTCCATAGAAACTTTGCTCTCAGATCCTCTAGGCACATCTGAAAAAAATGCTTGATCTCTCTATGAGATCTGTCCTGTCATAAAATGGAGACTGTCACAGAAAGAACTTTAAGATCTTGAAAGGAAAACGGTATGCAAAAGCAAAATATAATTATTGCTGTACAGCATTCAGAATTTTCTTTCAGTTCTTGTGGCTTTTATAATAAAAGGTGGTAGGATGGAGGATCAGCACATAACATAGTGCAGAAAACATTTGCACTGACTTTATATCCATGCTTCTCCATTGAGTTTTGTTGACCTACTTAGAGAAGCAGGAGAGAAGATTCTGGCCTAGAGAATCTAACATCAACAACAAACCCCATTTTCTAGGGGAAAAATTTGCATTTTGTTTTTCATTCTCTTCCAACTTTTTTCTTAATAAAACTTCAGACAATAAAAGCACAATAAATACAGGTACCACATTAAAAATACTCCTCCACCTGAAAAAATTATGTTCTTAAATCAATTTTGGATTCCCTCCTGTCTTTATGATGATACGCTGAATGGTTCGTTTGTGCTGAAACTATCATACAAACTGTTAAAAGGCCATAAATCCAAATTATATATTAAAATATGCATTTAGCCCAGGAACTTAAACCAGACTAAGTTAAAAAATTCTTTTTCTCTTAAATTATCTTAAAGTCTTTACTGACGTACATTTTCTTTTCCCCACTGATTTTACTGACAGACAATTTTGATAGATTCTGGTTTTTACCAGCTTTCAATATTTCATGACAGTTGGCGAGTCAGTGTTGACATACTGATAGGATTTGATATGACCACCAATACTTAAAAGTAAACTTTAATTTGGAAGTGACAGCTGCCGTCATTTTAAACAGATATACACTCCTGATATATTATACCTGCCTTGTATAGGAGCAGAATATGATGCTAGTAAGCCACTGAAATCTTTGTCTTGTTTTCTCTTGGGTAAAAGTCCTCAAGGGAGCAAGTATCCTTTTTTCTCTTTCCTATGTATTTATTTATGCATTTACCCATTGCTACCATAGGATTACAGGCATCAGGTATTCCAGCACGGTTGAAAAGAATGTCAGTAAGGTCACACAGAAAGATTTGGAGTGTTTCACAGTAGCAGAGGCTCAGGGCAGAAAAGGTAGGAGCCATCTGTGAAGTGCAGTGTTTTCCAGCTCCTGGTCCTCGTGACCTGGTGTCCTCATGGGACACAAGATCTGGGAACTCCTAACAGCAAGAAACTGCAGACCCTGACTTAAGGGGCAGTATCATCCCATGCCAGCCAAGTTTCCACACCCTTGTTTAAAGTTCATTTTCAAAGAATCATAGAATCATTTAGGTTGGAAGGGACCTTTAAGATCATTGAGTCCAACCATTAACCTAGCACTGCCAAAACTGCTGCCCGCTCTTGAGGAAGTTGTAGACTGCCATGAGGTCACCCCTCAGCCTTCTCTTCTCCAGGCTGAAGAAGCCAAGTGACATCAGCCACTCCTTGTAAGTCTTGCCCTCGAGGCCTTTCAATATCTTGATTGACCACCTCTGGACACACTTCAATAGTTTGATGTCCTTTTGAGGTGCCCAAAACTGCACACAGTACAGTGTATATCATAGAATCATAGAATGGTTTAGGTTGGAAGGCATGTTAAAGATCATCTAGTTCCAACCCCCCCTGCCATGGCCAGGGACACCTTCCACTAGACCAGGTTACTCAAAGCCCCATCCAACCTGGCCTTAAACACTTCCAGGGATGGGGCCTCCACAACTTCCCTGGACAACCTGTTCCAGTGTCTCTCCACCCTAAAAATGTCTTCCTAATATCTAATCTAAGTCTACCCTCTTCCAGTTTAAACCCATTACTCATCCTGTCACTACATTCCCTGGTAAAGAGTCCCTCTCCACCTTTTCTCTATGCCCTGTTTAGGTACTGGAAGGCCATTATAAGGTCTCCCCGGAACCTTATCTTCTCCAGGCTGAACAACCCCAACTCTCTCAGCCTGTCCTTATAGCAGAGGTGCTCCAGCCCTCTGATCATCTTTGTGGCCTCCCCTGGACTCGCTCCAACAGATCCATGTCCTTCTTATGTTGGATGCCCCAGAACTGGACACAGTATTCCAGGAGGGGTTTCACAAGAGCAGAGCAGAGTGGCGGAATCACCTCCCTCGCCCTGCTGGCCACGCTGTTTTTATTGCAGCCCAGGATGCAAATGGCTTTCTGGGCTGCAAGCGCACATTGCCAGCTCATGTTGAGCTTTTCACCCACCAACATCCCCAATTCCTCCTCAGGGCTGGTCTAAATCCACTCTATGTCCAGCCTGTGCATAGGATTGCCCTGACCCATGTGCAGGACCTTGCACTTGGCCTTGTTGAACTTCATGAGGTTGGCATAGGCCCACCTCTCCAGCCTGTCCAGGTCCCATTGGATGGCATCCCTTCCCCCTAGCCTATCTTATATTTTGTAACAGATTTTCTACAGTCAGACCATGGGCTGATGCATATTCCTAGGGATAGCAGTTAGGATCATTTTATGAGGTTTCTTACATTCTGACACTACAGTTCTGTGCTGTCCATAGCAATGATGCCAGCAGATAAACAACTTTTGTAATTTTGACTTTAAAAAAAATATATATATAACAATTAAAACCAGGATTATTGTATCTAATCTCCCCTTATACTCAGTGATATAAAGACCAAATTCTTCCACTTTCTTCCACTAGACCGATCTACATCAGGGTGTCTCTCTAAAGAGTTGCTAACAAAAAGCTCCTACCACCTTTGCAGGGGTGTTAACATAGTCTGTTCATATATTTTCAGGTGCTGTAGCACATCAGCTGCAGCAAAACAAGATTTGCAACTTGGAAAACGGAGATCTCTGGAGAAAACATTTTGGTGCGTTGTCTTTTAAGAAAGTAAAAAGCTGTTTTCAGCAAGCCATTATTTCCTTGTTCTTACTGAATGCAGTATTAGGGAGCTGTCTGAATATTAGCTATACAGTTATTCATAATAACTAGATTCCATTTAAGACTCTTACACAGCAGACCTGACAGTAACTGTGTTATTACTGCACATCTGCCCACCTCTATGGCAATACCTTCTACTTGGGCATCAGAGCTCCTCCTCTTGCTTAATGCATCCTACCTCAGGTCATTTTCATAAAGTAGGGAAAATGCAGTTATGCACATTTTGTACACAGGAGGTGAACACAGGAACACTACAATGGCTTATGTGCAACTCTGTGCTACAGACATAAATTATACTCCAGGATCTAAATTACAGCTCTACTGCAATTTCCTTTTCTCTTCCATTAAACTAAATTTGTTTAAAGCAATGTAGCAGCAGATCTTCTATGTAGAAGAGTCGTGTTGCATTAAAGGCTTCCCCTCTTCGCTAGCTGCAGACTACTAGAGAAGGGGGAATGGCAGGCAGCTTATAATTGGTGATGCAAGGACTCAAACAGGTAGGAATCACCTGAGCTAACGAGCAATCTGTACTACAGTTGTCTACTATGTCTGATCATGACATTGTCGTTCAAGATATTCTAGAGTCTCCCATCTGGCTTCCGACAGCTGGTCTTTAAGACTGTCAGTCTGTGAAGTAATGCCTTATTTCAGACTTCCTTGTGCAGTTGTTCAGACACGTCAAACTACCTCAGGTGTCACTGGAAGCCTATTTGTAGGCAACCAAATCAAATTCCAGGAACCTATGGGCAACTAAATCAAGCTCCAGCTTGAATTCAGCCAGCCCCACGGTGTTTAGCTGGTGCAGCGTCACACAAGGAAACAATGTCTGTCTTTCACACTTGGCTAGTCCTATCTCTTTTAAAGCTGTGTTCACTGCCCACTCTTTGCATGGTCAGCAATTTCCTACTCCAGTAATCTTTTAATGTTCCTCTTTGCGTTGCTATAAAAGTGTAATCCCCAGTGAGCTAAAAAACTTAATTTCTATGACTTTATGAGATGTCAGTTTGGAGGAGGTCAGGAGAAAGGGTTCTGATGTTTATTATTAGTAACTGGGGATTTTATTTTTCAGCTGCTCTTAAGTTGTTAAGTCTTAAGTTTAAGGCATCTGCTTTGGGAGGTCATCAGCTGTATGAATTATAACCTGACTTCGAGCCGGAGGTTTAAGTACACAATGTGAATCACTTGACTGATGCCCCGTTTGATCAACTCTGCAGTCAGGGTCTGCTGAAAACCTGACTGCACAGACAATACTACAGCATCCCTGGCTGGCAGGAGGATTCAGGGTCAGTAGCTGCACTATAATAAAATCTGCATCACTGTACAGCTGGCATCTTGCCTACCTTTCCCCCTTGGCTGTCTTTCATTCCTCATGTAAGAGATCCAGGTCTGGAGGCTTTCTTCTGTCCTCCATTTTTTTGTTCAGGCCAGTCTGTCACCCTGTCAGTTGCAAGAATTCCTGTGGTCTTTTGTATCCAGTTGGTTAACCAAGAACATGGTGTCTATTGCACTGCTTCAGTTTCACAGGAGTGCATCTAACCTCAGAGAAAGCCCTGAGCTTTGAGTATAAAGGACAGCTGAAATACCACCAGTGAGAGTTGGTCTATTTTTATATATTTGATTGGGTTTTTAATGAAAGACATTTGTTTGAAAAAGTTGTGCTCTTTATGGGTAAGGGGTTTTTTTGGTTTTTTTTTTACTAAACCAAAGGCATTTTCATTTCTCAGATAGTAAAACTTCCTGTTCAAAAAAAGTTACACATGAATCATTAGGACAATTCAACAATCAAGGAAACCACAATTCCTCATGGGACAGGAAATACAGAAGAGCACACCAGCCTGAGGAAGAGGAAACCTCTGGATTACTCTTCCTATGAGACACCATGGCAGCTTAGATAGACACCATTCAATGCCAAGTATCTCTGAACTGTAATAATTTGAAACAGTTTGATAAAATTGAGCATTTGGATATGAGGTAGATGGACTTGAAAGGCAATGTTCCATTTCTACTCTGCAATGTTCACTGAAAAGATCTATTCTCTGGCCCCTAGCTCCCTGATACTACTGGCAGACTTTGTGGGAAAGTAGCATTGACCTCTCAAGAGGAAGATGTGGTTAGGGAACACTTAAGCCAAATGAACGTGTTCTAGTCTATGGAATCACAGACTACACAAGTTAGGGTGCTGAGAACTGGCTGGTGTCATTGCTAAGCCACTTGCTCTTGTCTTTGAAAGGCCATGTATATTTGGGGAGGTTCCTGATGCCTAGAAGAATGCAGACATGACTCAGTCTTCAAGGAAAGACATCGCCGTCTCTCTACAAGCTCCTTTTAGGTAGTTGTAGAGAGTGATAGGGTCTCCGCTCAGCCTCCTTTTCTCCAAGCTAAACAACCCCAGTTCCCTCAGATGCTCCTCATAAGACTTGTGCTCTAGACCCCTCATCAGCTTCATTGTCCTTCTCTGGACATGCTCCAGCACCTCAGTGTCCTTCTTGCAGTGAGAGACCCAAACTGAACACAGTATTCGAGGTGGGGCCTCACCAGTGCCAAGTACCTAGGGACAATCGCTTCCCTGCTCCTGCTGGCCACACTATTCCTGATACAGGTCAGGATGCCATTGGCCTTCTTGGTCCCCTGAGCACACTGCTGGCTCATATTCAGTTGACTGTCCACCAACACCCTCAAGTCCTTTTCCATGAGGCATCTTTCCAGCTACTCTTCCTCAAGCCTGTAGCACTGCATAGGGTTATTGTGCCTTCCTACCATCAAGTAGTTTAAAGCTAGTGCCTATCTTGGTGTCATCTGCAAACTTACTGAGGGTGCACTCGATCCAGTCATCCAGGTCATCCAGGATGCATGTCTTGAGCAACAAGAGCTCCAAACTTTCCATTGCTTTCAGTTTTATACCAGCTTCAGGACTTCTTTAGACCTCTTTTGATCGATTTACCAGATCCATCCAATGCATTTCAGACTGTCTCTGCTTCTGGTTTGTTTTGCTTTTTACTTTTATCTTGATAGCATGGAAGATATTATTTTCAAGTTTATTCTTGACATTTACCCAAACTATCCAAGCCATTACTCTATAACACTATTATGTCTTATCCTCGTGCTTTCCTTATTACTTCTTTGTCTGCAGTCTTGAAATTCTCCACGTACCTTCAGCCACCTCATTGTCAACATATTTCATCAAGTTTTGCTGTTCTCCAGCATTGCTATCCATATTCCAATATAATGGGCTAGTTAGCCCATATATACTGATTTCAGGGTTATTGTTGCAGATACAATGAAGCAGTATTCATAAAAGGGGAAAATAAATCCGTTGATGAGGTAGATTCAGGGGAGGAGGAGGTTCGAAGTACAATGGGGGCTTAGTTCCCAAGAGCAACAACCTGGGAGGAAGAATATAGAGCAGAGGATGCTTTCTTATTTTATACAGCAAAAATTTATCATAAAAGAAAAATTGCAAAATAGACTATGTCACTCCCCCTCTTCATTTCCTACTAGTGATATATCCACCCTTGTTCTCTACTTACATGCTCCCTGCCTGGAAAAATTACTCTTGAACTCTGGAGGAGTTCAATACAGGACTGGAGTTTGTTACTACCTTATTCCCTTCTCTGTCCTTCCAACACAGATAGGACAGATCATAGCCGGTGACAGAGACTGGATACTTGAACCCTAGGCTAGGATCTTCACTGATAGATCTTCCAATCCCTAGGTCAGGAGTTTTTTAGGTTTTTCATTATATAAAACATATTATTATACTATATAAATATTGATATTTTTATACAATTACAATATATTTGTTATATACAATTTGTTATGAAAGCCTCACATAGTGTTCTATGTATACGATGTATGTTACATGAAATTCATAGCAATTTATATGCAAACACCACAGCAAATGCTTTTTATAGATAGCTATAAATGTGTTTATGAAGTTGGCTATTACATAAAACTACCAGCAACAGCTTCTTGAGGAACCCAGTTCTGTCACTGTATGTTAGGTAAGATCTGAAACACTGTACGGAGCTCCTCAAGAGACGTCAGCCTCGCGCTCTCTGGTTCCTGCTTCCTGATTATATTCAGAGAAGAGGTAGGGGCTCAGATTTGTCTGTTCTAAGTTCGAGGAAATCTGAAGAGGCAGGAGAGTTCAAATGTCACCAGCCTTGAACGGTGCTTGAAAAAGAGTTGTGGAAATGCAATTTTGGAGCTGGACATATCAGTCTCACTTAGACCTTGCGCTAGCTGTCTGCATCCATACACAGATCAAGCCCACAGGCTGGGAAGCTGACTGATAGTTTTATTCCTAAATCTTTGGCTGATATACTGTTCCCAGGGTCGGTCCCATGATTTCTATCTGGGCTGCACTTTTCCAGCAGCTCAAGTATTACTTAACAGGCATGTTTCAAGTCAAATCTCAGCAGCTGCTTGTGTAGCTTGGTGATGTCATCGGATGAAGTATCTATCTCCAGAAATAAAGTACTATTGGTTTGTACCAAACGTCTTTGTAATCACTGGAATCTATCCCACTTGTTAATGCAGAACAGGGAGGGCTGAGTAACAGGAAAATACTCTTAATGTAATAGATTCTTGCTCTGTGGGGCAATTTGTCAGCAACAGTTGGGAAGGTTGTGATCCACATTCGCTCCTGCAAGATCACAGCAAGGGAGGGGACAAGAGACAGCAATTTCTGGAATGAGGAGCAGGGAAAGGGTGCAAAGAGCAGGATAAGCAATTCTCAGAAGCTCTTTGGAAAAATATAAACAATCTGGTAAGAGGGAGGAGGTGTGGGAGCTGAGCAGAAGCAAATTAAAAGGATAATTAGAAGAGAAAAAAAAAAAAAAGAGTTGCTGAGTACATTTTAGCTGGTGAAGCCAGGGATTTCAGATGTATTCACAGCAGACAGATGGTAAAAAAAGAGAAAAAAAACCAACAACCAACAGCACACCCTATAATCAGTTCCTTAGCATGAATATTAGGGGGATTTAGTTAGGGATAGGGAATAAGGAGTTGACAGCCTTAATACACAATTATTTTGTTTTGTATCTTTGCAACAGTGGAAGAGGGATCAGAGCAACCAGAGACAAAAGCCACAACCCTAGTTTATTGTGAGGCATGATCTGGAACAGTCAAATAATCCTCACCATCCACCTAGACTGGTAATTTAACTGTTGTTTCCACATTTCCCTGTGTAAGTGGTTGGGATTCCCTTTTTTCTCAGACATAAATAGCTCTGGGCACCTGGAAGTTTAATTAATGAACATATGAGTTAAATAGGTAAGTCCTTTTGCCATATTAATAATCAATGCATCCTAAAGAAAAAAAGAGTGGAAATAAAGAAGAAATGAAAAAGAACTCAAACACCCCATTTCCTCATCTCTGATAATATCAAATAACAGAAGCCACAATAAGCAAAACAGGGAAGAAGGGAAACCATCTCCCTAATGTTATACAGAAAGCACATATCTTCTTGATGCAACAGGGTGAAAAGCAGACATTTGCAAAGCAGCCCTAACCGCAATGCACCCTCATGACATGGGGCAGAGAACAATGCAGTGAATTGCTTTGGCTCAGTATCACAAATGATGTTGTCTTGCTCTGGTTACAAAAATGGTCCATACAAACCAGCCTGGAGATCTCTACACAGTGTGCTCTAGAGCCTCAGATATACATCTCAATCCTTTGGGGCCAGATGGGCTGTCCCTGTGACATACTCTTTGGCAGAGATGCTTCAGTTTGGATTGCTTCTCTTTTTTAGTGGCTAAAGAGATGCTTTATACACTATCAATTTTCTTGAGGGATGTACTTCAAGAGACGACTTGTTTCACCTGTCTAATCTAAAGCTGGGCTAAACCTATAGTCAAGATGAAAAGAAGCCTTCCACAGACTTGGAGAAAGCCTAAAAATAGGAAATATTTCATTAAAAAATCCAATTCCCACTGAAATTACTAGCAGAACCCCCATTGATTCAATTAAGAGAAGAATCACAGTGTTTATAGCCCCCAAACCCGCTAATACATAATGACATCTGACTCATGAGGACAGTAACCAGAGGCAAGCTATTCACACACTTTATTATTCATGGAATCATGACTCTGGACAGCATAAATGAGACCAAATTGATTTTAAATAGAGAAGTATTTTTATTGAAGGCCAGAACTTTCAGATAATTTTGCTGATTTACCCAATATTTTAAATTTGCTCTGCCTTGCTAATTGGGTAGAATTATAACAGAGGAATTCCTGAAAGAAGAAAGAGTAAAGGTTTGGGCTTTTTAATGTTTGCTTTCAAAATGAAATGGAAATTAAATGGGAATGAAAGACAAAAACAAACACAACCTTTGTGATTCCTCTAATGTAGTCTCTCCTATGAAGATGATTTGATTTTGAAGTGTTGCAATATATACATTGGTTCACGTCTGATTGCAAATACACTGTGGTTTGGGTTGGTTTCTTTTGTGGCTGCTGAGGTACTGCAATTTGTATAAAAAACAAGAAAAGGATTTTCATAGGTGTGTATGTCACAGATAGATGTGAGACCAGGAGGGAGAATTATCCATCCTAACCATGGATCTCCCATATTTAGACCTTATTGAAAGGAGGTTGTAGAGATGTGGGGGTTGACCTCTCCTCCCAAATAACAAGTAATAGGACATGAGGAAATGGCCTCAAGTTGTGCCAGGGGAGATTTAGATTGGATATTAGGAAAAAATTTCTTCACCGAAAGGGTTATCAAACATTGGAACAGGCTGCCCAGGGAAGTGGTGGACTCACCATCCCTGGAGGTATTTAAAAGCCAGGTAGATGTTGTGCTTAGGGCCATGGTTTAGTGGTGGTTTTGTCAGTGTTAGGTTGATGGTTTGACTTGATGATCTTAAAGGTCTCTTCCAACCTAGGTAATTCTATGATTCTATGACTCTATATTTCCCTTCACTCCATGTTGTGCTGCTCATGTGAGTTTCTGGACACGGTCATTGTTACAAAGACCACAAACTCCAAGAGAGGGCTGCAGCCTTCCTGGCCCTGTCCAGGGAGGCAAGTAAAAGACCAGCCAGACTCTCCTTCTACAATCTTTGCAAAGTCCATGCTTTGCCATAGCTTTCCCAGAAACCCTCAGAGACAGCTCCCCAGCTTCCCTGCTCCCTTCAGGCCACCAGTACCAGTCTTACAATGAGCTGCATTAAACATCATCAGCTATAGGAATTTTTCTGCAACAGCTCTGGCGCAGATCATGTTTCCTCCAAGCCTCTTCTTCTCCTAGCTGATGGATGCATCAAGTCCCTTTTTTGTGCTGCCTGAAGTAGGAAATAAAAATGGCCTGGAGGACCTGACACAGAAAGAAATGTCAGAATATGGTGAATAACACTGTATTCACTGAAGGTACAACCTTCCTTTCAGAAGAATTTCTGAAGAATAAAAGCCTCCATTTTCCCCTGGCACTATGCCTGGCTTTCAACAGCTATTTCCATATTTCACTTGTTTCATCTTGAAGGCTGTGATTCCTTGATAGATCAGAACTTGCATCACTTCATCTCCCACTTAACTAATTTGATGAGGGAAATGGAACTGCTATGGTGGCAATTTAAGTGTATTAAAGAAAAAAGTTAATGAAAAATTTTGATTCACCAAATTTAAAGTCCATTTCCATTACATTTAATAAGTTCAGCCTCTCTTAGTTCATCTGTACTTATCTTTAAGTCTGCATGGCTGGGTGGCATTAGAAATAAGAAGATTATTCATAGTAGGGTGCTCTGCCTATGAACTTTTTCTTAGCTCTCAGTGGAGATAAAGAATCTCTGCTCAACTGTATATCATTTCATAATCACATGAGTGGTCAGCTTTTCTGTTCTTATAAAATCAAATCTCACACCATCAGCCACAGACCTTTCAGAAAATACCAGAAGGGGTATAATTAACTCAAACAGAGTAATCATTAAAGTATGAGGATAGTCTGACACATGCTTTTTTATTTCCCTCCAAGCATACATGAATTATGAGATCCAAATCACAGCTCTTGTAAGGGACTAGTACGTGCATTTGTGTAGGGAGAAGGGAGGGAAGGGAACTTGCTACATGAATTCTCGCCCTTTCAGTTTAAATCCATGCACAAACCATTTAAATCTGAAAGCCTGAATCATGATGTGATGCACCACATCAGGGGAAAGTAGGTGAGGAAGTGAGCCCAAGGAAAATGCTCTGCAACAATTGACATAAGCGTAGTGGGGAGAGAGCACGCTAAAACGCTGCCACTAGAGTGGCAGCAGGTGCTTAAATTCTGAAAGATTTAAGGAGTGATGGTCGGGGGTGTGGGGTGTGGAGTAGGATAAAAAATCTTCCACACAATCTTGCAGCAGCAGCAGCTGGTGCTTCCTTGTCTGTGGAGTAAAGGAGAGGGGAGCGAAGCCCTTGGAGCCGGCGTGGGAGCAGGTGGGGGAAGGCGCCGCTGTTATTTGCAGCAGACGTTCCTTAGCAACAACCTTGAGCAGATGGAAGCCTGGGTACCGCTGCGCAGGGGCTCTGTCAGCAGCCCCTCATCCCCCTCAGCCTCTGCCCTGGGCAGGGGGAGGTAAGGCAAGACAGCAAAGTTTACCAGAGAGCTTTTCCCCTGACAAAAAGAAAGGGATGAGATCATCTTTGCTTGTGCTAGCTTGAAGCCCAAAGAGATGTGAACAAATTTTATTAAACAAGCTCTATAAATACCAACAACATTGTTGTAATTAGATACATAGTAGTGATAAGTAATTATAGAAGAGTTACATGTATAGAAATACATATTCTTTTAATATGGCTGAGTAACTTGGTTTTCTAGGGATGCTGAGAAATCTTGGAAACTTGGAAAAAGTGTCTTAAGGCTATTGTGAACACAAATGGGGAAAAAAACAACAAAAAAGGGAGATACCAGGTCTTAATCTGCATCTGAAGTACAATAGAAGGTGATGATCCACAGTAAAAAAGGTTATTTGAAACTGGGCAGTTCACAGATGCAGATGATTTCACAGCAAGTATACATTGACGGATGTATTACTGCATTAAAGAAAACGAATCTTCTGGGGGATTACTAATAAATCTTATACATAGAGAATGTGGAGAATCACATAAGTTGAACATAGCTAACAGAGGTGGAGCTGCCTGTAGACAGTGCCCATAAGACTGTAACAAATACCACCAAATTGCCCAGGCACCCCATTTTTCTTCAAAATCAGGTATGGAGAAGTGAGAACTCTGATATCCTCTATTATGTTACTGTATGTGTAAATATTGTCTTACTATCATTAAAGGAAAATAAGTCCTACAGCCTGCAACTGATCTGACAACATGCCCTTGAGACTTGGTTGTAATCTGCATGCAAAAACAAAGGGTAATAAAAGTACAAAGGCCATAAGACTTCATGGTCAATAAAGAGCCATAATTGTCTCTGGGGGGAAGGACAAAAGCCCTCTTTTGAGAGTTTGTACATAATAAGATGTGGTGGCATTTTATGTACCTCCTAAGGGCCAGGATGTTGTTTGAAACACGTTGGTGGCCAAATTAGGATTACATCAGCCAGACTTGCGCCCTCAATGACTCTTTTCTATGAGTATCCCCATTAATGAAAACCTGATAGATTAATTGATTTATCTTGGTTGATTACCTTGATTAATGAGGACCTAGGTGAACATCTTAAAGACTTAGGAATAGCTCTGTAGCCAGCAAAAGCAGATAAACACTCGATTACGTATTCCGGTGAGTCAAGCTCACCCATATGGGATTTCATCTCCTGTGTCTCCATTTCCCTTCTGCTAATCTAACCTCTTAGCAACATTTTAGCAATTCCTGTGAGTGATGCAAGCCTTGAATAGAAACGGGAAAACTACAGATGAGTCTGAACTTACTTCCATTAAAGCCAATGGATGCTTTATTCCACTAATTTCAAGGACACTAGTCTAAGCGATAACGGTATTTAATTTTATTTCTTTGGCAACGTCTGGACAAAATGAAGATAACTCCTTTTTCTTGCTTCTGTAGAAGTATAGATGAAAAAGAGTGTAAATAGAGTACTGCTGGAGTTCTGTTTCTTATCCGAATTTGCTGAATAGCCAGAATTGTGCAATTTTGAGATGGTTAGTTTTACCAGCTTCTCATGTGTACCCTACCAGTTTGCCCATTTCAAACCTTTCAGTCCACTTGCTCATCCACCGGGTTACCAAAGTTTCTGATGATTCTCAGCTTCTTGACAGCTCATCTGACAGACGGGGCAAGATGAGAGCACAGAAAGGCTTCATGGTCCCTCAAGAATCAAAACTCCCTGTCTGCTAGCCAGAAGACCACCACGTTCTTGGGGTCTCCAGGGTTTCCGTAGCTCCTGTTCATCAGCTCCAGAGTCAGGGCTCAATCCCCTTTCACAGAGGATTTTCAATTGTTGTTTTTCCTCTGACAAGCAGTAAAACAAAATTTCAAAATATTAGGTCTTATGTAAAAGACTTCCCTGCCCAGACTCCTTAATCCAAAACTTAGGAGCAGGCTGAACCAGCTTTGGTACACAAACTAAGTGATATAATTTTGTTTAGCACATAGCCAGACAACGTTGTTGCATGGTCTCAGATGTGGCCATTTCTCAGTTCCCAATTATTGTCCCATCAAGTCCATTTCTATGTAATACGAAGTGGACCGTGCTAGACCTGGAGGGGGATGGAGGGTAGTGGTGGTTCTGTTTGTTTATTTCTTTCTTTATTATTCAGTGTAACAGTCAAGGAGGTTCCACAGAATCACAGAACCATAAGGGTTGGAAGGGACCTCTGGAGATCCGCTAGTCCAATGCCCCTCACAGAGCAGGGTCACCTAGAGCAGGTTGCAGGATGGCGTCCAGGCAGGTTTGGAATGTCTCCAGAGTCAGAGACTCCACCACCTCTCTGGGTAACCTGGTTCAGTGCTCCATCACCTCGAAGTCAAGAAGTTCCTCCTCAAGTTTAGATGGAATTTCCTATATATAAGTTTGAGCCCTTTACCTCTTGTCCTATC
>VZSF01005912.1:0-25581 GCA_013398295.1 Chionis minor | reverse complement strand
TGGTGCCAGGGGAAACTTGACTCTGTTGCCTTGTGTTTCCAGAGCCTGAGCCGGGAGCCAGGTCGCCTGCCTGGGGGTGGCAGCGGGTCCCGGCTCCCCGCAGTGGGGTGCAGAGGGGTGCGGGGGGGGGCAGAAATATTTTCTCTTGGTCAGGAGCGTGCTGGGGAAGGGGGAGGAAGCGTCTCCCTGGTGGAGGCACCCTCTTCTCTGCTGCATTTGGGGTTGGGCAAGGCGAAAGAAGCTCGTCAAAGCCATTTGGCACCTGTGGGAGGCCAGATCTTGTGGGAACATAAACGTCTTCTGCTTCGGTTTGCCACGGTGACTAGAGCCGGAGTCGGTAGGAATCAAGGGAGAGGTCCCGAAGTCAAGGGAGAGGTCCTGAAGTCCTCCGGTGGCCGAGGGTTTCTCTCGCTCTCTTGATTTGAAATTTGAGCTGAACCAGAAATACGCAGGGTTGGAACTGGGCACCATCCTCATCCCCACAGAGGGATGGTAACGATGTCTGGAAACCCTGTCTGGGATAAACCAGGGCACTTCTGGTTCTTCAGCCTGTGACTCTGCCTCCTCCCAGCGTTGCACAGCTCTGGCAGCGTTCTTGGGGAAGTCGAGAGCCATATGCCCCTTTCCACATGCCCCAGACCAGCTTGTTCGCACTAGTTTGTGGCTAGAAACCAAAATGACTTTCCCAAAGCCTTGAAATTTGCATTTGGCAAAGTGCAGCCATCCTTCCTGAGCTGCTCTGGTGGAGAGCGGCCAGGATTTTTATTTATTACAATGCAATATGCAGAACCTTCCTGGTCAGCGCAGTGGCACTTGTCACCCGAATCCCAGCAAGGAAAGCAGAAACCCACGGGAAGGCTTGTGGCTGAACCCCGACCTCGGTCGCTGCTCTCAGAGTATTGCAGCCTCCCCACTTCTCTTCTAGAAGTACTTAGGACCAAATTGCTGAACACCACCAAAAAAGAAATTACTTTAATTGCCGCAGCAGACTTGGTGAAGTATTGTCTAGTGGGGATGTTTGTCCGTGCTTGATTTTCTGGCTTCTTAGCTGCGTCTTTTGAGTGGTTTTGAAGACAGACATCCAACATACCTGATTTATCTTTGCTCACCGTATGAGCAGGCGTGGGGGAAGTCGTACCTGTCGGTCCAATAAAGCCAGTTTTGTGAGGAAGAAGAGAGCGCTTTACTGGCTGCGGCAGCCGTGGTGACGCAGCACAGGGCTGAGCGGCTGGGGGCAAGACCCCTGGGTCTTTTCCTTTTGCTTTTGGGCTTCCTTTGAGATCTTGATCTTCTCTCGTGCTCACACATCATCTGAGCCGAGGAGGAGGAGGCGGCTCCAGAAAGCTTGAAGGGTTTTGAGAGCCTTACTTAAGGGAAAATATGCGCGTACACGAGTAAATCTCTTCTCCCTTCCTGGCGGAATAATTGCCATTGTTTGCTTCTCCGGCTAGTGTGGTGTTGGCTAATGTGTGTTTCCCACAGGATTTGAATTCTGGTTGTGACAGAGCCTCTGCCGCGTGACGTATGTTCACCTCGGCTGATCCCCCGGCTCAGGGTTTAAACCTGGGATTTCAGCCCCACCTCCGGGAGACTGGGGGCCTCTCGGGGTGGTCACCCTCTGCCCCGGGCGGTGTTTGGGCTTTGGGTAGGACCTGCTTCCTCTGCCGCTTCCCGAGGTGACAGGTAGAGCTGGGGGTGACAAGAGCTGCGAGCCGAGGAGGGCGATCCTGAGATGGGCGCTGGAAGGACTCGGCTGCTGCATGTTGGGTGATACGGCTGCGGAGGAGCTGCCTGCGCCGAGGTTCCACGGTGGCTGTCCCCCTCCTGAGACATCCCCAGCGCCTGTGCTCGTTGTGCTGAGAGGAGACATTTGCTCGCTCTGCCGAGGGCACTTTCCTGGGTGTACTAACAAGGCCCTGAGCAAACACCAGGTTGGAGCCATACCTGGGGCTTTTGTTTCGCCCTGGGCAGAGACTGGGAGGGCAGCAGGATCGATTTTGGCCGGACAGAGGCAGCGCGCGGCTTCAGGTTGAATATCTGGCGGCCGGAGCTGGCCCTTGGCTACCTTGCAACCCCTTCAGGTGCCAGAGGAGCAGCTCTGCGGAAGGCAGGGGACAAAAGGGGGCTGGGTGTTGTTTTGGACACGAGGTTTTGCTTTGCTCCTTGGTAAACCAGCGTGGATAAAAGGGGACACGGATGATTTTGAAACCCTTCCCAGGCCAGGACGACAGCGGTTCCCCCTCTCCCTGCCTCCGTGTGTATTTTAACTCTCTGGAGAAACACCCTTAAGAGTTTTTCTCATTTTGTTGCTTTCACTTTGAAGCAGTATCTGCCAAAAAATGCTAATGTGAGATTTGAGTTGTTTGGCCCTTTGTGCCTTGGGTGCTGCGGCTGCTTTATAATTACGGGTCCGAGGGAGTTGAGAATTCATTGTCACCCCGGCTTCAGGCCCCTCCCTGGAGTCCGCAGACAAAAGAATTGCTCTCAAAATGGCTCAGCCACTACTGGGGACAGGGAAATCATCCCAACACGTGTGAAGCGAGCCGAGAGCAGGGTCCCCAACTGTAGGTTTTAAAACACCCTGAAAGTCTCGCCGCCCCCCCAGATCCCTGCAAGAGGGACAAAGCTTTCTTGATCCCACCTAGCCAAGACTGAGCCTGCAGGAGGGAAGATGAGTTTATTAAACAGAAACATCTGAATGGCTCATCATCCTCAAGCTTAAAATAGGACCGTCAAATGACTCCCAAGTCCCGTCTCTGTTATAAAAATCTCTCTTCTTCCCAACCATCAGCTGTGAAATCTCTGTGGGTGTCTCAGGTTGGTATCGTCAGCCAGGTCCTGTTGCCCAAACTCTCGCCGTCCTTTTTCGTGCTGTGGGAGTCGAGCTTGTGTGTGCGATGCCCACCCCAGCGTGGGGCAAAGCTCCTTTTCTTTAAGAGGGAGACAAAAGATTACTGTGGAAAGAACAAAGGTAGGAGCTGGCTTGTCTAAGTCAATGACAAATCCGGCTGTCACAGGGAAGCTCGTCTGGGAAAGCAGTAGCTAGAAAGCGAGTGAGAATCATGCGGTTTTTGGGGGACGCTGATGACCTGGAGTAGCATTTCCTGAATTATAACTGAATTTCCCTTTGGAAAGTAAAAGCTGCTCCTCCCTCCGCCGTGTATTGTTGAAAGGGGCTGCTCAGTGTTTTATTTCTCCTCTCTGCCACCCCCGTTAGCCCTGCAGGGTTCAAAAGCCTTTCTTTCTTTTTGAGGCGGAGGTGAATGAATGCCCCCCGTGCTGCTTCCCTCTGCTTGCCCAGAGCTTCCTTCTCCAGGGTCAGGGCTTCCTTTTCCCCCAAACGAGGTACATACTTGTCCTTGCCCTTTTTTGATTACTGTGTAATAGCGGTGATTAAACGTATTACCTCACTGCATCCCTGCAGACTCTGCCTTGTTTAAAAAGCAGAATGCTCCCAGGGCAGAAAGATACCTTACATCTGACCTAAATCTTACTCTTCTGGGAAAGGATTGTTTATCTTCCCCCAAATTAAGAAGGTGGCGCAGCAGGCAGGATGCTAATTCTGGTTTCCCTGTCGCCAGCTCCCTCTGGGGTCGGTTTTGAGCAAGTCCTGTAATCACTCAGCTGGAACAGGGGCTGTTGACGCGCTCCCTTCCCGAGGCCTGGTGATGTTTGAGAAAGGGCTGGAAAAGGAGCGCTCGGAGCGTTTCTCGGTAGGGTTCGTATCCCCAGAGAAGCTCCCGATAGCCGTAAAGCTGGACTTTAAATTCATCGACACCCTGGAAAACCCGGTGCCTTGGTGTTTCTGGAATAGGCCCTGCTGTCTGAGAGCAGGGATCGGCTGAAGTGTTAAATCATCAAAGTGTTTTGGTGGAAAGTGGGAGTAATGCAGAGCTGTAAAATCAATGGTCTTTGGCCAGCGGTAGGATTAATTTTCAAATGGCAGAACCTTGTGCAAAGGCGACGTGCCAGAAGATGCTGCCGTAGGGAAGGAGGGTCTCCCCAGCTCTTCGGCAGGTTACAGGGGCAGGAGCTGCCGTCAGATATTCCAGAAAGTGCTCTTGTCCAAAACGCCTTCGGTGAAAATAAGTGCCCCCTCTTCTGCTGGGAAACTTGAGATAAGCTCATTCCTCCTCCCTCCGAGATAGTTTTGCTATGAACCATGTGGAAAGGCAGTAACAGGAATACTGGCCGGCCGGTGTCCGCCCGGCTGCGTTAGCCCTCGCTCGTACGCGCCTCGTTCCCAGCCCCCTCCCTGAAGCTGAAGGTAGTTTTGCTGATTTAGTTTCTTCTAATTTTAACTTTTGCAGTTCCGTGGTGCTCTTTGACTCCCAAGCGGTTTGATAACGAGGACCAAAGAGTCGGCTCTACCCCAGAGCTGGTGTTTCTGGGGGAGCGGGAGGGCACGGCTCTGGCCAGGAGGCTCGTCTCAGGAGAGGGACGGTGGGGCAAGAAATATGGCCGGGGGTCAGGAGCAAGTGCTGGAAACTTCTCTCTCACTGTCCTTTTTGTCTTCAGAGTTTCCACCCTGTAATCCTGTTGCCTGCCTACTGGTCTGTGGGCTGTCTCCATCCTCTGCTGTTGAAGACATTATGCGTCTGAATCTCATTTATTTGACTTGGAGGTTTTTTTATTTATTGCAAATGTTTTTCAGCGGGGAGGTTAACTCGTCCTCAGTCAAGATGTTTTCATGTTTCTGTGCGCATTTAGACAGGGTTTTGTTTGTTGGTGCTCTTGTGACCACTGATCTTTGGTCAAGGTCTGCCGTGCTGACGAGACACGAAGGAAAATGGGTTTCTTCCCGGGCTTGGTGAGTGATGTTCGTTTTGGATTGGAGTTATCCTGAATAACTAGTTGCTGCGAAGCGCATCTTTTCCTGGAATTGCTGGGATAAGCCCCAAACGGTGGATCCAGACTTTCAGCGAGGTCAGCGCTCGTCTGCTGACGTGAGCACTGACTTGTGCTAACCCGCCTCCGAGCGGTGGAGGTGGAAGCCCAAACCCATCCTCTTTGGTACGCACGTCCTCTTCTCCTCCGCTTTGGTGAGCGCCTCTTCTGCTCACTTCTGTGGAGGGCAGAGGAGTTGCTTGTTTTAGGGCTTTTTTAATTTGATTTTTAGCTGCCCTGCCTGGTCTCAGCTCTCTTCTGGGTACTTAGAAAATGCTGGTGAGCTTGTGCATGGAAACCTGTTCTTCATTCTGCCTCTGGCCTCTTGGATTTAAAAACGGCTTTATTTCTGTGTTGCTGGGTGTGCTGACCCCCTCGCAAAGCGCTTGGCAGCGTGCTGGTGAGGAGAGATTGAGGAAGGGTTTACTGTTTCTGCAAAGCGGCGAGAAGTATCTAGATAACGTTACAGAGATTGTGTCTCCCCTATCTTTCTCTGGGCCTTTTCCCAACACGTCACCTGCTTGCTGGCGCGGACACGTCAGCAGTATCCAGTGACTTCCAGGAGCGTCCTGCGCCTCCATCAACAGGCTCGTAAAGCAAGTGTAGGGGAGAGGGAGGAATATGTGCTAATCTGGGACAGTAAAATCAGTCATGCGTACATCAGCTGTCGGCTGCTAACGGTGGTGGGAGCGATAACCCCGAACAGGAATCTCCAATGTGCAAGAGCTCTTTATCTAGAAACAGCTCACGAACTCTCTTCCAAACGGCTCACGAACTCTCTTCCAGCAGCTTTGATGCCGTTGGTTTAATGTCCTCAATATAATTTATCAGAACAGATCTATTGATGCAGAGAATTTCAAAATTATTACTCACTGCTTGGCCTTCTGGCCAAGATCAAGTGTTTGTAAGTGTTTTATCTTCCTCTGGAGGGCCGTGTTCCGCACTGGCAGGGGCGGGCTGCGTGATCTCACGGGTTTTCTTCCATCTCCAGCTGCTGGGATTAAGAGCGTTGGCTTTGACTCGTAGCTCAGGCCGGACTTGCACAGTTTTCCATAAGAGCTTCCCGAGAGAAGCAAATGAAATATTTAGACTCTTCTCTTCCAGAGCCGTGGAAGAGGTTTTTATTGTGCGCGACTGAGGTGCCTTGCTCGGAAGTGTTTTGCTTGTGAAGTTTGGACCTGTGTTTTCTTAACTAGTAGAAATAAGATTTCTTTTTATGTTTCTTTAACTTTCTTGGGGAAAATATCTCTTCTTTCTTCAAACAGCTGCAGTACCTGTTCACCGCGACGACTGTATAACCTTTTTGTTTTTCCTTGTGTAGATTTCAGCTTTTTGTGCTGCTCGGTGATGTCGTTTCGAAGAGGTAGATGTATTGCATATATGTGCTTAAAAAAAAGCATGGTTTCTTCCTCTCCAGTAACCAGCAGCAAAACGCCGTATTAAGTAACTGTCTTGGCTTTTGAGGATTGACAAAACTTGGTGGGTTCCCCCCAAAATAAGCTGCTACCGCTCTCAACAAAAGCTGCTGTTTTATTGAAGTGTGTTGTGTAAGCGCTCTCCTGACATCTAAAGAGCTCTCCGCATCGCTCTGCGCTCCCGCAGGATTGTTCCAGCGGGGCTTTTCTGCTTTGGTTTCTGCCTGGTTTGCATTTTGAAGAAAGAAATCTCACTGTTATTCCCATTTGCAGCCGTGGCCTTGGACCGGGGGGGACGACACAGATCCCAAGAGACGTTTTGGGGGGGTGGGGGTGGGGTTTGCAGGCAGAGAAAAAACTGTGTTGGGAGATTTCTGTGTGGAAAACAACCTGGATGTGTCCATGGAGGCTGCAGCCTACTGCTCCTCCTCCAGGTAGCGTTTGGTGGGTCTGAGGTTGGGCTCTCGACCCACCTCTGTGTGCGCAGAAGGGCTCTTGGCGGTGCTGCCAGCACCTGCAGGCAGAGTCCGGGTGAGGAGGGAGAATATTCCCGGGTTTGAGCATTAGGAAGACCTTTTTGGGGCAAACCCCGCTGCCTCGCTCGCCCCGGCCGCTCCTTTGGCAGAGACGGAGCCCGCGGTCGGCAGCAGGGCTGGGAGGAAGGGCGGTGCATGCCGGTGTGGTGTGTCCTGGCGCTCGGCTGGCCCTGCTCAGGCGCTGCAGCGTTGAGCTTGATGATGTGTTTGGGTGTGCTAACGTTTTCACTTTTTATTTTCATCGAAAACATGAGGCGCAGCTCAAATCTGTCTGAGCAGCTCTGTTTAAAAATAGAGCAAAGTGGGTATTTGTCCCGGCTGTACAAAATTAGCGTGCTCGTTTGCTAGACGAGCGAGGATCTGACCTGACAGTCTTGTTTACGTGCTCCTTGCAGTGAAATACTTGACCAGGTGCCCTTGCCACAGCTTTTTAGCTTTTTTCCCTAGCATTTATTTCACAGTCGGTAAGAGTATGCTATCTGTTGCTGGCTGAAAATAATCCCGGCCGGCTAAGGCTGGCGGAAGGCAGCTATTTATTTAGGTTGATTCAGCTTCCAGTAAACAGCTCTGAGGAATGCTCTGGAATCATCCATAGGGATTGCTCCCAGAATTGTGAAAGAAAGAAAAAAGGAAACTTTTGGGGACGTTGTGAATTCGTTTTTTGGACAGGACTTTCTAACCCTGATCTGTTTCCTCTGGCCAGCATTAACCGTTTCGGCCTCTCAAGCCATTTTTTCGGTTGTTGGTCTGGGTCAGAATTATGGCTGACGATCTTTCCTTCTATAGAGGTGTTTAAATAGATGCAGACATGGCAGCTTTTTGGAGATTATTTCATTTTGTTACGTTTATGCCATTGAACTCACACCTTCACTTCTCCAAGCAGAGCGTGTGTGGGACGACGCAAAGCTGCCTTTATATAGCAATGAAAAGAGGTGGAGAGAACTGAACTGCTTTCATGTGGAAACCGCTTGAGTTTTGTTCTCTGGCCTCAGCCAGTAACGCTTTTGGGGATGGAGAGAGCTTGTTCTTGCAGGACGACGCACGATAGACCCGTAGGTGGCTTCAGTCCTGCCTGGGAACCGAGCAGACCTCGTCAGCTGCCTCGTCATCCTCGTGCTCGGGCGTGAACAAGCGTTTTTTATCATGGTCGAACAGGAATTACCTATTTCCCAACCAGCAGCAAACTTGTTTGGAAACTAGCGGGAGGGAGGGAGGGAGGGGGAGCTTCCTGCTGCGGAAACTGGGCGTGCTGGGAGCGGAGTGATGCTGCGACCCCGCCGACGCTCTGACCACAGGCTGCGGCTTTCCCGTGTTGACTCACCCTTTCTTGTAACCGGCCTGCTTGGGGGGCTGGTCGTGGTTGCTTCCTAAATCACTGCATGAAAAGGGCGAACCGAGGCGCCGCGGTCTTGGGGTGCTGCGGGACGAGGAGGAGGTGAAGCCGATGCTCCGGTCTTTGCCGAGATGCTTCACGTCTTCCTCAAAATCCCAGAGACGCCTCTGAGAGGAAGGTACCGCATGGCGTCCTGGGTCAGAGCACGTGTGCTTTGGGATGCTCTTCCAGCCAAGGCTCGGTGTATATTCTGCTTTTAATGCTTGTTGCGTGTGATTAAAGCAGCGTGGAGAGAAGATTTGCTGCTGGGTCCTCTGGTGAGAGAGCTTTAGTTAAATCCTGGTGGAATACAGTTTCGCACGGACGATTAAATATTAACACAGCGAATCTCCACGGTGATGAGGCTGGTGGTGCTGCTTTGGGATTGCTAAAACCATGGGGCTTTTAGGGGTTTCGATTTACATAATTACAGATGCTTGCTTAAAAAAAAGCTTCCCTGCTATTAACCAGGTGTTATATTGTGGTGCCCGGGATGTTTTCTCCATCCCTGTGTCCTCACGGATGTTGGCAAGTTCAAAAGCCGTGTGGCAGGGTGACGGAGCTGAGCTTTATTGGTTTCTTCTTAACGCACAGAGTCCCAGAAGCTCCCTTCAGTGGGGGTGCTCTCAAATCGGGGCTGGGGGCGAGGGGAAGTGGTGTGGGCAGCCCTGAGCATGCGAGGAGGAGGAAGAGGAAGAGGAGGAGGAGGAGAGCTGGCTGCAGGAAACTTCAAACACAAAAATTGGAGCTTGTTGGGACAAACTTTCTTGTCTTTAAAGGGGGATGAGAAGGGGTGGGAAGGCGGCGGGAGCCAGTCGTTCTGTGCTGGCTTTGTTTAGTGAAAAGCATTTGTGGCAGATTTTTTTTTTTTTTCCTTCTTGTTTGCTTGTTTAATATGCATTGAAAGGAGAACTTTGATCATTCGATAAGGGGATCAGAAGGCTGCTGGATTTTGCTGTTAAGTACCTCTGTTCCTTTTGCTGAAATGCAGTTTCTGTAGAACTGTAGCGCTTGATGAAATCACAGCGTGAGTCTTTACAGCGGCTGTAACAGGCGAGCAGAAGGGGCTTCGCCGCCGAGCGAGCGGCGGGTGGACCCAGACGGATTTTACGTAGTAACGCTTAATCTGGTAAAACAATTACTGGTCGTCAGGGGAAGTGACCCTCCGCTTGCTCTGTGGTATGATGGGGGTGTTGCTTTTGGGTGGGGGCAGTTTTACAAGGCTGTGGTCGTGGCTCCCGCCTAAAAAACCCCAGTTGCTGTGTCTGAAGGAGAAAGTAAAAGAAAATGAAGGAGCTTGTCTGATTTTTTGGGCTGGAGGAGAAAACACATCGCTGGTTTATGCATCTGCTCGGCGGGGGCAGCGTCCCTGTACTGGGAGACTTGGCCTCACCCGTGTTGGTCTCGATCTGCTTGTGGTGTAGACAGACATAGCAGAGGGGCAGAGTCATCAAGTGGCTTTTTTTTTCCTTACTGCATCCAAAAAAAACCCAAGAGAGGAGTCCAGACTTAAAAGTTAGTGCCCCACCTCGTCCTTTAACACCACGGTAGCTATGAAAATCGCTGGGCTTGGTTTCAGGTGGAAAGGTTGATGTTCTGGGCCCTTTAACAAAAAGTCCTGGAAATAATTTTAAGATAAAGTGTGGTCAGCGCGTCTGCTGGAACACTGCAGAGCGCTTGGCCCTCCCAGTTCTGATGAGTAGATGGCAGTAATGCTGCGCAGCCCGATGACTCCATCGAAGGCAGGGACGTTGCTGCGACCACCTCGGAAGGTGGTCCGGCGTGTCGGCAGGTGGTCCGGCGTGTCGGCACGCAGCCAGAGGAGCGCTGGGAGGGGCAGTGCAGACCCTAAGCCGGTAGCATCGGCACAAAACTGAGTTTGGCTGGCGAGCGGTAGCGGAATAGCATTTCCTTGTGGCTCGGCAAAAATTCTCTCTGCTGTAAGAGGAGAAGCTGGGAAGAAACCAGCCATGAGTCAGTGCTTTTTTCAGATGCCTTAAAATGTTCGAAGCAAGGCGGTGCGTCAGGCTTTTTTGTGATGCATAATAATGATTAACCTGGTCTCAGCGTGGCTTTTTTCTTTTGACAGGATCGTCTACTTTCAAAAAATCACTCACCCCCGAGGTAAGATTCTGACCGACAAGCTGGTTTGTTCCCTGAGAGAATGCCCAATTTCAGACCTGGATGAGGTTAGAAAAAAACAAACAAGTTAGGGGTGAACCAGGCAGTGGTGAGTACAGCAAGTTGGAGACCCTCATTTGGGAAAGCAGAGCATCTCTCCTTACAAGGAGAGTCTCCACTTTAAAACCAGCTTGTCCCAAAACTGAACAATTCTCATGCCACCAAAACACCATGTAGATCTTGTGCCGCGAGCGAGACGTTCAACTCACTTTGACTGAGAAACACCATTTAACAACCACGTGTGTTAGAAGACAATGAGTCAAGCGAGCTCTTGTGGCATGAATCAGAGCACAATTTGCCACCTTCCTAAAATGTTTCCTCAAAGACTTGGCCTTGCTGGCAGAAAGCGCGGTGACCAGCTGCGGTTGGTCCCGGCTCGCTCAGAGCTGATCTGTTTGTGCTGAGGGCGATTAGGAAAAAGCGAGCCCTTCCAGGTGGTCTTGCACAGAGGTGTTTCTCTCGAATTAGACGTCTGGCCTCAGTCACACAGGAGTGGGTGGGTTCTCTGAAGGCATTTCCATGCTGTTGCTCTCCCAGAGGCCAGCCTGGACCGTGTCCTCCCTTTGAACGTGTGCGGGGACGTGGGACGTCATCGCTTCACAGCCTCCATCTCTGAGAACAGCAAAATTAAGCCAGGTGGTTCTGGGCAGCCACCGGCCTCGAGGACATTGGGATTTACATCCTTGGTTCTTTCCTCTTTCACTCCCCCCCTAGATGCCGGGTTCCTCTGGGCAGCCAGGCTCACAGACAATAAAGAAAGGGCACAGAGGAGTGGACTCCACGGGCGAAACTACCTACAAAAAGGTGAGCTGCCTCTTGCACAACTCATTTCACTGTTGTCACTCTCCTCTTTGCCATGCAGATGCTGCCCGGAGCAGCAGCGTGTCCCACGAGGCGTTAAGACAGCGGGTGACATCTGTGACAGTGGCTGAGGGAAGGAAAGGGACCTTTCCTCAAAGGAAGGGAACCAAAGGACTGAGCACATGCTTCTTGGAAGGCTGCAGAAGGGAAGCTAAAGAGGGGATTATTCTTAAACTTTGCTTATGAGCAACACTTCCTAGGCCTCTTGTGGCTTATTGGGTGCTTTCTGTGCTCTTTGGGCACAATAGTTTCTATAGATCTTGTGGCATTACTGGAATTTGCTTTACAAAGGGGAGATTGTTTGGGTATTTTTGAAGAGTCTGTAAATGTGGGTATTTTGTGGATGCTGCTTGCAGTTCGTTGGACTTCAGCCGAGCGGCCTGACTTTCTCTGAAGTGAAATTGACTTCTGGGGTGTAGCTGAAATGGGTCGTGGCTTGATACGGGCACGTCACCGCTTTTGTGTAAGCTGGGCTTCTGGGCTGGAATCTCCAGTTCAGCTGTACCTCCATCTCTCTGTTGGGTAACGGAGTGGAAGGGAGGAATTCAAATGCTGTTTCCACAGAAGCTGGCTTTGGTTATACCGCCCTTTTTGAAATGGCTTGTGTCTCCAGGACTGGGATCTGGCTTTCAGCTTCCCAGCAAATTCAAGAGATAGAAGTTAGACGGCAGTAATAGGAGAGGAAAGTAGAAGCCAATGGAAAATGCCTGAAATGTTTCTCGCAAGGGTCCCAGAAGCTTGGTGGGACACTGCATGGAATTTATCTGGGAATGAGATTAAGGCACAGTCTGTCTGTTTTCCATCCCTTCCTTTTCCAGGGGTGGTAAGTTGTTTTTTAAAATTCTTTGCCCTATAAAAGCGATCGTAAACAGGCAGTCAGCTGCTCAGCTGATCGTGCTGGCTAATAGACGAGAAAAACACTTGTTCCTTGGCAACCTGGCCCTGTGGCTGCGCGCTGACAGCCAAGGCAGCAGCGCTGCGCCGTGTCGGGGAGATCTGCTTCTCGTCAGTGGGGCTGCCCCGGGAGTTTAAGCAGGGCTGGGTGAGCTGAGCTGGGGTCTGTTTTCAAGCAGCTTGAGCCTTTAGAGGATAAAGGGAGGAAAGTGGAGTCAAGTTCTTCCTCCTTCCCCATCTAATCCCGAAGTAAATACCAGATGCAAACGGGTAGCTGAAGCAGGAGAGGCCCTTGTCTCACAACGTGCTGGAGCTGGTGCCAGGGTTTGTTGCTCGCTCTGGCCGTGCACAGCCCCTCGCAGCTACGATAACAGAAAAACAGTTGAGTGGGAGAAATGTTCCTGTTTGTTTTACGAGGCTTGATGGAGGATGTGTGTCTGGGGGGAAAAAACTTGAAATGTTTGTCCCCCAGATACCGCGGTGTCCTCTGTTGCCAAATGCTTTGATCCACAGCGATTTCTTGCGTGTGGTGGGGGGCTGGGCTTTGTTTAGCTTACAGAAACAAACACAAGCTGGCTGGATCCTGAGCCCTGGATCTCATTCTGGGTCCGGTTGCTTGATGTATAAGCAAAGTGAAACGTCCGTGAGCTGCAGTGCACAAATCCAACCTGCACCTGCTCCGCAGCCTCAACGTTTCCAGCAGGCTTTACAGCAGAGTTCCTATTCCCGTGCTCCGGGAACCGACAGGCCGTATGACATCGGGTGTTGAGCAGGTCTCCTCTGGGCTGTTCTGGGAAAGACAGCCCGTAGCGCGAGCTAGGCTGAAGCACGTCTCGGTGGTCCGAGATGAGGTCACGGGCTCCGTAGGCAGAAGAGGACTCTGAATGTAAGTAGTTGCTACAAGAACACAGTCCTACGTTGTTCTTGGGCAGTTTGTTCAGAGGATGCAGGAGTGGGATTCACGTCTTTGCCCCTTATTTAAAAAGGCCAGTGGATTCCGTAGGGTTAAAGAGCTACGACCTGGCAGGCGGTAGCACCAAACAGAAGAGTGCGCCGTGCGCTGGCCCTGCCTGCCCTGTCCTGCAGCAGACCAGGGCTGTGCCCAGGCTGGGGAAGCACAAGCTTCCAAGGGGATAGATAGTTCCAAGACCTGGCAGACCAAGGCGTCAAGAAGCGTGTTTATTCCTAGGGGCACAAGATAATCTGTCCCTGGATGTGTTCCCCTTCCGACTGCAGGGTATAGAGATGAGTGCTGTGGGAGGATGAAATGAAATTCAGTCCTTTTAAGGACCAGCTGGATGTTGTTTCCAGTTAAATCCTTTGCTGCTCGACCACCCCGGGTGCGAGTATGGAGTAGGATGCTGTCAGAGGTGTCAGGGTGTTCCGTCGCCAAAGTGACGTTAGTCCATGAGAAAGAAATGGCGTAAACTGGAACCAGTAGGTGTAAAATACCCCAGCTAACTTCGCTGGTTTAAAACTGGGGGGCCTCTCTAACCCCTTTCATTCCTGTTTCCAGTCTGCTGCTCCACATCGTCTAACTCGTTTTTCTCTGCCCTGCAGACAACATCGTCCGCCTTGAAAGGTGCCATTCAGCTGGGCATTACACACACAGTTGGAAGCTTGAGCACCAAACCTGAACGAGATGTTCTCATGCAAGATTTCTACGTAGTAGAAAGTATTTTCTTCCCGAGGTTGGTGCCTGCTCTCTTCTCTCTCTGGCACTTTGGTAGCAGGTAGCAGCATTGGTTCCCAACCCCACTTGCGCGCGAGGAAGCTGCTGCGAGCCGGGACACAGCCGACTGCCGGGGCGGGCACAGCTCTCCCGAGCGGAGCCGCTCCGCGCGCTGCTCACAGACTCGGGCTCCTGCCTGCGCCCGGTGCCTGCAGAACCCCGGCTTTTCCCCGCGCGCGAGCGCCGTTGGTCGTGTGAACAAACGCAGGGTTGCTGTTGTGTGTGCCTGGGGGTGTCCCGTTTGGGTGGCTGCTCTCGAGCCCTCCAGTGCGTTAGAAGCAGCCGGCCAGTGGGTGTTTGCTTTTAGGGCAGTTTCTGACGAAATGGTTGAAATACAAATACTTACATGTGCTTCTCTCCTGATCAGTGAAGGGAGTAACCTGACCCCAGCTCATCACTACAATGACTTTCGGTTCAAAACCTATGCTCCAGTGGCCTTCCGCTATTTCCGGGAGCTGTTTGGGATCCGACCAGACGACTACCTGGTAGGTTGGTGGTTGGACCAGGTTCCCATCTGTTGCGTACTGTGTGTGACGGGTGTTTGTCCTCTTCCCTCTTGTGGCGCTGTGGAGTGCTGGGAGGCCCCAGGGCAAGCTCTGCAAGCGCAGCAGCACGTGCTGAAGTCACCTGGGTTTGCCTCTGTTAGTATTTTAAAGGAAGAGCCTTCGCGCTGAAGTTCCCTGTTGATGTCTCTCTCGCCTCTGTCTCTCACCTTGTCCTCAGTACTCGCTCTGCAGTGAGCCGCTCATCGAGCTTTCAAACTCCGGGGCCAGCGGATCCCTCTTCTACGTATCCAGCGATGATGAGTTTATCATCAAAACGGTTCAGCACAAAGAGGCTGAGTTCTTACAGAAGCTGCTGCCTGGCTACTACATGGTAAGTCACTTGGGCGAGGCTTTCCCTGCAAGCTGGAGAAGGGTCCCCCAGACGTACGAGTGCGACGGATGCTGCTGTGTAGCACCTCGCAAGTGTGAGCGGAGGTTTGCTCTGTGCCCCAGCCGGGTGGCAGCTTCTCTCTCAGCTGTCCAGTGACAGAGACTAGCACAGCCTGCCTGGCTGTCATGAGCCTGGCGTGCTGCGCGGGGGTCTCGGGTTGCACTTTGTGCCTCCCACCCTTTTGGAAGGTCGCAGGCTGCTTCGTGAGCAGCTGTGGACTGTTTGTTGCGTCCCTGCTGCGCGGCGTCACGCCTGTGGTGCTTTGTCTTGCAAAGCTGTACTTGTGTTTCCCTTCCCAGCACTGGGCTTTGTTCTGTCTGCAAAGGTAAAGGGTTGAAGAACTTTGATTTTGAGTTTCTAGCAGCAGCAGCAGCTTTGAGAGTAAAGGTGTATTAATTTTATGAAAGTGGCTATAGCAAAAAAGGCTTTATCAGTTCTGGGGCAAAGTCAGATCCCACCCCGGACATGCCGTGTGCGTGATCTGACTGCTCGTGTTCGTGTCCAGCCTGGCCGTTACGAGCCACCTCTGTCGAAGGGAGTTTAGCCATGGGATAGTCTTGCTGTACAGAGGTGCCTGAGGACTTTGGATGCCACTGGGGTCACTAGCTGATTCCTTAAACTGCTTCTGAACCCGCCAATATTTATGCTGTGATTATATCCCACAACCACATCCTTTGTCTTCCAAATGCTGTCCTGTGCCTTCTGCAGGCACGAGTTTAGGTCCGTCTCTGTCCCGATGTGTTTAGCTTGACCTAAGTGCCCGATTTCAAAAGGCTAAGCACAAATCTCCCTTTGGGCCGAAGCCTCTCCAGCTGAACGTCTGTGTGAATGAGCAGCAAGCTCCTTCCTTCCTTGCTACAGTCTTCACCCGGCCGTTCAGCTCTGCAGAGAGGTTTTTAACCACTGTAGACATCACCCATCTGCTCCCTGTGTTCACCTGCCCTTGTCTCCTAACTGCTCTGGCAGTGGCTTTGAGTCCTTGCCAGCTCCGTTTCAGTGCAGAAGCAGGGGAAGGAGCAAGTAACTCCTCTGACTGGCATGCGAGTAACCAGAATGGCTTTGAAGGTCTTTCTTTGGCGTTTCAGAATTTGAACCAGAACCCGAGGACGCTGCTGCCAAAGTTTTACGGCTTGTACTGTGTCCAGGCCGGAGGCAAAAACATTCGCATTGTTGTGATGAACAACCTACTGCCGCGCTCTGTCAAAATGCACCTCAAATACGACCTGAAGGGCTCCACCTACAAACGCCGAGCATCCCAGAAGGAGCGAGAGAAGGTCTTCCCCACATACAAGGACTTGGATTTTATGCAGGACATCCCTGATGGCCTCTTCTTGGACTCTGACATGTATAATGCTCTGTGCAAAACGCTACAGAGAGACTGTTTGGTAAGTGGGAGGGTGAGGGTGGTGGGGAGAGTTCTCTCCTTGTTTTCTGAGCCTTCCCCACGAGAAGGAGGTGACGGCCACCACCTTGCAGCCTCTGCCTGTCCGCTTGGAAAACCTGGGGTTTTTTGGTGGTGGTGTGGACAAGGAACGGGACATGGACACCCCTTTCCTTCAGTACTTCCAACCTGATTCAAACCCAGCGCTGCCTCCAGAGGCGGAGGAAGCGCCCTCTGCCAAGGATGAGCTCTGGAGCGGGGCAGGGTCTGGGGAGAGGGGCGGGATGCTTGGCTGAGTCTGGTCTAAGTTGGGCGGCCGTGCAGAAGTCAGTGTCCCCCAGGCTTGGGTCTTTGCGCAGCGCTACCACCAGCGTCTTTCCTCTGCCTCCCTTTGGCGACTGTCGATGGGCTGACGGTGTGTGAGCTGTGGATTAACAGCCATCCCCTCCATACGCGCAGGGCTCTGGGCAAAAATGCTGAGTGTGCTCCTGAAAACGTCCGCTCTGACAGTTCTGCTGGGTGTGCAATAACGAGTGAGCCTTTGTTGCCTTTCTGCCCAGGTCCTGCAGAGCTTTAAAATCATGGATTACAGTTTGCTCGTTGCAATCCATAACATCGATCTGGCACAGAGAGAGCACGCGATGGCAGATGGGACATCCCAGACCGATACGCGACGACCTGCTGCCCAGAAGGCCCTCTACTCCACAGCCATGGAATCCATCCAAGGAGAGGCCCGGCGAGGTGGCACCATAGAAACAGATGACCAGTAAGTTTGCTACCAGTAAGGTGTTGCTGTTCCCAGTGAAACACTGCGAGGAGTGAGGGGTAAACCCCAAACTTGGCTAATGGAGACTTAATTTAGATGCGGACTGGGCTGAACAGGATTGCTGTCATGCAGGGCACAGAGGTCTCAATGCCAAATGTTGTGCTTTTATCTTTGATTTCCCTTCCTTAATGCATAATAGATTTTCTTGCCTTCCAGATGGCATTTGAGAGTTCTCTGCCCACCGGTTATTGGCAGCTTCAGCTAGTTATTTCTGTCCACCTCTAAGATGCACAGCGTGTGCTTTGGTGGATTAGACTAACAGCCCATGAAGTCCAGCTGCCATCTTAGTATGGATGGTAGTAGATGGTCTCGACGCTTACTTGGTCTCCTCGCATGGATGAGTTGGGATTAATCCTCAACTTCAGTAAAATCGTCCTGCGGAGGGAAGAGGGGTCAGTTCTCCGGAGGCTTTAGCAACCTCACCGAAATGGCGGTAGTTCTTACGTTGCTCTGACTTGTCCTCCCCGGCTTGTTGGCTGAGCAGTCGGTGCCTCCCGCGTGTTGACGCTTGTCAACACAAGTTGACAATGTTCTCATGATACCCGGCCCACGCGGGGCTGCGTGAGAGAGGCTGTGGGGCGTGAGAACAGCCCGTTTCACCTGTGTGCCCTCTCCTCGTCCAGGATGGGAGGCATTCCGGCCCGCAACGCGAAGGGGGAGAGGCTGCTGCTCTACATCGGCATCATCGATGTGTTGCAGTCCTACAGGTAAGAAACCTTTAACAACAGCGTTGTATCACCTAGGGGGAAAGCCCGCTTTCCACCATTGTCTGCCCTGGTTTGAGTGCCCAGGTTGGCTTTCAAGAAATAGTTGAGACAGAAATAGACATTTTTTAATTTTTTTTTTTTTTTATTTACAACATTCTGTTTTCTTGATGTCAAATCAATTTCTGGGTCTTGTTTACTGTATTTACTTCGTGTTCCCGGAATAGATTGACTCTTGTGAAGTTGTTTTTGTGTGCTGTGGTGGTTGGACACAGGCACTGTGCAGGAAGTGGCAAGGAAAAAACAAGTGGTGGCTTAAAATGGCCATAACCACTTCTCCCTGTAGAATGAAAACTAGCTGTAAGGCTTACCTTTTCTGCTGTTTATGTTAAGATGCAACATGCATCTTAATGTTGTGTGTGTAATGTCTCTGTTAAATGTCACTGCGAGTTAACTGCCCGGGATGATTATGCCTGTGAAACTCCCCTTGGGAGAGTGCGCCGTGCAGTCAGCCCCGGCGCCTGTGGCTCAGCCTGAGGAAAACGGGCCCGTGACGAGCATCTAAAGGCGCAGGAGTCTGCGCTGGGGCTTGGTTTGCCACTGGGGTCAGAAGCCAGGCTCGGCGCCGAGCGAGCGTGGCGTGATACGGACAGCGGGGACTTGCTGTGAAAATTGTTCTTCGCTCTTTCCTGTGTCAGGTTTGTCAAGAAGCTGGAGCACTCTTGGAAGGCCCTTGTACACGACGGGGTAAGCAGAAAAATAGCACTTTATAACTTGTTTAACAAGAATACCAGCATCTCTTTAAACTTACTAATTAATTCAGATTCACACATTGATGTTTGTCCCTCGCACTTGTAGGACACTGTATCTGTGCACAGACCCAGCTTCTACGCTGAAAGGTTCCAACGGTTCATGTGCAACACAGCGTTCAAGAAAATACCACGTAAGTACCTCTGTGCAGCTGCAGCCTTGGCGATTGCCGTGGCTTCTGTCCTCTCCCCGCTCTGCAGCAGTGCTTTGGGAAGGTGGACAATAGCGTGCAAGAGCTTTAGGAAGTCTCTTGTGCTGTGTCACCCCTTCCTTCCTGCCTCCTAGATTGTTCTTGCCTCACAGATGTGACTTTATAGGAGCTATTTCATCCATTAGCTTGTTCCTCCAGGGCCCAGCCCTCATGACAGACTCTGTCACTGGAAAGTTGCTGCGTCGGGTTTTTTGCTCCTTCCTGAACATGCTAGAAAAACGCTTTCTGCTTTTTTTTGTCTTTAAGTAAAGCCATCCCCTTCTAAGAAGAGCCGGTCTGGCACAACAGTTCCTCGGCGGAGCTGCCAAGGAGGAGTGCCTTCCCAGTCACACATGTCGTGCGAGACAAAAGCGCAAGTAACGACAGAAGCAGATATAGAGCAAGGTTGGTGCCTGGGCTTAAAAAAAAAAAAAAAAGAAAAAACACAAACCCAAAAAACCCAGAGGAGTTATTTTTCAGCTTGTATTTGTCTAATCGAAGCTTGCTGCCTCCTAAGCTGTGCAAGACACCTCCATGTTGCTTGGTGGCCTTGCCAGGGGAGGGCCTGTTTTCTGGGGCTGTGGGTGCAAGAAACCAAACGGGGCCAAAAACTCGTGTTCCCCAGATGGCCCTTTGACAGCCTGTGAGAGGGCCCGGAGGAGCAGCGCGCCCTTCAGACACTTGGCTGTTTTCCACGTGTGCTGTTGCAACAAGCACAGGGCAGGGTGATAACCCTCACGTTTCAGTAAAGGCCGGGCTTCACTCGCAGGCAGGATAAGATCAGATTGTGGAGGTGGGGAACTGTTTCTTCACGTGTCTTCATGGGATCTTTCAGCCTCAGCCAGGCATCCAGCATGGCCCACGCTCCCCCAGGGAAGTGGGCTGAGGCTGCGTGGCAGCTTCACCCAGTCCCGTGTGCCTGGTCTCTTCCCAGCAGCTTGTGCCCGTGGGGTTCGTGCCAGGGGAGAAGCTGGGCTGGGTGGTCACGTGGAGGCTTCGACTTGGAGCAGAGAACTGCCTGCGGGGCTGGTTCTTCAGCGCTGGGGTGTCTTAGATGTCTTGGGTGGGATCCAGCACGGACCCTGCCCCGTGGCTGGCGTGGGAGCTCGTGCCACGTGATCCCACTTGTGCTGGTGGTGGAACAGTCTGTGCTTCAACTCAGGTTCCCACCTTGGTCGCCCAGATCTCCTGCCCAGGACGCTGCCGGTAGACGAAGCTAACAGCGACTCCATCGCAACAACCCTGTCCACGTCTTCCCTGGGCAGCGGAGGCCTCAACTCGCCCGCAAATAGGTAAGGCTCTCGCTGCTGCAGCGCATGGCCGGCCAGCGGCTCCTGCGAGTCGGGTTCGTGAGCCACGGGAGGACCTCGTGCTGCTTTCTGGATGTTTGGGTTTTTGGCATGCCTGCAGAAATACCCCTTGGAGTGGTCCCTGTGTTGTTGAGCAAGTTCAGTGCTGTTGGTTCAAGCATGTGCAAGGGGGGAGCATCGTGTCACCGTTCCTGCGTGCAGTTCTGTACAGATGACGTGATCCTGCATCTTCTGCTTGGGCTGTGTGCGGGTCCCGGTGGCTTTTAGTTCCTTGTGTGTTCTGTATTTAAAGGCTTTGTTCTGGAGTTGAGGTCATTGTGATCAGCAAAGTGAGTTGGTGAAAGTGTCGCTGCCAAAATGTACGTGAAGAGCATTAACGTGATGACGGGTGGTGCTGGAAATGACCTTCCTGCTGCTCTTTTTGGAGGGTTGGGCTCTTCTGCAACGTTGTGACTGGGTTAGCACTGAGCTCCTCCAACTCCTCGGGAAAGGAGGCTGCAGGGATGTGTGTGGGTGTGGTTCAAAATGTCTGGGAAGCTGAAATGCATGGACAGCCCCGAGGGGGCTGCTGGCTGCCTTTGGGTGTTTCGTGTCTTGCTGAAGTGGTAAGACTAGCAGGGATGAGGAGGAGCTATGGACGATCCCTTCTGTAGAAGTTGTTCTGAGGTGTTGACTCCTCTTCCTGCAAGCAATCGGAAGCCATCTTCCCTATTCCTGACCCACTGCCTGCAGCTGGCACTGATCGAAGTGTCTGCTCTCTCCTGAGCTGCAGGACGACAAGGTGCAATTGTAATTAACGCCTCTCACTCCCTCTGTAAAAGATGGAAACTTCTTGGTAGGGATCCTAAACCAGAGCTGCTCCTTTCCGGTCGGTCAGCATGCCTCAGGTGTTCTTTTTACTTAACTGCGGGTCTCTCTCCTTCAATCTCTACGTAGGTCAGTGGGCGTACAAGTGCATAAAGCTGACAGCTCAGCAAAGGATTTGACTAGAACAGCTCCCGGCATCTTCCTGTCTAGGTGAGGGGAGGAACCAGCCTGTGCCTGAAACCTTCTCCTGTCCCGAGGGTGGGCTCAGGGAGACTTGCCCTGGGATTTGGCCTCACGCTTGTTGCTGGCCAGCGGTTACAGAGGTTCTGTGTGCTCCGTCCACCCCTGAAATGCATTGCTGTAGCGCAGTGTGTCCCTGTGCCGAGGCTCCGCAGTCCCTAACGAGTGGGTCTGCCACAAGGCTCCAAGGTAAAACCTCTCGGGGTGGTGGTGTCCTCCTTACCCCACGTGGCACGGAGCACCCTTCTTGGTAAAAGCACGGGTTTTAGGTAAGACCAAACCTGCTGCACCATTGGGGTGAGTCCCAAGTGGTTCATGGGTTGTAAAGCCTGGTCTGTGTTGGCCCCAGGTACCGCTGGAGCAGAGCACGCTGCTTACCATCCCTGCAGGCGCTTGAGCATGTGGTTACACAGGCCAACATCCCCTAAAACCGTGTGCCAGCACCAGACGGTGGCAGTGAAATCCAGGAGGGAGAACGGACCAGTCTTTTCTCCCATGTGGGGCCCTGGGATCTGAGCTCCTTCTATCAGACCTGTTGTCAGAGGCTTAAATCCACTTTTGCGACCTTGGGAGACCTGTAAAACTCTGCAAACCCTAGAGAGGATGCAGGTTGTTGATTTTAAAACAACGTAACTTGTTGAATGGATTTAAGAAGGTGGTTTGTGTGCATGGCGGTTCGTTTGTTTTTTTACTCTCTCCAGAATCAACCAGTCTAGCGGGGTGTTTACCACCCTTCGGGGAGGTAACCTCCAAAGCCTCCGTAGTCCTGTACAGAGGGGGGTGATCTCACCCCGAATCTCTCCAGCTCGACCTTCTGCCCTTCTAGGGATGGGCACGGGGGGAAGGCAGAATCTGGCCCGCTCCAGACCTGCCTGAGGAACACGAGCTCAGCCCTCTTGTCCGTCCTACGACAGACGCGGTCTCTGTGTGGCAGCACAGCCTCACGCCGGCCTCGGGAGCATTGCCATGTGCCTGTGCCCTGTGCAGCCTCCGTGTCGAAGACGTGCTCTCTGCGGTGGCCTAAGCGACAGCCTGCAGGCGTGGGTGCCCTCGTGAGGCTGGGCTTCCCCTGGTCCTCACCCTCCCCTGGTCCTCAGCCCAGCTCTGTCGCTTACCCCTGGCAGAACTGTGCTGGCGTTGGGGACATCTAAACGTTGGCCCGTGCCACTGGGAATGGAAGCTGCTGGCCGGCATCCTGCAGCAAGGGGTTCCCCTCCATCTGAGAGGCGCTGCTTTTTTTCCTTCGGCGCTGTAACGTAGTGGTGGACTTGGTGGTGCTAGGTTAATGGGTGGACTCGATCTCCAGGGTCTTTTCCAGCCAAAACGATGCCATGATTCATCCTGCAGGCCTGCGTTAGGGCAGTGCTGCTTTCGTGCTAATTAAGACACCCCTCAAGGGCTGCCTGCGCTGTAACTAACCCTGAGCATCCTCGCCTTTAATTTCTGCATAGGTCAGAAGCAGCGAGTCTCCGGTTAGAGCGCTCGGCAGAGGAGGAGGAGGAGGCCAGAGCAGCTCGGAGTAACCGGGCGTGTAGGTGAGGCGTGGTCCGGCAGAGGGGGACCTGTGCCTTCCTGGCGAGGGTCCCCGCGTCTCGGGTGTTGATCCGAGGGTGTTTGCACGTGGTGATGTGTAGCCTGATGACTGAACAGCTCGATGCTTCCTGTGCTTGGGCAAGAGGCCATCGAATACCCACTAATTAAGGCGATCACTGCAGGCGGGCTGTGACAAGCCCTGGGTGTTAGCTGCGGGAGGGCCGAGTGGGTTATGCCGTCCGTGGGCAGCCCTGAAGCCTCCTCTGTTAGTCACCAGGGCTCCGGCGAGCCGGACGGGTGAAGTGCACACTCGCAGCCTTGGTGTCTCGCTCCGGGGGCCAGGAGAGACACTGTGGTCGCCGTATCCTCAGTAGGAAGCGGGGCAAGACCCGGGCTGGGAACGGGAGTTCCTCAGCCAGCGGGTTGCAAGCATTTAGCTGTAGGATCGTGAAAGAAGTGGGGAAATAACAGGGGATATCGGGGTAAAGCAAATAGTCCTTGTGCCCCACCTTTCCTCCTTGGCTGTGTTCCTATCGGGCGCTCAGCGTGCCTGTGTTCTATATCCTGCCGTCAGGCTGTAGCTCGCGTTCAGAGCAGGAAAGGCTTGTAAAAGGTTTGCCAGGGGTTTTTTCACACAAGGGCGCCTTTGCCTGGAAAGGCCGAGACTCGCTGAGCTCTGGTGCTTCATGGTTTCTTTGTCCCTGACCGTTTTCACCCAGGACCGTTTCTGTGTCGATGAGGTGCTAGAAGGCTTCCGTTAAGAGGTGCTGCTGCTTGGCTGGACAAAAGGTCCTCATTTCTAACGTCTGAAGTCCATGATTTTCTAGGTGGCATTTCGGGTGCCTGTCCCAGCAGGGATCCTCTTGCCTGTGCCTCCGTATTAAACCTCTGTGCCGTGCTGGGCCCTTCTGTTGGCTGGGAACAGCAGGGCAGCCCCGCAGTGGTGACTTATTGACAGCTCACTTTTAAAAACTGCTTTACAGGTCTCCCCCTTCTGTTTCCCCAGCGGCTCCCCAGGACCTTCCATACCCGAGCGCTCCGCAGAGCTGAGAGAGCAGCTCGAAGACCTGCAGGAGACGGAGATAAGCTTTGTGAGTACTGCCCCGTTCAGGAGGAAGAGAGCGGCTCTGGAGGTGGACGGGGAATTGCAGGGTTGTGTGGTCCCTAGTTGTGCTGGGGACGCAGGCCCTGGGTGGGACGTGTGAGTTGACTGGAGCAGGAGCAGATGTTCTTCATCCCGCTCCGGTACGTGGAAGCTCAGCCCGCCTCGTGCTCTTGGTGACATCTGCTGCCCCAACCGCCTGGAATTGGATAAGTGGGAGGCAAAGCAGAGACGTTCCTCGCTCCTGAGGGCCCAGATGGGTCTGAGGGCAGACATGGAAGGGGGTGAAACTGACCAGGCCCCTCTTGCTGTCACTGCAGCGGATGGTGAACGCTCACACACCCTCCTGCCCTCATGTAAGGTGGTGGCTGGGGCCAGCCTGAGCTCCGCAGCCCCCCCGTTCCGCCTCTCCCGGGCCGGAGAAGGTTTGGGGAGCACCAGGCAGGAGACGTCCTGCTGCTCTTCCTCGGAGGAAGGCAGAGCCCTCCCCAGCACCTCCTCTCTTCTCTTCGCAGTGAAGCGACACCGAGACTGCCGCGATGGAAGCAGCGTGTTCTGTGCTCTGCGTGGTCTGTGGAGTCTTGACAAACCTTCAGCCCCGGTTGCTGATTTTTTTTTTTTATTTTATTTTTTATTCTTTAAAGAAATCTTACCTGGACAGAAACCCGAGCGCTGGGAGGCTGGGCTACGCGTAGCAGGATGGTATTAACAACGGCCGAGCCAGCACAGCTGAGCCTCGGACTCCTGGAAGTCTCCTTACAGCAGAGCCCAGCGCTGTGTCCCTGCTGTCCTCCTTTCCGTGAAGCCTGGCGGGAGCAAAGCCGGCTGTTGGGAGGAGGGGGAGGAACTGGAGCCCTCTGGCGAAGGGATCTGACTTTCAGGGAGTGAGCTGCTTACGATGCTGACACCGCAGACCTTGCAAGAATGGGCAACTCGTTGGAGTTACTGGGGGGAAACGGGCATTAGAGCCTCGTTGGGGCAGTTTGCGACAGAGCAACGTGGTTTTATTTTGTATTTTAAACAAGTTTTTAATTTAAACGTTCCTCCAAATCCAGTCATATCACTTCTTTTTAGTCCTGCGATATAGTAATTCTTTTTTTTAAAAATAAATAGGATTTTTTCACTGTTCCACTAGAAAGTATCCCACGTGAGGGAGGCGGAAAGGGGGAGCAGAAGCTGCGCTGACCGTGGACGAGCTCCTCTCCCCCCGCCAGCTGCTCCTGCTGCCGCAGCCGCCTCAGTTTTCGGTCTTGCAGCGCCCGAGAGCCAGGAGGAGCGCAAGGCGCCGCGCTGGACTGGGAGCGTGCGCAGCTCTTGAGGCGCCAGGGAGGTTTGGGGTTGTTTTGTCCCCTGGTTTTTTAAACTAAGCCCTGTCACGCTTTCCCCGCCAAGCAGGCAGTCGCAGGAGACGGGAGATCTTTGTGAGTGAGGGGCACGCTTTTTTTTTTTGAAGTATTTCTTAAGCAAACGGACCAAACCCAGCCTGCTCCGTTCCCCTCCCCTGCCCTCCGTCCTGCCACGGGCACCACGTGCAAAACCCTCCCCGTTTTTATAGCGTGGCTCCTTTTGATATCGCCTGTATCCGCCGCTGCTCCCAGTGGCTCGGAACAGAGGTTTCTACGTAAACGAGACGGACTTCTGCCTCCACAAAAGTACGGGGCATTTTTGAGTCTGATTTTAAGCGAAATAAGCTGAAGGGGGGGCTTGTTGCGCTGCCGTTTCCCCACGGTGCCGCCTGGCCCAGGCCGGCTGCAGACACGTCTCTGGAGATCTCAGAGCAGATGTTGGACTGATCTTTATTTTCACTAAATGCTTTTTTTTAAAGAAATGAAGTGACTCTTTCCCCGTGTTCCCAGTGGGTTAG
>VZSF01005904.1:82448-137244 GCA_013398295.1 Chionis minor | reverse complement strand
GGCGGGGTGCCCGCCCGCCGCGCTTTCGCTTTCCCGGGGGAGGAGGGACGGGCCGGGCCGGGCCGGGCCGGGGCGGGGAGGGGAGGAGGAGCGGAGCGGAGCGGGGCGGATCGCACCTGGCACCGGGAACCCGCCCCGGGAGCCCGGCGGCATCGCGGCACGGGGGTCCCGGAGCGCCGGGCACGGGAAACCGGGAGAAGCGGCCGTAGGAGTCCCGGGAGCATCGGGAAGCGGGGAGCCGGGAGCAGCTGGTTGCAGCAGAGNCCCCCCCCCCCCCCCCCCTCTCCAGAGGAAGGAGGTTTTGGGAGTCATTGGGGACGGGGGAGGCTCCCAGGGAACGGGGACGCAGCTCCCAGGGAATGGGGACGCAGCTCCCGGGATGGGGTAAACCCCTGAGGATGGAGCAAGCCCCGGGAGATGCCGTAAGCCCCCACCCGAGCTGGGCTCCGTACGGGCCGGGCTGGAGGGGACCNGCGCGGGGATACCGGGAGCAGCGGGCGCGGGGATACTGTGAGCAGCGGGCAGGGGGATACCGGGAGCGCCGGGCACCAAGAGCATCCAGGCGGAGCGGTCCCGGGGCACCGGGAATGGGGGAGCCGGGAGCAGCCCTGGTTACCAGGAGGAGCTGGGCATGGAGGAGCTGGAGAACTGGGCATGGAGATACTGGGAGCACTGGCCACAGGATACCGGGAGCACCGGGCACAGGGGAGCCAGGAGCAGCGGACACGGGGGTCCCGCGAGGGACCTGGGCACGGGGATAGTGGGAGCACCAGGCACAGGGGGAGTGGAACACCCAGTGTTCCGGGTGGGCATCCCGGTGGGGAGCTGGGCACAGCCCAGATTGGGGCACAGGGCACAACTGGACACAGGGTGGGAAACGGGGCAGGGACCCCGGGGACAAGGGGTGGCTCTGTCCTGCACCACAGGGGACACCACAGGGGACAAAGCGGCCTGTCCCAAACCTCCAGCATCCCAGCCCGAGCCCGGCTCTGGCCTCCCAGCCTCCCCCAGGCCCTTTTCTCCCCAGGACCCCACCGGTGCCAGGGCCGGTGCCCAGCGCAGCCGCTGCGGGGCTGGGGGTGACATTGAACCGTCCCCTCCAGGGGACAGAGGTTTTTGGGTCTCCCGCTCTAAAACATGATGGGGAGCCAGTCGAGCCACCCTGATGGTTTCATTTCCACAGCCATCGGAGGCGAGCTTGTCCTGGCTCCGCTGGGGAATGCCGGCTGGGCTGTGCTTTCCCTCGGGCTGGCGTTTCTCCGTTGGGCAGAGATTTATTCCCTCTCTCCCAGAGTGACTCAGAGGTGCCTCAGCCGACTCTCGGGCTCGAGGCCGGTTGTCATCCGTCTTCGTTACAGGAAGGGAGAGCAGTTCCTTAGAGCTGCGATACGGCGGCCGCCCCATCACAGGCATGCAACCGGGACGGCTCGGCGTTGCTGGGTGGTTTGATCACTCCAGACCCACCGACGAGGGAAGCCTCATTAAAACCAGTAATATCTTTAAAAGAAATCCCCTTTCCCCACCCTTAGCCCCTCCACTCCCCTAATGTTTCCTCTGCCACTTTTAGGTGGTGCTTAGGCAGTGATTAAACGCGTGCCCCCAAAATTGGGCACGGCTCTGGGTTATGAGGACTTTGGGTGTGATGAGCTGTGCACAGTTCTCAGCCCGAATGATGCTGGAGCGTGGCTGTTTGCAGCTGTAGACCAGATTTCCTACACCGAATATCCTCCTCTTGTATTTTGCCAGACTTCCCATCCCTTTTCCTTCCCTGAGCGTGGGCTGGAGCTCGGGGCTGGGTTTGCAGCCAGGAGAAACGGCCTTTGCCAGCTCACAGAGGTGGCGGATGCTTTCAAAACACAGCCCTGCCGGGGCGCGTGCCTATGACCCGGCCGGGATGCTGCTGCCTCGTTGGGGTTTTCAGGGAACTGCTGGTCCAGGAGATGGTTTCTGGCTGATCTTGAGTGGGTGAAAGAGCACTCGTGCTTCCCGGAGGAGAGGCCAGCGTGTTTGTTTGCACACCGGGCTTGTTCTGAGGAGAAATTTCCTCTTGGCACAAAGGGAAAGTAAAAAGTTAGGGGTTTTCCCCCTTGATTTTAGAGGAAAATCCCCGCTTTCCTGGAAACCGGAGCCACCTGGGGAAAACAGCTGGTGCCTTCAGCCAAAAGAAATCCCCAAATTCTTTGTTTATTTTTTCCCACACACACAAATCTTTTCTGCTTTCTCCCTTTAAGGTGAGTATCTGACTACGATCCTGCCCCGATATTGCCCTTCCTCCGCTCCGATGGCTTCTGTGCGGGGAAGAAAGGAGCCGTGTTCCCAGCCACAAAACCTCCCCGCTCCTGAAGAAACACTGTCCCTTTGTGCCCGTCGCGCAATCCAGCAAACCTCGCGCTGCTGAAAGAGGGCGAACTTTTGAATATTCCCACTGAAAGCTCCTTTCTGCGGGAAGCCAGCCGCCCAATGGGACAACAAACGGGCACATTGTGGGGTCCTCGGGGCTGCTGGCCACCGCGGATGCAACACTTGCCGCCGCGCTGCTCTGTCGCCGCTGCCAAAGTCGTTTCGTTTCCCTGAACCAAAGCCGGGGAGTTTTGTGTTTGTTTTTTCTTCTTTTTTTTTTTTTTCCCCTTGCTCACAGTGCAGATGAATACATGCTGGAATTTGGCTTTCTGCAGGCATGACGTGTTCAGACTGCAAATATCCCGTGGCCGGGGGACACCATGGTGAGCATCCCATGGGGCTGCGTCGCACTGGGACCAGGCTGTCTTCACTGCTGGGACTCTATTTGCACCGTAACCTCCTCCTCCTCTGGAGGAAGGCTCAGCTTGCTGCCCCTTGCCTCCTCCTGGTGCATCTTCACCCCTTCTCCGATCCCCTTGCTGGGTGCTGCGTTTCGGGAGGTCATTAGGGTGCCGGAGCAGCTGGAACGTGCGGCGTGTGAGCGGTTTTTATCTTGCCCATCGCAGCCAGGCTGGGGTTCGGGGCTTGGACCTGGAAACTCGGGTTTGCCTGCAGCATCCCTGGCAGGGAGGTCCCCGAGGACAACCCAAGGCCGGTGGTGGTGGTGGATGTCCCCCCCACCCTGGGGTTGGGGGACCCCAAGACCCTCGTTTCCAGCCTTTCCCATGCCAGGGAGTTTCTCCCACTGGATGGCAGCATTAGAGCAAAGAAATGTCTCTGGGAGATCTTGCGGGAAGCAGGGACCTTCCTCCCAAGAGACTTTTCTCTCCGGTTATCCCTCTCCGGGGAGGTTTACACCTGGGCTGAGGATGTGCAGGTTCAGCTCACGTGTGTTTGCACCATTCCTGCCACCAACGCTTCACTTGCTGCCCTCTTCAGTGCTTGGTGATCACTCCCAGCTCCCCAAAATGTGGTGCCGTGTAACGTCCTCCGATGCTTGTGGGGGCAGAGGGACATGCTGGGACACTTCAGCCCGCCACCAGGAGCAAAGCAACCCCAGGCTGGGGGAGGAGAAGAGATGCCAACCCTCATGGGCACGAAAATCATGGCTTCTTAGCAAGGTGCATCCCCTGCCCCCCCAAACCAGCCCTACTTTAATCGCTGGGGTGCAGAGAGCCTGAATCCAAGTCACAGACCCCAAAGGTTGCTCGTTTCTGCATGAAAAAAGCTTCGGGGGGCATTTCTTGCACGGTGGTTGCAAGAAGGGGCTGCAAAACTCCTAGGGATTAGAAAACAAAGCCAATTTGGCCACTTTTCCTTCCACCTCATGGTTTTAATCCCAGGCATTTCAATCTACCTTTGGGATTTCTTGGAGGTGGTGCTCGGCAGCGGGGCTCGGGCAGCGCCGGGCGGGCAGGGAGGGTGGGTGCGGGGCTGCAGCCCGCTTGCAAATATCGTGCAGGGAAACTGCCCCTTTCTGAGGCCGTTTAATGGTCAGGAGGTGCAAAGACGTCTCAGTTTACAGGCTCCTGGCCGGGCTGGCGTGGCTGTTTGCGAGCGGGCATCCATAGATGGAAAGGGTCGAGCTGCAGAGCCCAAGCCCAGGTGTAGAACAGGATCTTCCCCGCTCCCTCCCATACTAAACCAGTGACTTGTCCTGGGTTAAAATGCAAGGTCTGGGCCACTGTGGCCTTGGGAGCATGTTTCAAGGGTTAATCACCTGCAGCGTGCGAAGCCCCTGGCTGCTTTCCCATCTGGATGCACCTGATTTTGGCTCCCAGGCACTTGCTGCCCCTTTTTCTGCTTGTTTCAAAGAGCTCGTCCCTCCTCTTCACCCCACGGGCAGGGCCCGGTGCAGAATCAGCCCTCAAACGATTTTGGGAAATTCATGGCACGTCTGGGGGCAGGTGGTGGCACCGGGGTCCAACCTCCTGGGTGGCTTTTGCGAAGTCCTGGGCATCCCCAGCCCAATGCGGTGCGGTGCAGTGACCTGCCAGCGCCGGGGCTGCTGGAGACATGGGGGACTGGGAGCCGAGGTGATGGTGCTGGGGGTCACAGTGTCTCGCCCCAGGGAGCAGGAGACCACGCTGGAGAAGACCGGGGCAGCCACTGGGAAACTGGTTTTGCTACCTGTTAAAAAAAAAAAAAAAAAAAAAAAAAAAAGGAGGAAACTGGGGATTTTCCAAGCTGGGCTGAGCAGGCTGGGAAGGGGAGGGCAGGGAAATCAGAGGGTCGGTCCTGCTCCTCAGCAGCATGGGGGGGGGCACCCAGGTGAGCGTGGGGGTCCCGTGGGGGTCCTGCAGCCCCACGCCCAGTGCTGACCCCAGACCTTGCCCCATCTCCTCCGTCGAACAAGAGGCATGTGCAGCTCGGTGCAAATCCCCGGTGGCTGAGGGGGACACCGGGGTGGTGAGACCCCTCCCCACCCCCCCAGTTACACCATCAGGGTTGCAAACCACGACCCCAAACCGAGCTTTAACCCAAGGAGCTGGGTAAGATTTGCTAATCTTGAGATATTGTTGGCATTCGGAATGGTGGTTTACTGCGTGTTTTGCCACAGCGAGTACTTTCCGAAAGGCCATGCTAAGTTTACACCGGAGCTGCTGGGATCGGATAACCATTCCTGGCGGCTCCTGCTGTCCTCCCCCCCATCCCTCTTGGTTGCCGTGCCGGGGTGCAAAAGGACATCAGCTTCTCCTGCTCCCCGCAAGGAAAAGGTGACCACGGTCACGAGCAGTGGAAAAAATGGACCACCGAGGGCATTTTATCTCGTCCAGGTGATGGGGGGGTGGGATGTGGGTTGGGGACTGGCTTGCAGGAAGAGACGGACTTGTGGAGAGCCCCAACACTTTGCTTTGCAGGTCGCACTGCCAGGAACAGAAAATAACCAGCCCTGGTGCCTGGCCCAGCCGTGTCCACCTCCCCAGGGGCTTTGCAGGTTGTGAAATTAAATCAGCTTCTCACCTTCAGTGGCACCCAGGGCTGGGCGAGAGCCCTGCACGTCTCTTTGCATTCCTGCAGCCTTTTACCACCCCATGGGATCCCCGAGGGCTTTACAGGTGCCGGATAGGAATGATGCCTCCCGCCATCGTCACCCGGTGGGATTCCAGGGCATTTCCAGCCTGTGGAAAGGGTGGGTTCCCTCATGGAGCAGGTGGTGGGGATGGTCCCTCCAACCATCTCGCTGTTTGCAAGGGACGTCCCCCACTTGGGAAGCATGGGACNCTGGGGGACGGGGGGCCCCCCCCCCCCCCATCTCTCCTGTTGTCCCCAGAACCTTTGGGACCTCTGCTACGCCAGGAGATGGGAAAGTCTGGGTGGGATGGGTGGCAAAAGCCACCACCAGCCTCAGCCGTGGCCCTCGCTGGCCCTTGGTCATGGCAGGCTGGAGGTGGTGGCTTTCCCCTGCAAAAATACAAGAGCATCGTTCCTCCATTGACATGCACAAGGAAGAGGAGGAGAAAGAGGAGGAGGAGAAGAAGGAGGAGGAGGGAGCATCCTCTTCCATGGCTCTTCCCTTGCAGGTTTTTGGGTCAACAGATCAAACCCCATTTGCTCTCTGAAGCCTGTGTCCTGGCCCATCTGCTCTGCGGATGCTTTGGGGTGGTGTTTCCTCCAGGGAAGGCACAGGGCTGTCACACTGTGCCCCATGGGGACCGCAGAGATGGGGCAGGGCAGGGACAAGCAGCCAGGTGCCACCACCATGGCATCAGGGATCCTGCGGCAGGTCAAGCCCGTGCATCCAAAGCAGGGCTGGGTCACATCTGGCTGTGGGGACACCAGGGAGGCTGAAGACCAGGCATAAAGGGAACAGCATCTTCCCAAAGCCTGGCACAATATCTGTCGGGTTTCAGATGGACCCAGGGCAAGGACAGCCCAATTAAATGTCCCCATGATGCTCCCTGGTGGCAGCAGGGAAGGGTGCAGCTGGGCCATGGTTGGGCAAGCCAAACTGGTTTGCCTTCCCAGTTTACTGGGATTTGGGACTGGTCCAACCCTTCTCGTAGCCCCTCTGATCCAGCAAATGCTCCAGGGAGGGTGGCAGAGCAGGGAGGATCCTGGTCCCTGGGTTAGAGAAGGATGTGGGGTGGGTCTGGGATGTGCTGGGAGCAGATCCCATTTCCTTCAGAGTATCCCGGGAAGGGACAGCCCTCTGCAAACCCCTTGGGCACGGCAGGGTACAAGCAGCCCTTGCAGTGCCAGCCACTACCATGCTGGCCTTGGGGACCTCCTTGGGTTATGGGCTGCCCCATCTGAAATATGGCTGGTGCCAGGGCCACCAGGGCTGGGACAGGTCTGGCTGCGGGACATCATGCTGGTCCCCATCCGTGGTGATGCTTTCAGCCAAACAAGCTGGGTGCTCCATGGTGGAGCACGGCAGTGTCCTGCAGGGACTCTGCAGGAGGTGGGCAGGAGTTGACAGATGCAGATAGGAGGAGAGGATGGGGAGAGCAGAGGGAAAGGAGACAGGTGAGGGTGCAAGTGAAAGGATTTAAGGAAAAGAAAGGAGGGGTGTGGGTGTGCGAATATAAAGGAGGAGGTGGGAAGTGGAGACATCAGCCCCCACTGCTGGTCCTGCAGGAGGGACTGTAGGCTGCCTTGAGGACACCTAGAGTGGCCCTGGTCCTTGAAGGAGGTAAGGAGACCTGAGGGGCCGCTGAAAGTCAAGCGAGACCAGAAGCGCGTGCTGGGGTTGTAGCAGCCAACGGCACAGGATGTGCTGGCAGGGGCTTCCAGTGCCTTGAAGTCCTGGCATCAGGGCTAACCTTGCTGGGGACCAGCAGTTACTGGGCTGACTGGGACACTGGGTGCTGCCTGGGACTGCGGGCATGGAGACGAGCAAGGCAGGGCTCTGAGTAGTGGTGGAGCAGACACCTGAGTTCCCTGCTGATGCTAAATAATAAAGAAATGTACCCTCGGTGCTGGTGGAGCCCAGGGCTGAGCTGTTTCCTCCCCCTCCTCCTTCAGAGCCTCCCAGCTCCCTGCTGGCTGGCCCAAGGGTTGCCACAGCCTGGGGACAGGAGCAGTCAGGCGTGTGGCTGCGTCCCCTGGGTGCTACCCCCACGTGTAAATGTCCCGAATAAAACAAAGGTGGTGGCTGGCGATATTTGGGGTCTTTCTGAGCATCCGGCTTTTAATGCAGAAGGGAAAACCCAAGCTGTTTGTTTGCAGCCTGTCCCTGTCCCAGACGGGGACCGGGCAGGGCAGGTGGTGACAGAGCCTTATTGGCGTCCCCAGCTGCTGTCCCCAACCCTTGGTAGAGGTGACCCCCAGCAGGCTGAGGACAGCGGGGCTGGCATGGGCTCAGCCCCTGCGGGCTGTCCGCCTGCCTGCCCTAGGTAAGCTCCCACTGGCAGCCCCAGAGGTAGGGCAGGATTGGAAAAAAAACACCTGCCAAAGGCTGAGCAATGCCCTGGGTTTGGCATTGCTTCGGGACGCCGGAGATGCAGGAGGTGACTGATGCGCTGCCAAGGTGTGTGAGGGGCTCTGCTGGCCCATCACGTCCTGTCCCAGCCGGCCCTGGGTGCAGCTGCTGGAGGTCACCGCTCCTGTCCCGTGCGACTGCCCATTGGGTGGGTGCTGCCCACCTCGCACCGTAGCTGCGATACGCAACGGCCCCACAGATAACGCTGCAGGAACCGCTTTGGCCGGGGGCAGCGGGTGATACCACCCCGTAATAGTTTTCCTCCTGCCGTGCTGTCCCCAGGCTGGAGTTGACACAGAGCTGGCACTGAGCTCCCTGCCCCAGCAAGGCACTGGGCAAAACTGGGGCGTCCCCACGTGGGTTTCGCTATTTCTCTCCCCCTAACAGCTCGGAGGAGGATTATCCCATCACAGCCTGAAAAGAACACCCCAAAGAGGCTGTTGGTGATGGGTGTTTGCATCCCCGAGCTCTGACCATGCCTGGAAGCTCCTGGTTGCAGCTCCAGCCACCCACTGTGCTGCTGTGCCAGCTGATGCCGGGTGACCCAGTGGTGGGTTAACCCACGGCTCGCCCCGACTGATCATAGAATCAGAGAATTGTTTAGGTTGGAAAAGACCCTTGAGATCATCAAGTCCAACCGTGAACTTCACCCGACCGAGACCACCGCTAAACCGCGTCCCTACATGTCTTTTAAATACCTCCAGGGATGGAGCCTCAACCACTTCCCCGGGCAGCCCGTTCCGGTGCTTGACAGCCCTTTTGGCGAAGAAAGGGTTATTGGTGATTTGATGATCCAGTGAATCAAACTGAGGGGACACCGAGTGCTGGTGGTGTGAGCTGATGTGCCACCCTGTAACAGGGACAACCCTGTGGAGCGTCTGGCTGGGCTGCGTGAACCCTACTTCTGCACCAGGGATGCCCAATGGCACCTCAGAGATGCCCCGAATCACGCTGGCAGCATCTCTTTATTGCCTGGGTGTGTCTTCTAGACCAGACAAGGATATTTTAAAGCAATTCTAGAGTAAAACACCCGCCCCACCGTGGCACCGCAACAGGCGCTACCCCGGGGGGCTTTGGGAGAGGGGTCAAGCCAGTGTCCTGGCTCGACCCCAGGAGCCCCTGCCTGCAGTCATTGCTTTGGGGTGAAGTAAGCATCTGCTTGCGTGCGACACACAAAATGGAAAGCTTGCCTACGTCCCAGCCCACCTGCCGCCTGCCCCGGCTGCTTGACTCAGCGGGCTGCGAATATCACGGTGACACGGAGGCTGGAAATGCTGCTGGGAGCCGGGGAGCCGTGACACAGCAGGCAGGGCGCTGAGCTGCCCCGAGCCTCAGCCCTGCTGGCACTCGCGGTCGGCCGCTGGGAGTTTTCCATATGACCTCCCTGTTTTCTGGAGGTCTGACTTAACCTCCCCGGAGAGGGGACAGGTGAGGGCAGGAGGGAGGGAAGCAGCTGAAAGGAGGGGACAGCCCCACAAAGGAACCATCTCCAGCGGCATCTGTAACTGGTAGCAGTGTTCTCCCCCAAAGGGGTCTGGGCACCTCCTTTCTGCTGAAGTCCAGGGGGGTTGGGGCATTTTTCCAGCCATTTGTAGTGTCTCCTTTGGACTCATCGTCCACACAATGTGGCCGGAGGGAAGTGGGTACGGCTCCTGCTCTCTCCTCTTGAGTGGCTTTGAACAAATCTCACTGGGGATGGCAATGGGGACCCTGTCAGTCTTGGGTGTCCCCTTCCCCACTCTGATACAAGCTATGGGGCACAGCTCCTTGTTGGAGCTAGCTGACACCTTCCCTTGGAGCCTGGCTCTGTCCTCTGCTCCGAAGAACATCGCTTGTGCCAAGGACCTCGTGATGCCGTGCTCAGAACCAGTGGTGGCCCAGTGGTGGCTTTGAGGGAGGTGGGAGAGTCCCTCCTTGGCTCTCCGGAGTTGTTAATGAAGACAGAGGCAAAAGGGGACAAGCGTGGAGGATGTTACAGCTTCAAGGAGCCCTTCTCGTGTGGATGACACAGACCTCTCATTTATTCTGGGCTTCCGGCACCTCCGCTTTGCTCTACCACGTGCAAGTGGGAAGGTCTCGCCACCTCCTGCCTAATCCTGGAGCCCTTTTTAGGGGATGGTCCTAATCTCTGAAAGTCTCCAGGATTTGCCCCAGCTGTCGGAGGCATCTTCTGTCTTCCCGCACTGACACACAAGCTGTCATGATGGGGAACGGTGCTGACAAGGCTTTCCCCCATCCCACCTGGCAGGTCCTCCGTGCCGTGATTTCCTAAACTGGCAAATCGGTGTGAATGGGTAGACCCGATGCTTTTGGGGTACAGCCAGATTTATCTCTTTGCAATGGGGCCCCATCAATATATCCAGCTGAGAGATGACCATGCTGCATCTCTCAGGGGTTTGAATTACATTGACAGGAGGAGGATCTGATCCTTTAAGGAAGAAATGATACTCTTGTTATTTAGACCTATATGTTACCTAGAAAATAAGTAAGGCAACGTATCAGTGGTGCAGTGGGCTGGAAATGTGGGTCAAAACCAGTTTATAAAAAATGCCTGCTTCCTGTAGAGATCACTGGAAAAGGCAAATACTTCGTATTTCAGCTAAATCCTGAAATATTTGGAGTCTCAGGCAAAAATGTGTTGATATTTAAATTATCACTAAAATTTTAATGTTCAATCCTGCCAGTTGCCTGCAGGAACAGCCAGTGCAGCCCACTCGATGTGCTCTTCGTTTTCACGCCAAGGTGGAGGAATCGCACCGGTGGGCATTTCCTTTTGTTTCCAACACCAGACTCATTTCAGCTCCCTCAGCCCAAAGCTGTGGGGCTTTCGCTGAGACGCCACGCTCCCATTTCTTGTTGGTGAAACGACTCCACGGGACCAGTTTCTCCCTTCCTGTTGTGCATCCACAAGTGAAGCCGTCGCGCTGGGTGGCAAAACCTTCGGCTCCCAAGTCTGGTCCCCGCGGGAAACCCTTTGACTTCAACGTGGGCAACCTGCCACGATGCCTTTGTCATCTACAGCAGGCAGCGTAGTGTTTCCATGATTAAGTTTGCTCAACGTAGAGCAGTCTTGCCGGCAACGTGTGACTAAACAAGATGCCAATATACTACAGTAACGTAGCCCAGATAAGTCTGGATGATAAACCGTGTTGATTCACTGGCTCTTAACCTATGAGTCAGCCTGTGAGTCAACAGAGAAAACAGCATCTAAACGTCACCCAGCAGGTTGAAAACCTCGAGTTTTGTTCAAGTCAAGGACTTCAAGTGAAATGATTGCATTGATGTTCTTTTCCTGGGGTAAGTGTTTAATTTTCGACTACACTCACTCAAATTGAAATAGGAGAGAAATCTGAGCGCTCATTTCCTTATGAAGGAGAGTTTTGTATTGATTTTATTTTTTTCTGAGCTTTTAAAATTGCTTTTCTGAACTCTTTGGTTTAGATTAGACAGTGTGATTGCCTTTGTAAAAGACACACAGAAGACTTCTGAGCAGAGCTGATGGCTGTGCGAGTCTCGAGGTGGTCACCTGTGAGCTGATGGAAAAAGTTATCAAGATATGGGCCAAGTGAATGTTGAGGGGTCAAGGATCATCCAAGACAGGATGAAATCCCTGTGGGTCAACATATGGAGAAACCAGAGCTTCGCCAATCCTCCCCTCTGGGTGCCAGACCCACCAGGGAGCCAAAGGCAGCTGGAGAAGGACAAGTGGACAGTCTCCTCTAGCCCTACATCGCTGTGCTGGGGAGCAAAGCTGTCTTCTTTTTTTGCCAGAGCAACTGAAGACAATTTTCTGATTCGTGACCCACTTGGCAAATTTGAGCCATTCCAAGCTGCTCTGGGGAGTAGGAGGGACTGCCCATACCCATCCATGGTCCTCAGGCAGTAAAAATGTCCAGGAGCCCCATGTCACCGTCTCCTTCCTTGGGGAGCTCATCCCTCAGGCATTCCAAAGGTATTTGGGGAAAGGAGGAGTCTTTATTAGTCATATTCCTTCTCGCTGGCAAAAGTAATTGAGGAACATTTGGGTTATCACATAGCTTTGGAGGAAACATGCCCTCTCTGAGAGACACCGATACCATCTCTTGGTGTCCTGCTGCCAAATAACCTGGGGAGAAAAATATTCCTCCCTGCAGCAGGAGGGTCATGGTGCCAGGCTGCAGGCTCCAGGCAGGATCAGAGCCCACAGGGGACCAGGTTTGCACCCCTGATACTGGATGCCCGTGTGGCTTGCAAGGCTGGTGGCTGCGGTGAGCTTTCTTCTGAGCTTACAGGAGGAGCATTGCTCCTGTAAGCCAGGCATTGCTGCCCTGCCCTCCTCCCCCCGTCCCCTCTTCCCACCTGGTCCATGGCTCCTGCTCCAGCTGGGACCCATCCCTCAGAGCCCTGTGGCTCTTTTTTGGGTTATCACCATGCCTTTAAAGACCAGCCTGGCCAATGGGGTTTTGCTCTTTCATCTCTCCATCCCCTTCCTGGCTGACCATGGCTCCCCCCGCCTGGAAAACCACCCCCTTGTTAGCAAAGATCAGATCGTCTGGCCCCGTCGGAGAACATAGCTTCATGCTCTGGATGTCTCAGAGATGCCTCTGGACACTGACGTCAGCGTTCGGAGGTGTTTCCTGGGAACCATGACACTGTGAGCCTTCGGACCAACACCCAAGAGAGCTGAGCTTGCTTGGCTCTTCCATAGCAGCATCCCTGGAGACAGGCAAGTAGCTGGGGAAAAGGAGCAAACACTCCGTCCACCTGAATTTGAGGAAGGTTAAGGAATTAGACCATAGGTTATGGAGACATTTTTAGTAGCACCTCATGCATAGCATGGCAAGAGAAGGGCACAAGGACAGGCAGGGGTGAGCAGGGTTATATCCTATAGGAGTAACGGGACTTTCCTGGGTCAGTGGGGGGCTTTGGGGTGAATCTGAGCTTGGGGAGTAACAAAAGGGTGGCTGGTCATGAGCCCTGGGGTGACCATATTCCACGGACAAAGTCCTGGTCGTATGTGCAGGGTAGAGGTTGGAGGACACGGCACAGGGCTGGCCAGTGATTAATCTTCTCCAGGAATGTGGGTCAGGGGTATGGGCAGCTGGGATGGTCCAGATGATCCGAGGAATTGCCTTCCAACCTCAATGATTTGGGGATTGAGGCAGAGGCTGGGGGAGGGCATGGNGGGGTGTGGGGGCAAGGGGGAGGCAAGGAGCAGGACTCAGAGGGATAAGGGGTGGCCGAGGAGGTGGCAGTGAGGGGGTTGGGAAGACCTTAGCTAGGGCTGGGGACAGGAGCCATGTCCCCAGAGAAAGGTGACCTGGCCCTAGCCTGCCCAGTCCCGTGCGAGCCCAGGGGGGGATGGAAGGGGGGGGACGGGCAACACCATATGCTGCAGTCCCATAGGAGAGGGTAGGGGCGTGCTGCTGAATGTGCAGGTCCCGGGTGGCTATTCCTGGCGGCCCCCGCCTGCGCAGGCAGATTGGTTTGCAGTGAGGTGACAAGTGCCAGCCGAAGCCTATAAAAATCTCCCAGCCCCTGTCCTGGCTCAGTGACCTGGTTCCCCCCTCCCAGCGCAGCCATCGCGGAGCAGAGACTGTCCGTCCAGCGTGGAGGCACCTGGTCCGGAGCAGAGACCCCAGCTTTGGAGTAGAGATCCCGTGTCTGGAGGAGGGACTTTCGGTCTGGAGCACGGACCCCAGAACAGAGCAGAGATACCAGAAGACAGACCCCGAAACATCCTCTTCGTCAGCCCCCAGGCTTTGCAGCAATGACTGGCAAAACTGCACCTCCAGCCACAGACCCGGCTCCAGAGAAAGAGACAACGCCGGCCCCAAAGGAAGAATCAGCACCAGCCCCAGCTGCTGAAGAACCCCCGGTCCCTGAGCATCCCCCAGATGCGGAGCAGCCCGCAGCCCCCGCAGCCGAGCCTGTTCCCGTCCCCACGGCAGAAACGACTCCAGGTCCTGAAGAAGGTTCCCCGGCTCCCCCAGCTGAACACCAAGCCCCAGCCCCTGAGCCTAAGCCGGAGAAACCAAAGGCAGGTGAGAACGGGACCGGACACCGCAGTGGGGAGGGGAGATATGCAAGGCTGGGAGGGGGCATGTGGGGGTGCTGGGGTGAAGGGACGGAGGGATGAAGTCATCAAGGATATTTTTGGAGTGGGATAGGGCTGGGGGATTAGGAGGATGGGAGGGCTGAAGACCAACATGGGGGCTGGGTGACTGCACTCCAGCAGCCCCAGTACTCAAGAGCCTGTCCTCATCACTGTGGGTTTGTTACAGAGCCACCCAGCTCCCCCTTGTCCTTGACTGTGGAAGAAGTGAGTGAAAACTCGATTACGCTGACCTGGAAAGCCCCGGAGCAGACAGGCCGGTCGAGCCTGGATGGATACGTGGTGGAGATCTGCAAAGATGGAAGTAGGCTTGGGCTTTCCTGCCTCGTAAGCATGGACAACTGGTGTATTGCTGTGGAGGCACGGGATGGAGCTGGGCAGAACCTGGCAGGGTGTTTCTCCAGGCACCACTTCCCTTTCTTTACCCAAACGGGTTCATTTTAAATGGTCTTTTTTGTTCCATGGAGGGGAGACTTCCCATTGGCTTCATATAGGAGTGATGCTTTTAGCAGGGGGCTGGAGTGGGTTTAGCGGTACTGCCGTGTCTGGACAGAGGGTGGAGAAGAGACCACCATACCCACTGAGGATGGTCTCTGATGAACTCCAGCTCTGCAGAGACCTGGGGTTGGGATGGTGATGCAAGAACTCAGGAGGAGGTCTGACATTTGCCCAAAAGGAAGTGCAGAAGGAATGGGGATAAGGTGGGTTGGTGAGGGAGGAAAGGGTCGTGAGCAGCGCAAGAAGGGGTGGCATGCATCAGCAGGTGAGCCCTGCCCAAGTGAGATGGGGCCCAAGGTGCCTGGAAGGAGGATGGCTGCAGTAGATGGAGGTTGGCTGGTGGGTGGTAAGAATTATCTGTGGTTCTCTGGTTGCATTGCTGGTCGTTGGAATGGGGTAGGCGGATAAGACTTGTGTTTTGGGCACCCTGCTTGACTTTGGGGTGAGAGTGAATGACCTGTGTGTCTGGGGGAATCTGCAAGGGGAGGCTGGGGCTGGTGGGTTGGTTGCTACATGAGGTTGGAGTGGTTTGGGAGACCCAACTGGTCCATGAGCTGTGGGGAACTTGATTTATGACCCTTGGCTATTTAGCTTGTGGCAGGGCTGATCAACACATGCTTGGCTGTGGGAAACTTTCATTCTTGGGCTGGGGAGTGGGGCGGTAACCACGGTTGGATGGGGTGCATGAGGAGGTCCTTGCATGGGACAAGGAAAGATGCAGCCATTCCTGGAGGGTGCTGGCTAACAGCCACCCAAAGGTCATAGTATTGGATGCTTTCTAGCTTGCTTTGGGCTTGGCTGGGTGACAGAAGAGCTCTAGTCATTCAGTGATAATCACATGGGCTCTGTGACTGCTGTATTTGGGCTGGTGCAAGACTCTGGTTGGCTAAAATACGATGAGATTTGAGTGAGGGCTGGTTTGAGTAATACCAGTAGCGAAGGGAAAGAGGAGCTGGTGGGGTTTGGCTGGTCTGATGGCATTTGACAGGAAAATCTTGGTCTGAAGGTGCACATGGCAACTTAGCAAACCCTGGCACACGTGTGTTGCTCTAGTTGCCTGCCTGGGACACCCAGCCCTTTGGTGTCTGAGCAGTTTGTCTTCTAACTGAGAAACCTCTGAAGAGGCTCAGCACATTGCAAGGACATGTTAGCTGGCTGATGAGGGAGGGCTTCTACATCTTGGCTGTAGAGTTGGAGATGCCCCTTCCAAGCAGGAAGAGCAGCTGGAGAGGTCTAGCTGGCTGGCGGCACGTGATAAGCAGACCATGACCGATGCGGAGGATGTGCTGGCCTACGTGGTGTACCCCAATGAGTTGTCCTGGGGCAGTAAGAGAAGCAGCCTGGCAGGGCAGTGAGAGGATCTTAACTACTTCCAGAAATGCACCCAGAAGGTCAGCAGGGACCATGTTTGTTGCCTTTTCTTACTTGCAAACAGCGTCCTGCTCAACAGCTGAGCTTCTGCCAGTGTTTTGTACCCCATGCTCCTTGGCAGGGTGGGGTGGCCAACCTCCCCTCTAAGATACCTTTTTCTGCTGGTGCCCCACATCATTCAGTCTTTGCAAGGAAGGGGTTCTTCGCCTCTGGGTTTCACCCTCTGTGGCTTGATCCTGCTGTTTGGGGTGTGTCTGTCCATCTGTCCATCACACGCCTGACGCGTTCTGCCGGGTTCATTGTAGGTACAGACTGGACAGCTGTGAACCAGGAGCCCTTTCTTTCCACCCGGTACACAATCCAGGACCTCGGCTCCGGTGACAAGATCCATGTACGGGTGAAGGCTGTCAGCGCCAGCGGTGCCAGTGTACCGGCTACTTTGGAGCAGCCAGTCCTCGTCAGAGAGATCCTGCGTAAGTACTGCTCCTGCCACGCGTTGTCCCCATGTGCTTTGTCAGCCGTGCAAATCCCAGTCCATCCCTACAGCCAGAGCAGCCTCTGCCCTCTCACACGTCACAATCCAGCCTTCGACCGAGATGGTTTGATGACTGATTTGACCGAGATGGCCACGAAGATGATCAGGGGGCGGGACCATCTTTCTTACGAGGAAAGGCTGAGGGAGTTGGGTCTTTTTAGTCTGGAGAAGAGCAGGCTGAGGGGGATCTCATCAATGTTTACAAATACTTCAAGGGAGGGTGCCAGGAGGAGGGGGCCAGGCTTTTTCCAGTGGTACCCAGTGACAGGACACGGGGCAATGGGTATAAAATCGAATATAGGAAGTTCCATCTGAACATGAGGAGGAACTTCTTTCCTTTGAGGGTGGCAGAGCCCTGGCACAGGCTGCCCAGAGAGGTGGTGGAGTCTCCGACTCTGGAGACATTCCCAACCTGCCTGGACACCATCCTGTGCCACCTGCTGTAGGTGGAGCTGCTCTGGCAGGGGGTTGGACCAGATGATCTCCAGAGGTGCCTTCCGACCCTTAACATTCTGTGATTCTGTGATTCTATTATTCTCAATAACTGTGTCCGATTCCCTTGGGGTGGGAATGGAGCAGCTTCCCGACCTCAAGACGCTGATCTTGCAGGTGGTGAGGCTTTGGGGCTGAAGGACTTAAAATGCAGAGCCCCATTTTTCCTGTTTCTTTGCAAGAGCTGAGAAATGCTCACTTTCAGCACATCTCCTCTCCTTGGCCCTGCTTCCATCTCTACTACGCCATCACATACACAGCAGACGGCTTTGTTTATTTAGCTAAGGAAAGTCAAGAGCTGTTAGTCTGGAGCATGGGAAGCTTAATCATGCTGAACTCGCTAATGAACGGCTTGCTCCCATGCTTAGCAAGACTCACATTCCTCCCTGGGTGCTGCGAATACGCTGAGGCTGAGATATGATTGCAAGGCTGGTTTTCACTTACCAAATGGCAAATATAGACTTATTTTCCCTTTAGAAGGGATTATTAATGCACAAGTTTTCCTATTACTCAAAGAACACGCTGGATTTTTCAGCTGCTTAAAAATAGTCATAATAATAATAATAACAAAAGTTATTCCAGGAACCATCAGCTTTTCATAGGAAAAAGCTTGGAGAAGGCTATCGGTGTTTGGAAAGGGTCCTACAGGGTGTGTCTGCTCAGTCTGCTCAGAGGAGGTGAACATGGCTCAGTGGCTGGTGTCTGCTGCTGTGTTCACCTCCAGATCTCAAAGGCATCCATCTCACCATACCCCATGGGAGTGGGGGAACTGCGGCAAGGGGGGACTGGCGTGAGATGCCAAACACACAGCTCAGTTCCCCACTTCTTGTCCCGTGCTGCACCCACTGGGGCAAATCCCCTGTCCCTGTTGCCTCAGCTTTGTCCCAACCCAAAGAGCTGCAAGACCCCCATACAACTTGCTGTTGCTCCACGATTTTTTCTTGTCTCTTTTCTCTTTGCTAACTGAAACTCTTCATTAGAAAACAGCACTTGCCTACATTTGCATTTCATTTGAAACACAGCCCTATGCACTTTGCCTGGCTTTGCTGAGGAACAAATTAACCCTCAATGTCCCTCTGCCACCCCGTGTCCACCCCAGTGGCGCTGGTGTCTGTCAGGCGCGTGAGTCTCCTCCTCTCTGCCCCATCTGTAACCTTCTGGTCTTCACTTTTTATTTGGGACTGCATTTTGTACCTCTCACCAGTTCATTTATAGAACCACAAAGCATTTTAAATAGCAGCAATACAGACGGCAGAGAGTTTAAAAACAGGTGGGACGAGTGGGTTTGGGAAGTGGAGAGAGACGAGGAGAAACCAGATGAAGATTTGGTGTGGGAGTTGCATTTTGCAGGGAGCTGGGGCGGGAAAAATGCCTTGCCACCCGCGGCAGCATGTCACCTGGGCCACCGACCTCAGCCAGCCCTCTCTGGCTGAGCAAGGCACACGTGAGCTGGGGAGAATACCCATGAATTAACATTCCTCCCTCGAGGTCAGGTTTCTCTGCCTCGCTGAGACTGATGAGCCCAAGTGGCAGCATCAACTCATGGATCCCCGGGGTGAATAGCAGCATGAACGGACCAGAGACCGTCTCAGCTGTCGGCGGGGCCATCTGAGACCGCCGGGCATCTCCCTGCCCTCCCCAGCCCACCCGCCAGCGCTTCACGCTCACAGCTGTTTAGGCATCACTCGGTCCCAGTTTAATTCTGGCTGTGCCCCCTCCCCAGAGCTAAGCTCCAGCACGTTTAATCCGGGCAGGGACACACAGCTCTTTTATGAGGGGCTCACGTAAACCCAATGCCTCTCCAGAAGGATCACCAAGCAGCAACCAGCCGGTAGGGTTACATGGCTGCTATTTTCACCCCAGGAAGGAGACACACGCTCCATCAGCATTCTGCAGTGGGTTTTTTGCTTGTCTTTGTTATGTTCCCTTGGGGACGTTAGCCTTCGTTTTAAGCCTGGGGCTTTCACAGCTCTGCTGTGAGTAACCGTGCACCACCTTGGTCCCTCGATGGCCTTGAGCATGCAGTGAAGGTGGAGGTCTGGCGAGTCTTGTTCTTTTTGGAAGTTGGGTTTTGTGCCTCTGGAAAGTCTGCTGAGCTGGGGGAAGAATAATTCCTAGCTGGGAGATGCTCTCCTCTGCTTTGCTACCGTGTAGACTGTGCTGTGCCTCTTCTAGTTAAGCCCATGTTGGTCTCCATGGCTTGGCTCCTTCTATAATGAAGGAGGTGAATTGTCCATCGAGGTGGTGCTGTTGGGTTGGTGACCTAGCAGCTCAAGGATTGATATAATTTTGGGGTGCAGGCAATGGGGTGGGCTGGCATGGCCCTGCAGGGAAACAAGCACTGTCCAGGAGATGAGAGGGAAGAGGTGACCATGTTTCTGGGTGGGATTTCATGATGGCCAAGCAGAGAGATGCATGGGGTGGGTCAGCCAGCTGGGGGCTGTGATTTCCTTGGCCCCATGGCATGCCTTTCTGGTCCACAGAGCTCCCAAGGATCCGAATGCCCCGTCACCTGCGGCAGACTTACGTCAGGCATGTTGGGGATGCCGTGAACATTATGATCCCTTTCCAGGTAGGTGGGCGATTTGGGATTTACTCCCCCAGGCTTTTCCACTGCAGGTGAGCTTCTGCAGTTACTCTTCTGGCCACCACAACCAGGTCTGATGAGGTCCATACCGAGGTCCAACCATGGGCTGACTTGTCCTGATCCCCATGTCTCATGGGCTGAGGGTGGGAGATGGGGTGGGAACCCCTCTTCCATTCTTGTCTAGCTCCCATTTTTCGCCTGTTCTGTCTTTTTTGATAGTGTTGGCAATGGGACAAACCCAAACACACTAGAGCATGGGCTAGCTATGGCTGCTGGCTCAGCCCATGAGCCCTGTTCAGCTTGTGCTCCTGGCTGGACCTGTCAGCCACATACCACAGGACTCCGAACCACCACAGTGGGAGTCTCCCTGGGGAGAGCAACTCCCTTTGGAGTAAGGCAGCTCCACAGATGTGTGATGGGGGAAGCAATGCTGGCACTGGTGGGCCAAGCTGGAGGTCATTTCCTCAGCTGATCTATCACATACTGCCTGGGACATCCCCAAAGCATCTCCACCACAGCATCTGGGACAGAGAAAACCAGCCCTGAAACACAATGGGGGAAGGAAGAGGCAGAAAGCTGTCCCTGCGATGAGGGACATATCCAGGCCATGTCTCATAGGCAGTTGGGAGCCTGTGTTTGCCATGCTCCAGGCATCAACTGGCCCTGGATCCTGAATTCAACCCCCTGTTGTTTGGCTTGAACCTGGGCTCAGTGCCTGGGCAATAGGAGCACAGCTCTGCCTGCAAAGCCCATGGCAAGTAAAGCTGGGCTTGCTCCATGAGGACTTTGAGGGACAAACATGTTCCAGCATCATCCCCGGAGCCTGATGGCTTCCCATCGGTGGGGCTGGCAGGGATCATCTGTAGTTTCTTCCCTGGGGTCTGCTGGGTGGGAGAGGCTGTATCCAGGCCACTGCTGCCTGGACAAAGCAAGGTGGCTTTGCCCACCCGTCATTCCCAGCAGGACCAGTTGGGACCACGTGCTTGAGTGGTTCCTAACCTGGCTGTGTGGGTTGCTCCAGGGAAAGCCGCAGCCAGAGGTGATCTGGACCAAGGGTGGCCAGCCCCTGGACACCAGCCGCATCAACATCCGCAACACAGAGAAAGACACCATCTTCTACATCCGCCAGGCACAGCGCGGTGATTCCGGCAAGTATGAGCTTGCCGTGAGGATAAATGGAGCAGAGGACAAGGCTACCCTGGACATCCGGGTGATTGGTAAGGCTGGGGATAGGACCTTGCAGCGTTGCTCTGGGGCTCATTTCTGCCCTTGCTTGGGGGTAGCTCCTGTTCTGGGCATGATGGGATAGGGCCAGCAACAAGGCAAGGGACTCTGGGATCCCTCTTCCAGTGGGATCTTCTGCAGGATCATGGAGGTGGGATCCTCCGGTTTCACGCAGGGTTTCTGCCAGCTCATGCCCATCACAACTTCTCATCCCTCGTGTGCAGCAACAGGGTGAGAAGAGATTAGAAGCGGGGTGCAAGGGACAATCAATGTCGGGGGAGCAAATTAGGATGCTGCCCTGTGAGGGTTTGTATTTGCAGAGCCGCCGGGCCCCCCCCAGAACCTGAAGCTGGTGGATGTGTGGGGCTTTAATGTGGCCCTGGAGTGGACGCCTCCGGCGGACAACGGTAACTCCGAGATCAAGGGCTACATGGTGCAGAAGTCAGACAAGAAGAGTGGGGTGAGTTGGAGCACTCCTGGTGCTGGGTGTGCCCTGATCGGAGAGGGGGAGCTGCACACCCCTGTCTCCCACCATGCGCTCTCCATCCTTGCCCCAGCCTGCCTTTCTTCACCACCCTTCTTTTTTCCTCCCAGAAATGGTTCACGGCGCTGGAGCGCTGCACCCGCACCAGCTGCACCATCTCCGACCTCATCATTGGCAACACCTACTCCTTCCGGGTGTTCGCAGAAAACGCCTGCGGGCTGAGTGAGAAAGCAGCCATCACCTCTGGAGTGGCCAACATCCAGAAGACAAGTAGGGACAAGGCCCTGGCTAAGGGCTTGGGGGTGTTGGTTGGGCAAGAGGGGTCCTGGTGGGGCTGGTGGGGCTTCCTTGGTTTTGTGGTGATGCTGCTGGGCTGGCCCCTGGGACAAGCCAGGACAAGAGGCTGTGCATCCCCAAGGCAGAGGTCTAGAGGTCCCCTGCCCTCCTTCTACACCTCCTTTCTCCTTTGGGGAAAGCTTGTGCCATGGTCAGCCCTATGGGAGGGATCAAGGCATGGACACCCCTGGGGTGAGATCGAAGCAGGAGCTGGGAGGGGTGAGGAACAGCCCTGGCTTTGGCCCTGCAGCTCAGGGCCAACAGAGGAAGAGACCCCTGCAGTGGTCCATCTTGGCCAAATCTCCAAACCAGCATCCCTCAGCCCTTCTTTCCATGCCCTTCTTCCTCTGTTTCCATGCTGCTCCCTGGTTGCACACAGTGACTTGCGGTCTCTGCCACCAGCAGAGCTTACTTCCAGCTTCTGTTTCTGTGCAAGGGATTTTGGGGATGGAGTAGGAGATCCAGAGAGGTGCTTGGTCTGGGTCTGACACACTGCACACAGAACACATAGCGGTGTTGGTTTCCAGACCGGCATCTCCCCTATTTCCTGCATGGACTGGGCAGTAACATGGCATGGTTGGATGAGAAAGGGATTTATAGACAGGATTGGTCTGAGCTGAAGGCCAGGTCCTCAGGTCAGGCTAGATGCTGCCTGGCCTGTTTTGTTGAGGGAGCAGAAGTATTTTGGGGTAACGTGGGCTGAATCCCTGTGCTGGTCAGCCCAGGAGTCCAAGTTCTCCCTTAAGCTAAAATCAATTACTTTCTCAGAAACTGCTTACCAGTCAGAGAAGATCCCCCAACGGGACATGATGGAGCCTCCAAAGTTCACCCAGCCCCTGACAGACCGAACTACTACCCGGGGCTACAGCACACATCTCTTCTGCTCTGTCCGGGGCTTTCCCCAGGTCAGTGGTTCCTCCCTGGACAGCATCACCTCAGCGTGTGGGCAGCCCCAAGTGGGTTTTTTGCAAGGTGTTGGGAGATGGTTGGTCATGTTGGGTTAGGGTTGGATGAGGTTAGGGGGCTGCAGCTGCCCTTTGAGTCAACTGGGGCAAGTTTGGGGTGTTTCTCCGTGGAGATGGGAGACTGGTCCTAATTCAAGCTATGTCCTGTTTCCTTCTGTACGGGGAGAGGAAGTGTGGAGCAGTGGTTAGGGCTCAAGAAGGGCAGATTTAGCTCTTCAAATTGCTTCTGACTGTGAATCCCACCACAGCCACCAGCTTCCGGCAGGGCCAAGACAACGGTAGAGGGAGGTGGCTGAATTTTGTGGCCAGTTAGATTTCTCATTTCTTTCCCTGCTCTAAACAAATAAATGAATCCTGCTGCCTTCCAGCCCAAAATCATCTGGATGAAAAACCAGATGGAGATACGGGAAGACCCCAAGTACATAGCGATGATCGAGCAGGGCGTCTGCTCTCTGGAAATCCGCAAGCCCAGCCCTTTCGACGGGGGCATCTACACCTGCAAAGCTGTGAACGCCTTGGGGGAAGCCTCGGTAGACTGCAAACTTGATGTGAAAGGTAAAGTTGGCCAAGGAGACAGAGAAGCGGGTCTCCTTGCCCGCCTTTTCCTGTCCCTTTCTTGTGTCAGTCCTAGTGATGGGGGAGCCTGACACTGGGCAACCCTGTGAAGCTGGAGCTTTGGGCTTCTTGGGTTTATGGTATTGAAGCATCTTGAAATCACCTTCCCTCTTTCATGGCCAAAAAAACCGGGGAGGATACCAGAAACTGCAGAGCCAAAAGACCAGAGGTGCTGGTGGAGGATGGGACCATTGCTTGCTCCTCGTTGTGTCCACCAGCACTTGTGTCCCAAGCCCATCCCCGGGCCCTGCGTGTGGGGGCTGTGCTGAAACCACTCCACTTGCACCTGGGTTGTTCTGATTTATGTCTCGGGATCCTGCCTAGACTTTCCAGCTCACATTTCCCTGCCTCAGCACAGCGCCCGCCCCAACCCTGCATGGCCCCGATGATGTCTCTCCCGAGCCCTGCAGCCCTCCTTCAGCACGTGGGAGGATTCATGCCCACCCACCCACACTATACGCAGGTTCCTCAAGTAGCGGTGTGTCCTTAGACACGTGTCATTTTTATTATTTCTCCTCCCGTGGCTTTCCAGCACATGCTTGCCCCAAGACACGTTCTGCCCTACTTCCCACGCAGGCTGGGCTCCGATCCGGCAGTCTCCCAGCACCCTCGGTCCCTGCTGAAGCTACAGGGCTGCCAGGGTGGCACGGGGACGGTATTTGGCTCTGCAGCAGCTGGTGCCAGGGCTTCCAGCCCACGCAGTGACCCTGGCCACGCTGTCCTGCAGCAGGGCTGTCCGTGCAGCCGTGCTGGCAGCACGGTGAAGTCAATCGAGAGGATGAGCTTGTCGTTGTGCTGGGGACACAAAGCACCTGGGAGTCACCCAGGCTGGGATCTTGGGGACAAGCTGGTCAGGAGCAGGCAGTGATGGTGGCGTGCGACTGCCTGGAGCGTGTGTGCGCAGGGATGGTGTGCGTAGGTGCGTGTTGGTGTGTGTACACAAGCGGGTTGGTCGTGCCCTGTCTGGCTTTTGGAAATCAAAAGGGGAGTGAGGCGGGGAGAGTTCGGGGGTTTTATATATCTCCTGTGCTCTCCTGCAGTGCCCCAGTGAGGACAGATCGGAGGGCAAGATGAAGAGCAAGGTAGGTCTGGGTTGGGGCTGCGGGATGGAGGGAGGGTGGATCACTTCACTGGGGATGGAGCGGGTTGAGTGTCCTGGATTAGCCCTTGTCACCCGCTGGTGGAGCCCCGGCTCAGGGCTACCTTGTCCCGTGGCTGGAGATGCACTGGTGGGGTGGGATGCTGAGAGCCTGGGTGAAAACTACCCCTTTGAGAGGTGGAGGGAGGGTTGTAAATGTGGCCAGGAGGAATATGGGGGAGGCTGGTGTGCCTGGCAGATGCGTGGGCAGCACAGCGGGCAGAGCCCCGATTTGGAGGCAGGGCGCAGAGACCGGGGGCACCAGGGGTTGGATGCACATGAGGGGCAGGACGTATAAAGGCTGTGGGGTGGAAAAGCAGAGTGAAAGGTTTGCACCTGAATTTTGTGGGGCAGAAGGGAGTGCAAGAGCTGGGCTGGGTTTGTCTTGCGTTAGAGCCAGGGCTGGGATGTGTTTTCACCCCCGACCACTTCTCTCTCAGCAGCGGTGCCCTCACAGGACTTGGATCACGGTCCTTTACCCCAGGTGGATGCTGCAGCTGCTGTGTGGCAGCAGGGCACATGGTGATGCTCCTGGCCATGGCCTCTACCACCCCCTGGTCTGCCCGCTCCCTGGCAGTGCTCTAGGGGGACCTGCACCTCATCCTGCCATGGCATGGTCCTCTCTGAACGTGTCCTTAGCTGTGGCAATAAAACAAGCCCATCTGAGGGGCTTTGGTCTGAATAAAAAAACCCCAAAACCACTCTGTCCTGCTTGTTGTGGGTGGAGGCAGAGGAGAGAAAGCTGCCAGGGATGCTGTGGGTTCATGTAGCATCCCACCAAACCATGGGTGAGGAGATGGCTTCTGAGCTTGGAAAGAAAGGACTGGCTTTATAAAACACATATGAAGGTGACTAAAGCAGAAACAACCCAACACGGAGGAGGAGAATGGGGAAAAGTTTTCTTCTGGAGCATGGGGGGCAAAAAAAAAAAAGCAACATCAAAACTGTGGTATGCTGATGCTTCTTCATTGAAGCACAACTTCTTTATCCATGCCAGCGATGCAATGATCCGGCCATGTGCTGCTACCAGCACCCCGTCCCCACGGCAGGAGATGGCGGGGGCGGGACGCGCTGATGCGTCCTCCGGAGGTGGAGGAATGGGCCCCGTCAGCTACTGATAGCTCATGGGCAGAAAGATGACTTGTTACTTACAGCTGAGACCGCTGGGGTCAGATGCTGTTTATTAACAGAGAGCCCAGACAGATCCGTCAGGTTGACTAAGAGCATCATTAACCAGGGGTCAGCAGCGTGGCGTACCTCCTCCGCCCGCACAACCTCCTCCTCAGGCTGACGGGTCTGGCACATGGGTGAGGGCAGGAGCTCTCCCAGCCCCGTGCCAGCTCAGTCATGGGGTCAGACCCAGATCCTGCCTGGAGAAAGCATATCCCGGCAGACCCTGGCATTACAAACGTGGGTGCAAACCCAGCCTGGGCATTCGCAGATCTGAGCCCAGCCCACCCTCGGTGCCACTGGACAGCCAAGCCAAGCAGCGCCCATGGCTAAAATAGCTGACCCCTCTCCGCAGCATCTCTCCTGCAGCCCCTCCACTTTGTCCCCGTCTGCTCCCAGTCACCTCGGTTCCATGCCCAAGCCCATGGGGATTAAGCTGTTCCCAGGGGCTCAGCACCAGCACAGCACTTCCCACACCAGACATCATTTCCACCATCAGAGGGCATTGCTGGATTAATATTTATCCCAGATAACGGTCAGGCTGGGTTACTGAGGTGGCTGCGGTTAGCACGATGCCATCGGGGTGGAAGTGCCGTCCAGCCGGCAGGTCAAGAGCAAGTCTTCCCCTGGCAGGCTCACACCTTGGCCTTGGACTCTGATGGGGATGTCCTGGCCCCCTTGATGTCCCCGGCATCTCAGCGTGTGACTTAGCCCACTGGGAGCCCTGGGAGACAGGGGATAGGAACGGGTGGTGTTAGCTGGGGTGTTGCTAACACAGGGAGAAGCAGCGTCTCCAAAACCATCTCATGCTGCACACTGTGCCTTTTCCAGACTCTTAACGCAGTCCTACAGGGCAAAGACTGTGTTTGTAACCCCACAGGGGACCAGTGAGGGTAACAGCATCCACTTTTAGTGAGCTCTCCCCGGGAAAGGTCTGGAGAGCATGAAGTGGAAAAATCCACTAGATGTTTTTTTCTAAAGCACTCAGTCACATGCCTTTTAATTTATTAGCATCCCAGTCACCAGGTTTCTGGGCACCTTAGCAAGGATCAGGGAAAGGCATCAGTTCCAGGAAAGCAGCCTCTTGCAGAAACAAGGCGTAGTTGGGAATCAGACCCATGCTTGGGAAACAGCAGCCCTAAGCCGAGGAGAAGTTACTCTTGTGCAAAGGGACCATGGCATGGGGTAGGTGGGGTCCTCTCTGCACTAGCCTGGGGCTGCAGCATCCTCAGGCACTACTGATAAAACATTTGGTGTTCTTCACCTCGAGGAGGCTGGGAGGGTGTTTAGGGTTCCTCCACTGCGATGAGGCCCAAAGGGGAGGATTTACTCCTGTCCTTGCCATTGCTCTTCTGTTCTGCTCTCGTTTTGCCCAGTGTGATCTGAACCAGGAACCTGGTTCCTTGCAAAATGTGGGAAGCTGAGCCCTTCATCCTTCCTCCCACCCTTCTTTACTGCCCTCCTCTTCCCCTCAAGAGAAACGGAGGAGCTCCCTCCAGACTAAACAGCTGGCTGAAGTGGTGGGCAAAGGGGACACCCAGCAGCCCCATTGCCCGTGCTACATGTGCATGGCATTGCTCTCCACAGCCAGCTAACGAGCCGTCCATAAATCTCACTCACCCATGGTCCTTTTCCTCTCCACGTCCCCTCCCAGCCCCAGCAGGAACTTGCTGCAGTCGCTTTGCCCGTCAGTGACCAGTGACGTCCAAGGGGCACAACCCTCCTAGGGCAGGGGAAGGGTCATAGGAAGTGTGTTTCCAATGGGAGACTGGTGAACAAGGGATGCTGATAAGAAAAGAATCCCAATTAACTCAAATTAACTCTTCACCACCACCACTTCATCCCTGAAAAACACCCTTCTGCAAAGCCAACGCAGGGACCACAGACGTGGGTGAGGGTGATGGTCCATCTCCAGCCACCCCCTCCTCAAATGTGACCAACAATACACCCTGCCCACGGCTCTACCTGAGGCAGATGCCCAGGGGTGGGCAGATGCCCCTGTGGCAACACCAACACCAGCACAGTGGCATGCAGCTGTCCCCCTCACCCCCAAAATGGGTGCAAGTGTCTCTCTCCTCCCCCAAGCCATGGAGTGGCTGCGTTAACCCAAAAAGTTTGGGTCAAAAGGGTTTGGCTGCACAGGGAGGTTGGTAGGGAGTGAGAGGGGGGAGATGAGACAAAAAGGAGCTGGGAGAGACTTGCTACTGCTTTGCACAGAAGATAGGCAGGAGAAAAGAGGGGAAAATGACTCAAAGCCAAAGTAGAAGGAGAAAGAAGACACATGGAATGGACGGGTGCAGCTCCAGCTTGCTGCTGGATCCATGGGGAGCCATCGGCGCAGCAAAGGGTACTTCTCGCCGAGTAATCTGGGGTTATGCTTAAGGGCTTCCTCTCCCCTCTACCTACCTCTCTGGTAGCACTGAGAGCTGGAGATTGACCCTTTGCTCCGCGGGGTTGGTGGGTTCATCACGCTGTGGGTGCTGGCCTTGCCATGGGATGCCCATTCCTATCTCTTCCCATGTCTCAGCCCAGCTTGCCTCTCCCTGGTTATGGAGCGGAAAGAACGGGCTTGAAAATTGCCAGCTTCTGAGCTGCAGAAATCACATGGCCCTGGGGTCCCCTGGGTCTCAGCAGCTTCACTGCCACCAGGGCACCTCTTTGCCCCAGTGCCCACATACCCCCATGGGTTCATGGACGCGGGGACCAGAGCATGAGGTGCCCCCAGCATCACTCCACAGAGCCAGAGGTCTCCATCAATGGCAGAGGACCTCCTGGGTGGTTTTTATCATTTTACTTTATTTGCATGAAGATAAACTGCGCCTTCGTCTGTACAATTTCTCCTTAAATACTTGGCAACGCTTAAAAAAAAAAAAACCAAACAAAAACAAAAAACAAACCCAAAAACAAACAGAAGGGGGAAAAAAAAAAAAGGAAAAGAACAGTACAGGCTACAATATCAAAACAGTACGATGCTTGTGAATAAATAACCCCCTGGGGCAGCTAGGGGACACGGCTGTTCGGATTGCACAGGGCTGGCGAACCCAGCCTTCCCGGGTCCTCAGTAGCCCATCCCCTGCCAGCAGGAACAGCGGCCAGATGGGGACCGGGCTGGGCACAGAAGACCCCTCTCTGCTCTCTCCCAGCTCCTAGTTGCCCAGCTCAGCCGTGGTGGTGCTGGCGTTTTTGTTGGTTTTGCAGCAGAAGTACTGGTTCCAGATCTGCAGGAAGGCTGTCCGGAACTTCTTGATCCTGAATGCATAGACAATGGGGTTCATGGCTGAGTTGCCGTGGGTGAGGAAGATGGCGATGTAGGTGAGGATGTGCGGCGTCTCGCAGGATGGGCAGAACAAGGTGATGCAGTTGAGGACATGCAGAGGGAGCCAGCTGAGCGCGAAGAGGAAGAGGACCAGTGCTAATGACTTGGCGATCTTCAGCTCCTTCCCATAATACTTCTGGGGGTCATTGGAACTGGAGGAGACCTTCTTGTTGAGTTGCTTGCGGATGAGGTTGAAGACTTCCAGGTAGATGAGCAGCATCAGCAACAGGGGAGGCAGGACCCAGACGAAGAAGTTGAAGTACACCATGTACTCCATGCTGATGACGGTCTCAAACTGGCACTTGATGACAAACTCCGTGTGGCTGGCGTTCAGCTCCTGAGTCCTCCGCATCTTGTTCAGGTTGTTCCAGCCAAACATGGGGGTGAGTCCCACCAGAAAGGAGACGATCCAACAGCAAGCAATGGCCACTGCGGCCCGCCGGGGTGTCACCACGCTCTTATACCTGTGGAAGAGACAACAACCGCAGGAAAGAATTAAACACAAGTGGGACGGTCTGCCTGGGGGTCAAGACCGCTCCACGTGGGGTGGCAGTGCCTGTGCTTTGATGGCATGATGCTCCTCACTCCCTTCCTTGGCAATCAGTAACAGCTTGTCTTGATGGGAGTGTTAACAGACTGGTTTCTCTGCGTGTGCCCTGGGGAACCTCACTTTGTCTCCCACCACCCTCCTCCCACAGCCCCAGGGATGGGCAGAGACCTCGGACATGATCCTGGAGCTCTGGGGGTTGATACCAAGCCAGGAAATGCATTAACAACCTGGAGCGCGCCTGTGTGTTCAAGCCTCATATCTGGGGGGGGGTTCGTGTTGCTCCGGCAGCCCACCTTATAGCAGGTCACCCTTTCCTCTGCCCGTGCACCAGCCCTGCCGGCACCCTGTCCCAGACAATTCCTCCTGTGCTGGGGGACAGAATCACCAGCAAAAGCATCCTCTGGGACCCGCTGGGCTGGAGGAAGGATCTGCCGGGACTAATGGACCCCTGGGGAAGCTTCTGGGCACAGCCTGTTTCATTTCCTAATGTGCTGGGCTGATCGACAAAACCCTCTTTCCTAATGGGCTGGTGCCAAGGGATGGAGGAGGAGGAGGGCTCTGCTCCCTCCCTGATGCCACCAGGGAGCATGCCAGGGCTGGGCTCATCTCTCCAGAGCTCTCCAAGCGGGAAGTGGAGTATGCTAGATTGATTTTTCCCCCTGGCCCTCAAAGAAAAGCTCCTCCTTGGAGGCCAAGAAGATTTGCAGCCCAAATGTTATTGCTTTCTACTGGAGGCGACTGAACAATGTTTTTCTGACTGTTTGCTGGGGTTTTCAGTGATGCTGGTGTTAACACGGCCATGGGGACCATGTGGAGGTGGCTGGGAAACCTGGATCTCCATCCTGATGCTCAGAGCTCCCTGCTGCATGTGTGCAGCCTTTGCCTGTGGTGGAAAAAGGCAGCATTTTGAGGCTTTTAAATACAACCAAGCACCCAAACCCATTCTCGCTCCCCTTTGAAGGTCTCTTCTCAAGACATCTCACAGACAAGGTGTCAGGGTGGGAGCATGGAGGAGCACAGAGTGGAGGGGGGGACATTAGTCCCCAGGAGCCCACAGGTTCAAGAGCCACCAGTCCCTCCCAACTTTCCCAAATGGATCCCCTCTGGTCTGGGAAAAGATTCCCAGCATCCTGGAGGCGGCCAGGTCCCGTGGGAAAGAGGTGGCAACGCAGGCTGCTGTTTCCTCTGAGAGCTGAGGCTGGAGCCGGAGGGTGATTTATTCCTTGTGGGCAGGAGAGAGGGCAGGAGACCCTGAGAAAGACACGGGGCAGGGAGAGCTGGGGCACAGGGAGGATGAGGGGTGGTGGGAGAGCACCAGCGCTGTTGGACAGGCGAAGGGAAAGGTGGGGGGGGCACATGGGAGCAGCGGGTGGCAGACGGATACCAGGGGCTCCCGTGGGGCTGTGTCCTGGCCCGTGCACCCCATATCACTGATAACAGGCCCTTGGGGAGGGCTGATGTGTCCTTCCAGCCATGACGCCCCACTCCCACCACCCCAGACTCGAGAATTTCAGGGTGTGGGGACACTAGAAAGAACAGCAGCACCCCCCCTGCCCTGTCTCCATCCCTCTCTGCAATCCCTGCAAGCTGTGTTGGCAATCCCGAGGCTGTTTTGGCAATTCTCCACTCTCCCGGGGGTTTCTGGGGTCTTCTCCTCATTTTGCTGAACGCGCTGCAGTCCCACGTGCTCCCCACCCTGCAGAGCTGTGCAACAGTGATTGCCCGAGAGACGAGGCTGTTGAGCAGCAGCGGTGCCACCGTGATCCCCAGACACCTCCCAGGGCTTGCAGCCAGCACCTGGGCATGGACCCAGAACACCCACCCCTTCTCCCCCTTCCCTCATGCCTGGGTTTGGGGAGCGCAGGGGACAGAGTGAGCAACGAGTCCCCATCGTTAACCACGAACCGGGGCTGGATCGGAGGACGCAGTGTTCGTTCTTGCAGCCAAGGCAGAGGGGATGGGGCATGGCTGCAGGGGGCCCAGCCTGGACAGTCCTGGCCCCCCACAGCTCCAGAACATTGTGTGTTGTTGCAGATGGCTATCAGGGCAGCTGCGGAGGGCGTGCAGACCTCAGGTCCCCGGGTGCACACAAGCTCGTGTGGTCCACAGGGTGTAACACACAGAGCAGAGCAACCACCCCACGTGCTGCCGGCTGCTCATCCACCTCCCCATTTCAGTGCACGTCCCTCCCACCTCCTCACTGCACATCTGCCTCCCTCGCTGCACATCTGTCCTCCTCACTGCACATCTACCCTCCTCGCTGCACATCTGTCCTACTCACTGCACATCTACCCTCCTCGCTGCACATCTACCCTCCTCACTGCATATCTGTCCTCATTGCACATCTACCCTCCTCGCTGCACATTTGTCCTCCTTGCTGCACATCTACCCTCCTTGCTGCACATCCATCCTCCTTGCTGTACATCTGTCCTTCTCGCTGCACATCTATCCTTTCTCAGTACACATCCATCTCCACTGTACATCCATCCTTTTTTGCCTCACATGGATACCCCTACCTTGCTGCACGTCCATCCCTTCTCAATCCCCATCCATCCATTCTCAATCCACGTCTATCTCTCCTCTTCACTGCACATCCATCCTTTCTCCCAGCCACACATCCATCTCTCTGCCACGGTGCACATCCATCCCTCCTTGCTGCACATCCCTCTCCGCCACCTTTCTGCACGTCCTTGGCCTGGCACCCACACTGGGTCGAGCATCAGGACCCGGCTGTCCTTGCTCCTCTCTTCGCTTCGCACCGTGAGGTTTAAGTGTGGCAAAGCCTGTGTGCGCATCCCCCTGAACATGTGCATCATGGTCATGGGAACCACAGCTGAACCCAAAAAATATACAGAACATTTGGAGTTGAGGATTTTGTTCCCTTTGGTCCTTCAAGCAAGAAGCCAAGGGCAAAGGCAGCTGCAGCACCCTGCAGGGAAACGTGCTCCCCGGGGGCCGATGGGTGCTCGCTGCCGCCCGTCAGCCCTACATGGAGAATGACAAAAAGCCATAAAATTACCCAGAGTTGCTCCTCTGCCCACCCCACAGGGTCTGACCATACGGTTCTCATGCGGCTCAGCTGCTCCGAAGGCTGCAAACCCTACTTAAGGGAAGGAAATGCAAAATCCCACCTAATGCTCATCCCCACGGCACAGGGGTTTTGGTGGGGGACAATTAGCAGAGCGGTCAGGGACAGAGTTTGCTGTTCCTGTGTTTCTGCCTTCTTTGTGCCATAAAGAAAAAGCCTTTCTCATTTACCTCATTTTGCATTAATATGATACGGCTGGAGTTTGGGACGGGTCTGGGAGGCAGAAGCACTAGATAATGCTGATAATGGCTCACAATTAATAAATAATCTTGTTATTATCATCAGCATTGGAACAATTGCTAACACCATTGCAATTTTATTACTATTATTATTTTTATTAACAGCTGTGACTAAAACATCCATGATAATAGTCCACCATCATCATCATACAATTTGGGTTTGTTTCCTTTGTCTGTGAGGTTTTGAGTCTGACCATAATTGCTAGATTTTCCTCCTGCCCTCCCTCACTGGTGGTTTTTGCACCATCCCTTCCCCACAGAGATGGGCATTGCCCCAAGTCCTCCTGGATGCCCTTGCCAAGGCCAGGAGAAAGGAGCCTGGAGGGAGAGCAGGAACTGCCCAGCCTCATTCATATCCTGGTGAGACGGGACGGGCAGGAGCTTTGGTTTGGTGTGAAACAAAAATGACTTTGAGGATTTGGAAAACAGTGCAAAGAGGCAAAATATCAATTATTGATAGAGTGCTGTTTGCGTCCCCAGAGGAAGTGCAAGAAGCGACAGTTGGAGGTGGAGGCAGACAAATTGTCCCCAAAGTCTGCGCTGAGCTAACAGGGAGACTTGCAGCAGGCTCCTCTAGGGAGAGATGGTGCCTCACCATGGGATGCTCCAAGAGATGTTTCGGTCAAACAAAGTTTCATGGGCTGCGGATGGAGTCACTGGGGAAGACGCTGAGGTCCCTGTTCTCCAGGAGATCATGACATACTCCCTGGGCCCTCACCTCGAGGCCGCTATCCGCCTTCCTTTCCCTTTGCTCGTCATTCCCAGACTAGATTCAACTTCTTCAGCCACATCTTGATGTGGTCAGACCTCTGCATCCCTCTCTGCTGCAGCCAAAGGAGCCCAGCTCACCCCAGGACCTGCTCTTTAGGTGTCTGGCACTGGCTGTGCAAAGCCCCCGTGGCCATATACCACATCAGGACGCGTCTGAAAACGAAGGCAGAGTGTCATATTCATTGCTTTTCTATTGATTTGACTTTTGTCTTCGGGTCTGTCCCCCAAGAGAGAGATGAGGGCTCGTTTCCTACATCCCACAAATCTAACACTCACAAAACATCCCTTGTTTGGGGTTGAAAAAGCTCCAAAGATCTCAGGTCTGGTTTGAATAAAATTTGTTTGTTTTTTAGTATTTCTGCGAATACCTTTTTCGTCCAGAAAATACTCACAGTTGTCCAGCCAGCCCCAAGATGCGACTTTGATGGTCCTTGCTCTGGTAGGGTTTATTGCAGTGCAATTCCCGGGGAATTAATTCACTAATGAAGGCAGGCCATCGCTAATGAAATGAAGCTGGAGCCAACATGGTAGGAGGAAAGGAGGCCAAGCTGACATGAAGCTCATCTGCATTATGAACGCAGCAAGAAAAAACAGCCAGAGCATGTCCTGATCTAATTGAAAATCTCTAGACAAAAGTGCTTTGATCTCAGAGCGTTTTGGTTTCTGCTCCTTTTTTCTGGCTGTGTCTTTCAGTGTCCTGGAGGCTGCTGGTTGGGAAAACTCAGATGCTGGTGTTCAAAGCTGCTCGGAAATGTGAAGCTGAGAAATGCAAAGTGGCATCCGGCTCCTGCGAGGGGCAATCTCAGCTGTGGCTCAGGGCTGGGACAAAGAGCTCCCTGGGCACCCACGCAAGGTGGGAAGTGCTATAGGAGAGATGCTGCATGACAGAAGAACCCTGATCATGGCTGCTCTGTCACCTCCATCCCTGGACATGAGATATTTATTTTTTCTTCAGTCCCTTTGGCTTTGGCTATTTTCCTCCTTCCCTTCAGATCTCTTTTGCGCTTCATTTAGGTAAAAACCCCAAGTTCAAAATCTTGAAGGTTATCAAGGATTTGAAGGTGTCTTAAAAGGTCTGTTAGAATTGGCGTAAATGTCTCTCAGCACCAACGTCCCCCTTGCATCATTTGAGCGCATCTCCTATTTGTTCACATCCCTACTGCATGACAGTTGCGAGCTCCGCGACTCTTTGGGGTCAAAAACCAGCTGCTCAGACCTTCACACTCCTGACAGCATCCATCGAACAACTGCGGAAGTGAACGCTAGTGATGGACCCACGTTGTCTGCAAACATGGCTGGAGCTGTCGGATGGTTCCCACCACGACGGCTTTTCACACCCTCCTGCATCATCCCAGCAACTCTCACAGCCAGGACGGAGGTGACAGGTGGCAATGACACAACCGTGGAGGTGATGTGAGAAAACATCTCCTGGGCAGAGGGGTGCCAGCACCATTTCAGCATGTTGCTCTCATGGTCACGTCACTTCTGGTATTCCACCTTGGAAGAAATGTGGATTTGTGACTGTTACTGGGTGCGTTTCCATGTTGACCGGTGGCCTTGGGAGGCACAGATGTCAACCAACATCAGCCAAAGCTGGTAGCTGGATGGAGCTCTCCATGACAGCCTGTTCCTACAAAAGCTTGGAAGGGAGGAGACTAGCCCTGTCAGCACCTCCTCTAGAACGCATGGGGGATTGTCCTGATCCCAAAATCCCAGATTTGTTGCTCGTCAGATGCCAGTTGGCAAATAAAGATGTAAAAAACTGGTCCAAAACCCATGGAGAGTCTTTCAGGTGAGCCAGAAGAGTGTGTCCTTCTGCAGCAAGGACATTGGTGGTGTTTGGTGATGGAGTCCCTGTCCTGTACCAAAATAGCACAGCAACCTCCATCGGCACATTTCCTCCCTGACACTGATGTCCTACCACAGAGACACTTCCTAGTGCTCAAAAGGAACTGGGAGGACCCAAGGTACCCTGTGCACTGTTCCCTCCCAGCACCTCTGGTTGGTTGGTCTGCAAGAAATTTGAGTTGTGGGGGAAACCTGGGAAGTGCCAGCGGGCCCCTGGGACAAGAGAGGACAGGGGGACATGGTGGGAGAGGACACGCCAAGTGGCTGTGGCAAGGCAGTTCCCACCATCCTGGCCTCCAACTCCTTGTGTGACCTTGAGGAACTCATTGAAAAGGTGCCGAGGAGGAAAATCCCCGCCTGGCACCATACCCACCTCTGTTTGCTCAGGGTGAGTGAGAGCTCAGCTGGAGAGGACAGTTGGGTGAGGACAACGTTGGGTCTTCTACAGGTCACTCTTTCGGTGGGGCTGCAGCAAGTTCCCACAGCAGGAGAGGCACCGAAGGGAACAGACACCTTTTACCCACCACCCACGTGGAAGGGGCTGCATCCCAAATCTCCACCTAGAACCTCTCTGGTACCCATCGAGCCAGAGCCTGGATCAGGGCTGCCCTGCTCCCATCATTGCCAGCTGCCCCAGTCTGGAGAGTGCACTGGGACAGCCCAGGGGACCACGGGAGAAGGTGGTCAGCACTCCCTGAGCCCTGCGCTGCAAGAAGAGGTGGGGACAGGAGGTCCAAAGCTGGGAGGCTGTGAGGGAGTCCAGGGATGGATGTCCCTGATGAGTGCCAGATCCCCCCTGCCGTGCTGCCGCAAGTCCTGCAAGTGTGCAACGAGCTGTGTTTTCAGAGGTCACGGCTGCCACCGCAGCTGAAGCAGCACCCCGTGGAGGAGCACAGCAGGGCTGGCACCACCCCGCCGAGAGTCAGAGAAGGATTTTCTCACCAGATGTTGTTGCCCTTTCTGCTTTGGCATCAGCCTTACGAGCAGCTGGCACCTTTCTAAGCCCTATAGCTCAGCCCACACGTGGTGACCTGCAGTTAGAGCAGCTCAGCACCCCAGGCTCAGCAGAGAGAGGAGCTGGGCATGATCAACCCTCTTCTTTGAGGACCTCTGCTCCCAAAACACCTTGAGTCTTCTCCACTGCAGCACAAGACAGCACCACGCCACGAGGTTGCTTAAGGCAAACCTGGTCCAAAGCCACCATAAGGCCAAGAGCATGTGCATGGAGGTGTATAGATCCGTAAGTGCACTGGGTTGTGTGCACACCACTGAAGTTCCTCCTGGTCAAGTCTATGTCCAGGTTTTGGTTTTATCATCCTAAAATGGTGACTCTCTGCATAGGAATTATTCTGCAACAAGTGACTGCAAAGCGCAAGCAGCTACGGCCAGGAGAAGCAGCTGGCAAGTCCACCAAATGTTTCTAACTGCTTTTAATAGCCAGTAATTCTTTAATGGATAAAGGAGAGGGTGATTATGAGGCTTATGAGAACAAATCCATCCTGCCAAAATTGACTGGTCCCCACACACCGAGACACGGCGTCTCCAGGGCTTTGGTGAGTGCTTCGTTTAGCAGTGGGTGAAGCTGGAGCTGGCCACAGCTCCAGCAAACAGCAAGAAAGAAACCGAAAAAAGGAGGGTTTGAGCTTTGAGCTTTGTCAGAGCAGGTTTGTGCAGGGACCTGGATAATTTGCAGCCCTTCTGGACCCCAGACAGGCTCTGGGGAGATGCTGCTGCCTTGTGGTGCCCTGACACAGCTCCTGGGACCTTAGAGGCACCCTGAGATCCCTGAGGACTGCACATCCCAAAGCAGCCCTAGGGACACAAACATGCCCACAAGAAGCAGGGGAAATAAGGTAGAAAAGAGCTTTATGGGCTAAAATACCTGGAACTGTGGAACAACACTTCTACAGGGCAGCCAGGCTGTGCCAGGGCATCTTCACCCCAGACTGGCTGTAGAAAACATGAGAGTCCATAAGGGATGTCCATCCAGTGGATGGCTACAAGTGTGGGAAGGGGTGTCCTCCCACAGCTCCAGTGGTCCACGGTGTGAGCCTGGAGCCCAAACACATCCCCCCACCTCTGCCATCAGCTCCGATGGGACCAAGCCTCAAAATCCACACCACAGCTCAGCCCACCAAGATGAGCTTGGCATCTCCGCTGGGGCAGCATCACCCACAGCCTCATGAGGACTTGCTTCCCTGCTCCCCAATACCCATACACACGACCACACTGACCACCTGGTTTTTGAGCCCAAACCTGCCATATTTTGGGTCCTAGCTAGAGGATGGAGTTAAATCTTTGCCTGCCGAGCCGCAGAGTCTTATCACATCTCTGCTCCCTGGGATGTTAGGAGCAGCCACAACATCTCACCAGCCTGGATGAGTTCATTGCCAAGCAGTTGCACACCCCTCCTGGGGCTGCTCCTGACCTCGATGGGGAAGTAGCTGCTGGCTGGATTTCTGCAGCCTGCTCCGCTCGGGATGTCTGCGCCGCTGGACTCCCTGGGCTCTGGCAGTGAATCACAGCCCATCTTTGGGAGCAAACCACAGGCTTCCAGTAACTGCAGAGCTTCTTTCAGATCGCTTGCCCAGTTGTCCTCACCTCAGAGGTGGGATGTGAGTAACCTCCATGGCGGCTCCACCACGGATCGATGCTGATGGCTTCCCCTTGGGCATCTCAGCAGCTCCCACGGCAACAGGATGCAGCAAGGGGAAAGGGGTGCACGGGAGAGCTGGAGATTGCAGGGAGGGAGGATGGAAAACAAGGGGACCTCACACATGTCCTTCCCCTTCAGGCTCTGCCCTGGGTGCAGGGGAGACACTGCCGTTGTCCAAAGAAGGCAAAGGAGCGTGTGTTGTCCGGTGCTGCTCAATGAGAAAGGCAATTTTTCTCACATCCTTCAAGCAGCATCCTTCACCCCGGCAGCAAATATAAATCCTTTCTGCACATAAAGTTAAGCTTGTTTTCAGACTGGTCTTGCTTTACAGCCCGTGGCTGGATCCGGACACGTTCAGCTGCTCCGTCACGACGTCAGCAGCAATTCTCGGCAAGGACCACTCACCCGGTGCTCAGCCCCCTCATCCCAACAGTGGGTGGGTGCGGGTGAAGCAGGGGGCTGGGGATGCCCAGGGCATCCCACGCCTGATGGAAACGATGACTTAATTTGTGCCTATCGGGGAGTGCTGCCCTCTATCCCCAGGCAGGTCCTCCATGCCCCAAATCGGATGGGACTGCCTGTGGGCAGCAATGAGCGCACCCGAGGGTGCTGAGTACCCACACTGGGGTGTCCAACGCTCTGGGATGTGTCACCTTCATGATGCTGTGTGACAGTCCTGAGGATGTCCCTGGTGTCCCTGGTCAATGGGGTACAATTTGCACTGAGCCACAGACTTGCTGCCTGCTTCCTTATGGGTTAAGGGGCAGGATCTGGTCTCCCACGCCGAGGCAGCTCCAGGTCTCCCTCCCAGCTCCACCATGTGTGGTCACAGCCCTCCAGGATTTTCCTGGATCTCTGGCTTCTCCCTCCAGAACCCCGAGGTAGGTGTGAGGGGAAATGATTTAACGCTGTTGGCAACAGCTGCAAAATCACGAAACGAGCTGCAGAATCTCAGAACTAGGGGGGAAAAAAAAATGTGATGTTCTTGTCTTTTGGCTGCTGGTTTCAGGCAGCAGTATTTTTGAGCATTCCTCCGCAATGCAAAGCATGAGATGTTCTGCTTTAACAGAGAAAAAAAGCAGAAGTTAAGATTCTTCTACAGCACCAGGACTTTGGAAATTAGGGCACGTAGAGAGGAACAGCCAGGTCCCAAAGGGATGGGGGTGAAATTATGGAAGGTGGCTATGTTGCTGATGGACAGCGTGATGGGCATGATGGACTTGGTTTCATTGTTATCCCTGTGCAATAACCTTACTGGACATTTTTAGTGTTTAAACAGTTTTGTGGTCAAAAATAGAAATGTGGTGTGTGAACATCTCCTTGGAGAGGAGTACGGGTCTGAGGGTGAGTCCTTCATGCCCCCATCACACAGCTGAGACCCTGCTATGCTGGGACTAACCCCACCTCCAGCAGAAGGCAATGTCTGCAGGGCAAGGAAGTTTTGGGTCGAGCCACTCAAAACCCACGTGTCTTCCTTTCTGGACACTGTGCTGGAGGTGTTTCTCACCCAGCATCATGGTGGGGAGATCAATGTGCTTGGCCGGGAGTCTCAGGTCATCTGCCCTCGCCATGCCGGACCATCACCCTGTGGATTTGGCCACCTCAAAGGTTCTCACACATCAACCCTGCCTCTGCTGTGGCGATTACCTGGGAGCTGATTGCCCAGGCTGGGCTCAGCAGCTCATCCCGCGTGTCTCTGCGTGTCTCCGCGTGTCACTATCTGATTAGAGAAGTCGAGGAGATGTACTCATGTAGCACAAAGCAGAAGGGATAAAATGCAGCTTTGGCTAGCTTCAGTGTAAATCCAGGACTTTGCTAGATAAAAGCAGTGGTTTTTTTTCAATTACTGTTTGTATTGCACTTGAATTTTTCTATGCTTTGCATATTTTTGTTCTTTATGCAAAAGAACCGCTTTGAAATGAGGACTCCAACAGCCAGCCCCCAAAACGAAGAAGGGAGGGGGGAGAGGGGAGGACGGAGAAAGAAAGCAGCTCTAAAAACCACTTAAAATGCCAAAAGTGGGCCCTGTGAGAATCTGAAATGAGATGGCAGATATAAAATGCCTGGTGCGATTGGGCTCCCAGAGCCTCTGTGGCTCATGCTCCATCCCACAAAATGCTGTGGCTTGCAGAAAGCCGGAGGAAGGTGCCAGCTAAGCAAATGCCAGGTGCCATCTGTACAGCACCAGGGAGGGCTGCCCAGTGCCACCGTCCTTCCCTGCGTGTCACCATCACGCTCTGAGAAAGCCACTAAATCAAAGGACAAGCTGGTACCCGGAGAAGACCTCCAACCAGGTGAGCCTGAAAAGCATTAAAAGCCATTAAAAGGCAGGAGCAGATCAGAGATCCCAAGTGGAAGGGAAATAAGAGGGGTATTGAGACCTACTGTTGGCATTTCATCTGCGTTCAACAGGTCATGGAGTTCTGCTCCCTGGATGAACGGGAGGCAGGAAACTGGAGATAGCATCTCCCATGAAGAGGCATTAACCCAGCCATGAAGCAGGGCTGAGGTGGGTCTTTATCTCTCCAATGCAGAAGGATACTTCAGGAAAAGAGATAATTACATCTGGAACAAGAGATTAGTATCGGCCGTCTTTTAATTTCTTGGTTTTTACACTTCTGCTTGCTAACCCGACTCTCGGCTTCGCTGTCAACAACTGAACTCCTCAGTTTCTTAGGCTACAACTTGTTATTGCTGTCCAGGATCCTCACAGCACAATTTGTCGTTGCAAAGGGAACATTTCCCTTCTTGCACTTAGCCCAGTTCAGGAGATTAGTACACTCAAGACGGAAAAATTGGCTGGAAGCTCACAAAACGAGGGAGGTTGTTTTCTCTGCCTAATGTCTAAATGAGAATTAGGAGTGCCAACGAGATCTACTGTTTCTAAACCTCAGAGGACACCGTAACCCAAAACAATCAGTTCAGTGTCTTCTGTCCAATGCATATTTCCCCTGATTAAAAGATCAATTTCAAATGCAAAAAGCAGTTAGATTAATTTAATATCTTTTTTTTGCTAATGAGTAGGCTATATGTAGTTTCAATTAGTGAAAATCATTCAGGAGATGCTGTTTTGTGCTATAGTTGACTTCCAACTTCTGTCCAACACAACTTGCCACAAAAGCATGAGTAAAACCCATGTTATTCACCCTTCCACAACACCATAGAAACGGGAGAAGTGAGGATCGGAGTACATATGTGTCAAGCCACCAAGTTATTTATGTTGGGCTGAATCTGTCCAGATCTATATATCTTGATCAACCAAATGAAATGCCAAATTAAAAGTGAAGGCTCCAGTTAACACTGCAATCAAATGTTCCCTCACCGCAGAGAATCGATCTTTTGCCAAGAAAACAAATAAAAAGTGCAACTGCAGAGCAAACCTGAAGTTTATTATTTAAACTCTGTTTCCTCTTTCAGATTTAAAAGATTATTTATTCCCTTGGAGGAAAACTGATTGAGCCTTGCTGCCTGGAAGGAAGCAGCTCAGTATTTCCATCAGGGTGGCAGAGAGAAAGAACTGAGCCCCGAGACCAGGAATTGCAGTAAAATGCTGATAGCTGGGCATAAATTACACCCTATGCATCTTCTTAATTAATCTGGCAATTAAATCCAGGCAAGGAGCAATGGGCAGATGCAGCCTGGGTCTGCCTGGGCAGCCTGGCTGGCGCAGGGCATGGAGATGAAGGATGCACGGACCGAGTCCTCCCCAAGCGCAAGGACTGTGCCGGTCCCTGGGAAGCCCGAGAGGGACCCGGCATCACCCTTCCCTGGTGCACAAGGGATGTGCAGCAGTGCAGGAAGGTTCTCCAGGCTGCTGGAGGTAGAGACGCTTCGCTGTGGCTGGACATGTGGCACTGAGGGCAGGGGGTGGCCCTATGGAAGGTGGCCACCATCATCGCTGATGCTGGAGCATCGCGGCAGCAGGTACAAAAGCAAGACGGGGGTGGCTGCTGGTGTCAGCGCACCCAGAGCTCCCTTGGAGCAAACAGAGCTCCCTGATTCCGTAAAGCACCTGCGTCCCAGCAGCGCTGGACGTGGGGGATGATCTCCCTTAAAATAAACCCCGCTCGCCTGCACCCACGCAGGCGCCCGCCTGGCTTCGCCGTGTCCATCTGGATGCGCTCAGAGCTCCCCCATCCCCGTCTCGACCGCGCGGTGCCACAGGCGAACAGAGACGTTTGCACGGAGAAAAATGAGTGTCTCATTTTGGTGTGTTACAAGGTTTAAGTCACTGGTTGTTGTTACCAGCGCAGAAAAGAAAGAAATAAGGGAGTCTGTAAGACTGTGCTAATTATGGCTACGTCTGAGACAGCATTTCTCAGCGCCGGCCTCTCGGTGCTTGTGGAGAGTTTGTAGCATCATTCCCTCTGTGAACAGATGGGGAAACTGAGTATCAGAGGGGGGCTGTGACATGCCAAGTGAAGCAAGATGAACCGAGTTGAACGAGAAAGCATTCCTGGTGCCAGGAGCTGGCGCTTCCCGTATTTGACAGAGGCCAAGAAAAATCATCCTGGTCTCTGGATGCAGGGAGAGAAATGGCCCAGAAAAGGTGGATAGACAACCATGCCAGTGCTGTTCTGGTTTTCTTGTCCTCTGGCCCTCCTGTGAGGAGCAATGGGGAGGTGTTATCGTCACCCCAGGCAGTGTCCGGGACGGGGGCATGTCACCTCTCTGCCTCTGTGTCCCTGCTCAGGTGTTGCTGGTACCCAGGGGTCTGCGCGGAAGAGCACCACAGCCGGTCTCAGGGAGAGCACGGATGGAAGCTGGCGAGGAAGACAAGGGAACGGGGCTGGGAAACAAATCCCCTGTCTTTCTCCAGCTCCTTTTTATGAACAGAGACTTCTGATCTTAACAAAAATCCAACCAAACCACCCAAGACCACAGCGGCTGTTGAAAGTGGCCCCTGCTCAGCAGCAGGGAACAAAGCCCAGGCAAGGAAGGGATTGGGGAAAGGATGGAAAAGGCAGTAAGAGACACAAAGGGCATAAAGGGGAGCTGCTGGGTCCCATGGGGCTCAGTGCAATGAAGGACAAACTGAGATGCTGCAAACTTTCTGGCGGCTGATCCTGCTCTGTGCTGCCCTACGTCGCCAAAAACAGTCCTTCCTCCCCTATTTGCTCCCCCATCACCCATCTGGCCCTTTACCCATGGGCGACTGCTGCCCGTGCTCTATAGGAAGGAGGATCCCAACCCCTTGGGGTTATTTTAGACCCTCTTGCTGATGGCATCACCAAGGATGTCTCCTGCATACCCCGGCCTGCCTGTTCAGCCGCCCTCCGGTTGGAAAGGTGGCTACGTGCCGGGAGGCAGGCTGTGGTGGGGCTGGGTGCTGGCGGAGCAGGGGGTGCTCAGCTCATTGCTATTCTGCAGGACACCCCGCTGGCTGTGGGGCTTTTTTGTGGCCGCCTTGGAGAGCATCAATTGCTCTTTTCTTGCAACCGGGCATCCCGTGCAAGAGCGGTGCGCCTGCCCCGGCAGCTGAGCAACCGTGCTGCCAGAGAAGGCATCTCCCTGCCAGGAGCCTGGACAGCCTCTGGGACGGCTGGTTTCCCACTTCACGGGCTTGAAAGTTCAGGGTTCCTCAGCTGGGATGCATCCCAAAGGGACCGGCTCCCTGGGACCGCTTCTCCCAGTCCATCGGCAACCCGCACGCTGGGCTCTCTCTGTCTTTCAAATCCTGCATCCATCCCTGCTGTACCCAGTAGGATCACTTTGAAAAATCACTAATCTGTCTCCAGGATAAACCAATACTGCCTGTATTAGCTCAGCTGTGCCAGCTGTCGTTTCCCCAGGCTCTGAGAACGTGCTGTTGAGGGGACAAGCCTCTCAAGCTGCCCTCGTCCCTCCCAGGAGCCTCTCACTTGTGTGGTCTCCTCCGTGCTCTGTGTCCAGCTGTCTGCAGGGACCACCCCCCTGGGCTTCCCTCACACCCCCGTGAGCAGGACCCTGCAGGGTTTTTCCAGGTCCTTCCTCCAGCCAGAGGTTTTCTTCCATTTCTTCTGAAATGACTCCCCTGTGTGTCATGAAGAAACTCAGCTCCCAGGTCATTTCACCACAGTGCCTCCTCCAGGTTCTCCTCCTTCCTTCCGTCCTTCTCTGTGTTGCCGTGACCTTTCTATCCCCACTGCCTCCACACCAGAATACAGACCCACCAATACGCCGACTTTCTGAATTCCAGACCCTTCTTTACTCCCTCGTGTCTGCTCCAACAGGTCCCACTGAAACCCCTCTCCATGTTGAGGCTCATACTGTGACTCCTTGGGGTGAGTCATTCCTCCCTGCTGTCAGGCTGATTTCCAGCGCAGCCATTCGGATGCAGTGGCTCCATGGCCCCCACCCCTGAGCCTTTGCCCAGCCCTGCCTGCTCTGCCTTGAAGGCCCAAGGATTTGCAGGTCCCAGGCCACCCACCCAGGTGGCTGCCGTGTCCCCTCAAAGCCTGTTCTCACATCCGATAGTCCCTTGTGTTTAGGTACAAGCTGCTTTGAGATGTCCTAGACAGGAGACCTTGTTGGGTCTGACCTCACTGACTGCAAACTGCACCTGGGGGTCTGGGGGTCCTTCCAGATCAGACTTTGAAAACGGAGTCTGGTGGGCTTTGTCCCAGCTGTCTCCATGGCCAAAATCCCCTTTCTAGTCAACAAAGTCCTCCTGGCACTTTTAAGACACAATTAAACTCACCCTAACACGGGGATTGGGCTAGACAAACCCTGCTGTGATGCACCCTGGGGTGTAAAAGGACCTGAGGGTGGCTCGGCTGTTGGTGGCTACATGGCACATGTCTGACCAGAGCAAGACGGATGCCAAAGGCTGGGCAATGACACAGAGACCAGCCTGCAGCTCTGGAGCCGGTGGCTGGGGAGGGTGTTGGTGCCGGCTGCGTGGCAAAGGAGAGCCGGAGCCCGCCTGCACACCCAGCCCTGACCCCGTGAGTCACTTATTTCTGCTCCAGCGCCTCCTCCATGGAGCGTGGAGCGGAGGTGGGCACCGTCTCATCACCCAGGTGATGATGACACCTCTTGTTGATGGAGTCACATTCTTCCAGCTAAGGTGTGGGGGAAGACCCAGGACCCCCATCAAAGGGCTCCTGCATGCCCTGAGCCAGCTCCAGCACTGGGTGGCTGTGGTGACAGCACACACCACGCTGAGCTGGTCCTGACTCACCCCTGACATGCTGCCTGCAGGGCCAGGCTGGGCTGGTGGGGACTGGGCAGGCTGAATCAGCAGCTTTTGCTTTGGCAGAGCCTCCTTCTGTAGGGTGTTTCTCACTTGTCTTATTGCCAGCAGCTGCACAGGGTCCTTGAAAAGCACTGGACACCAAGCCCCAATGTGCGTCACTGTCACCTCCACCAACCCAGCACCCTTGGAAAGACCCCAGTCACTCCATCTCCAAAGTGCTCGGGGGTGCTGTTGGAAGTGTGGCAGCCTGTCTGAGCGTTCCCAGGTGTTTTTGGGGCTCTGCTGCTCAACCACAGGTCTGATGGGCTACCATACCATGGACACGGGACCACCGCTCACTGCAGACACCACACTGTCCATCCCACCACATCCGGGTGGCCCTGGCTGTTGGTGCTCCTCACCTTTTGCTCAATGGGGACCTGCTGGTTGGTTTATATTGCCACGGGATGAAGAAACGCAAGTTAGCTAGTGTCCCGTCTGCCCACTTTGTAGAGTAGGTCCTCTTGGGTTGATGGTACCCAGCACACCTGAATCACTGCTGTGGAGGTGCGGGATGGTTTGAGAAACCCACAACAATTTATTGTTGTTTAGACAATTATTCTATCACCCGATGGCCCCTCTCCACTCAGGAAGGGGAACTGGGAAAAACAAGGAAACCCGGGGATTGAAGTGTATAACAGATTTAATAGAATAAGGCTAGATAATTAACACTAATAACAGTAAAGAACCCATATTGATCCCAACACCAATCTAAAATACACCAGGATTATACTCAGCCCGTATACTGAGTATATGAAGCTTCCATACTTCCATGGGAAGCCGTGCACTCCCAGCAGGGGACAGCAAATGCGGGACACCGCGAGCGCTGTGGCTTTGGGAGGAAGGGAAGGGCTCAGGGCTCCAGCACTGGGGCAAAGAAGTTCTCTAGATCAGAGCCATTAAGGGAGAGAGAGCTTCACAGCAAACTTTCTAATTTATATTGGATGTTCATGGTATGAAATAATTCTTTTGGCCAGCTCAGGTCAAGTGCCTGGGTCTCGCTCCTCCTTGTCCCCACACCTGGTGAGCTTGAAAACGACTGAGACCTTGAAACCCGTACATACACCCCAGCTGGCTGTAGAGTAAATATTGTCACAAATTCAGGCACTAGAGTCTTCTGAAAGTGCAGTTTTCCCAAGCATTAGAAGAGAAATTAGTCCTGTGTCGCTCAAAGCAGGACAAGGTGGCAGAGCCTTGGATGGGTTCCATCCACCCATCTCCAGCTGGTTTGGTGCCTGTGCTCCCTGCAGGATGAATTCCTGGGCAGGAGCCCCCTTGCTGAGGGTATCATCCCTCCAGATGTGTCTCAGCTCCTTTTGACTCTCTCAGTCGCTGGAGATGCTGTCACTTTTAATCAGGACCAATTGCTGACAAGAGTGGCTTTTGGCATTCTTGACTTGAAGCTCTGCAGGTCAAGGACCTGCAGCCCAGGAGGACCATCTGGCCCCCTGGATAACCCCGTTTCATTGAGTTTCTCCTGCACAGATCACCTTGGCATGGGCTGGGATCATGGAGGAGCCTGCTGGGTGCCCTGGGCACAGTGGTGACAGCATGAAGAGAAAGGCCAGGTTGTCCTGGTGTACCTCAGCTTCCAGACCTGCTGTGCCCCAGCCTCTGTCCCTGCCTGGTGGGCTCGCCCTGAGTGAGCCACAGGTGCCTCTCTGTGCCTCAGTTCCCCTGCCTGCAAATGTGCTGTTGCCCTTACTGGGAACAAGCCTTCAAATTTACTGGTGATGCATTTTCCAGGGTCGATGCTTTAACCAGTAGAAATGGGGGAAAAAGACCGAATGAAAATATTCCCAGAGCATGATCTTGGGTGAACACCAGCAAGAAGGAGCTGGTTTTCGTTCCTCACCCTGCACAGCAACGCAGGCAGACATAAGCCCTGCTGAGGGGACAGATGTTGACTTGCAGCTAACGGGGTCAGGGCGAAATGATACCTTGGGCAGATTTCCCAGCACGGGGACCGTGTCTTGACCCACTCAGAGACATGGGAGAAGGGCTGGGATGAGCCAGGATGCTGCTGCCGACGAAGCCCATCCAGGGTCTCTGGAGGCCGTGCATCTCCCCTTGCCCTTTTAATCCAGAAAAATTGGGAATAACCCCAAATATCGGCAAGTGCGGAGCATCCCTGCACAAGATTCACTGCTCTGCACCGCTTCCCTCTGTGCTACGGGGAAGGGAGCATCCCACGGTCAGACCCTCGCTGCATCCCGAGGTGGGGGGACACCTGCAAATCCCAACGTTTTCCCTAAGAGCCCGGGAGCTGGGGACGCTGCTGACAGCCCAAGCCGCTTCCCTCTGGCTGGCATGGCAGCGTCTGCAGCTTTTTCGAGTGACCTGATTTTGCGTCTGTCGGCAAACGTCTCGTGGCGCTGCTGCAGCAGCTGGGCGCGTTCCTGCCGAGCCTAATCCAGACGTCCCCTCGCCGAGGGAAGAGCCCTCGTGGCTTTGATCTCTGACTTAGCATGTTCTTGGCTGAAAATTACTCCACAGATCACAGAGTCACGCTGAAAACCGGCTCACCTGGGTATTCACCAGGATCTCAAGACCAATACAACCTGCTGGTAAATCCTTTCCTATTTCCAAGGCTCCGAGTATCTGTCTGAGACCAGAATTGAGCTCCTGGTCCTGGACTAGCCCAGCTCGTCCATGCATCCTGGATCTGTTTCGAGCAGAGCTCGGTGTGAAACGCTTGCCCTGATTTAGCACCCACACGCTGAGCTGGTGCAGGGTGCTGGAAACCGCAGCTTGGAAATGGCCCAAAGTCTCCGGCAAACCTCTCTGGGCTGTGATTGCTGCCTTTTATTCTCCATCCTTGGTTCTGATCTGCCTGTTCCTCAGGAACCAAGGTCTCCACAGGTCACCCTCGTTTGCTAAAAATACACCTGGTGGAGGGCAGCAAGGGCAGAGAGAAAATCACTCTGAGAAAGGGGTGGCTGCAAAGACCTGCCAGTCCCCAAAATTCCTCTGGTTTAGGTAAAATGGGAACATTTTCCTTGGAAATGCTGTCATCTTTTTGCAGGGGCAGGGCCTGCAAGGACAGATGGCATCTTGTCATTGACTAACAGAGGTTGAAAGAAACCTAGACGAGTTCCCGGGCGCGAGAGACCCCCTGCAGCTCTCCGAGCTCACGCTCCCTCCCGGCTCTGAGTCACCTGGATGCTTTTGAAACGTTTCCTCCAAATTTAAAAATAAGCCTCGGAAGAGCCACAATTTGGTTTATTGCCTTGCCTGGCTGGGCAGGATCACTTGCTGCTGCCCTCACTTATCGTCTGCTGCTTTGGCCAGGCTGGCTGGAGACATTGCCAGTCACCTTTGCCTCCCCGGGGACCTGTGAAACCCGTTACCCGGCCAGCGAATTGTCCTCAGACGGAGCATATATTTCCTTTTCTTAATTTCATCCCATTGCTCTGGGTTGAGACCCTCATGCCAGCCCAAAAAATTGCTTTTGAGGCTTGAGACCTCCCCATTTCACTGTCCCCAGGGGACTCAGCTCCCACAGCTCCCACAGGTATGTGGTACCACCACACGTACAGCCTGGTCCAAAACCTCCCCATCTCCAGCCCGGTCGCTTCTGCTGGGTCTCAGAGCCCAAGTATCTGGGGAAGTTTCCTGGCTTTTAGTATTGGGAGTGCTGGAAAGATTTCCCACGGGCCCTTAGGTGCTTCTGTGCCTGGGAATTTGGGACAGAGCAGTGTTTCATCCTGATGTCCTCCTCATTTCCCCTCCCATGGCAGCAGGGTGCCCATTGCTCTCCTGACAAGACCCTCCATTTCCTCAGGGGAGGAAAGAGGGGAAAACCATCTCAGACGCGTGGTCTGCTCCACGACCCAGCTGGCTGAGGGTGACAAGACTTCCTAGGCTTCCCTGTGACCCAGCCCCAGCTGGCCCCATGCCTGTGGCCCTTGGCAGGACTGGAGAGAAGGGGAAAGAGCGCCGCAATCCCGGCAAGAGCCTGAGCTCAAGCAGGAGCCTGAAAAACAGTGGGCTCAAGCTTTCCCCTTCCACCACCAGGTCCATCCACAAGCTCGCAGGGTACCTGCAAGTTCTCCTCATCTCCCGGCTTGCAGCCGCTGCAGTCCGGGACCGAGGGATGCTCCTGCCATCCCTGAGCTGTTTTATCTCATGAGGCTCAGGACAGGGCACTTCTGAAGCATCGGAAAATGCCTGCACTCTCCACAGAGCCACTCACAGACCCTCCTTTACCCTGGGCTCTCCCTCTGCTGCACCCCAACCTCTTGCCCCCCACATTTCCTAGCGATTTCCAGCCCAGTTTGGTCTAATTTCCATGGCTCTGCAGTGTCATGTGTGCTTTCAAAACCTTCGGCAACACAAAATGCAGCTCGCCCTGGTGGGACGCGCCTTGGGATGCCGCAGGGTGGGAAGGGCAGGGCTGGGGGGGACACCCCAATGTGGAGACCCAGGCCCAGAGGGTGGAGGTCCCTGCTGTGGATTGAGAGACCCCATGTACAAGCGTTCTTGCTACCAGTAGATTTCTCAGTTTTTATCTTCCTGGCACATCTTTCAAAGCGTTTGAGGAAAGAGCTGGTGGTCCAAGTGAAGTGGACAAGGTGAGGACCCCCAAGGTCATGCCATGACAGGACCAGGCTGCATCCGTACATCCAGCATCCCTGGCCAAGGGGCTGTGGTCCAGAGCGTCCCGAGGACACCAGCTCCTTCTGCCATAGCTCTCTCCAAAAAATCCAACGCAGCATCTCAGAGCAGAGACGGGGGCCCCTGGGTTGGCGGAGGCTGGTGCCGAAGGAGCTACATCCCCCCACAAACATCCCTCCGGCTCCGTCCCCTCCGGCATCCTGCCACCAGCCGCCGCCACGGGGATGCCGAGGGGCCAGTTCCTGCCGGACGCCCCCGATCAGCTGCTTCCCCTCCCTTTGAACTCGTTTCATCCTCCCCAAGATGCGAGAGGGAAGTTTGGGCTGGACTGGGGGACCCCGCTGTGCCTGGCCGGGGGGGAACGACAGGATGGGGGTCCTGCCTCGCCGCCGGCTGGGGAGGAAGGATGCAAGAGGGGAGACGTGAGCCTTTCCAGCAGCACGAAGGCAGCAAAGCTATTTTAGGTGGTTTCCAGCTGTTCAGCGTGGTTCCTGCGGAGGCTGGGGAGCATCATACCCTCTGCTCCAGCCTGCTCAACGCGAGCGATGCTTTTGCGTCCATCCAGAGTCAAGAAAAGGCCCCTTGTGGGGAGGCAGCATCCTTCAGACCCCAGCAGCTGGGGGGGAAGGTGCTACCCAGGGGTTTGGGGCAGAGGGACAGAGTTTGGTGGCATGTCCTGGTCCCCCAACCATGCCAGGGATGCACTGAGCTTAACTCCAAGAGCAGGAGCAAGGAGGTGCTGACTCGCAGCCATGCAAGACCCCTCTCCATCCTGCAAAATCTGCCTCCACCTTGCACGAGTGGTCCACGTTCCTCTGTGCTTCTGTGTCCACGGGCAACACCACCACGGGAGCGAGGAAGATGCCTGAGACGGAGCATCGGATGCCGCTTGGGCATCTCCCGCTGCCATCCCAAAACACATTACCAATGTGTCAGGGCACCATTTGCTCTAGACAGGTTGGCAGCAAACACCCACCCCTGGGAGCTGCAAAGCTCCTGACCTTCCCCCGGGACTCGCTCTCCAGCCCAGTCCATGGGCAGCAGCCGGGTCCGTGTGTTTGCTGGAAGAAGGAGCAAACCTGTAGGCTGTTCTCCAAAGCTCACGGTTCCCGGGGTGTGCGTGGGCAGAGCAGAACTGCCATGCACCGTGTTCCCCCCTTCCTGCCAAGCTGCGCATCCAGTCCCCACTCCGCCTAATTAAATAGAAACCCTGGAAAGTCCAGTGGTGACTTTGCTTCTCTCTCAGACAACCCTTCCCAGCCAACAGTGCCATAGTCACCTCCCCCACTTGACCAGTACGTGACGGGGACGTGGAAACCCTTGCACACCCCTTTATGAACCCAAAATGGGAGCGGTGACTCACTGGGGACCCCCAGAGCAGAGACGGCGTTTGCAGGATGGTTGGCACGAGGACAGAGCAGGGATGCACAGAGCCTCTCTCCTTGCTGCCTCCAGTCCCTGTCAGCTGCCTCTATAGAATCACAGGATCACTTGGGTTGGAAGAGACCTTCAAGATCATTGAGTCCATCCATCAGCCTATGCCAAAACCACCCCTAACCCATGTCCCTCAGCACCACGTCTGCCCGGCTTTGAAATACCTCCAGGGACGGCGATTCCACCGCCTCCCTGGGCAGCCTGTTCCAATGCTTGAGAACCCTTTCGGTAAAGAAGTTTTTCCTAATCTCCAACCTGACCCTCCCCTGGCACAACTTGAGGCCATTTCCTCTTGTTCTACGCATTCCCCCTTCCCTGCTGTCCCCTCTCCTCGAGCCTCGGCAGAGCCAGGGCTGCCTGCGAGCGGACAGCGAGGCCGGGGACATGGGGGATCCCATGCACGACAGCCCACGAGACCCCCTCGGCCACGCCGGGCCATGTGTGGGTCACGCTGGCGAGCACCCATCCCGTGCCACACTTATCTGGGAACTTTTTTTGGCAGAGGAGCAGCCTGCGGCGTGCACGCTGCCTGCTGACACCGTCCCCACTGTGCCTGACGCTGGCTGGCCCTGTGCCGGAGGGGATGTCCCTGTTCTGTGTCCCGGCTGCCCTAGGGATGTGGCCGAGGCAGAGATTCCCCCCCACATCGCTCCCCACCTGTCTGCGAATCTCTGTGGGATGCCATCGCTGCCCAGGACTCCTTCTGCCTCTGGACCTCCAGGGGGTTAGTTCTCCCTGGTGTCTCCCATGCCCGAGCAGCCATGCGTGGGCGTGGGACAATTCCTCCCCCTGTGCTGTTTCACCTTGGACCTGCTTGGGGAGGTCCCAAATCCACGGAGACTTGGCCACAGAGCCCAAATATAAAGGCGAAGGGTGACGGGCTTAGGGGGAGCTTTGCTCGAGAGGGAGCTGGGCTCTTCGACGGCCACACGGTGGGTGCCTTTGCCAGGGACCCGAGTCCTGCCAAGGTGCCGCAGGCTCTCAGCGCCCAGCCCCAGTTTGCACACCAGTGGGTTTGGTGTCAGGGCGAGTAACAACACCACAAAGCCGCGATTGGAGCTGCCGGCACTGTAAAAACGCTTCCAAGCGTCATCTCGCAGCATCCAGCAACAGGTTGGGAGAAACCTGAGGCATTTTGGATTCAGGGAATACTCTCTAGTGGTGTTTTCGGTCCTGTTTGCATCTCCAATGTTGTTTTGCCGTTGCTGCGTGTAGGGCACAGAATCACCTAAAATCACCACGTTTGCCAACTGCTGGGAATTTGCCCCAGGGAAAGAAGGAAAAACATCCAGGGATAAGCAAACAGGAGAGCTGGCGAAGCCGAACCCTTCTTGTTGAGGCTACAGTATTAAATATCAATATTAAAGTGGGCTACAAAAAGGCAGAGGAAAAACCTCACGACGCCAAGTGGTCGGGCGCAAAACGGGGCGAGCAAATTTAGGGTCGACGTTGCATGAAACAAAACCCACCCAAACTATAAACAGGATGAAGGGGGGGTGTCTAACTTCATATTGCTCCCAGGAAAGCTGCTGGGCTCAAGGCAGAAATCTCCCCAAAAAGGCCCATTTGATGCTGAGAGGCAGCAAGGGAGGAAAAAAGCCTGGGTTTGTTAGAGAAACGACAGCCGTGCGCCAGGCAGCGTTGCTATATATAAAACCTCAGTCCTCCCACACCTGAACCCGTCCCCACCACGCAGGGGCTGCAGGCGGACCGAAAAAAGCACCAAGAGCAACGACAGGGTGAGAATCCTTTTTGGATGCACCGACGGGCTGGAAGACGAGGATTTTTCAGCCAGGAAAAAAAAAAAATTAAAAAAAAAAAAAATCACACTTCCAGAGGAAGTTGGGAACAGCCTGCAAAACCGTGTGCGGCAGGGAGGGGGTGGGTAGGGACCGTGGTTTTATCCTGTGGCCCCCCCCCACCCCACCGCTGCCTTATGCTCCTTTGCCAAGCAGCCTATGCCGGCCATGGCTGGGGAAAAATCCCGAAAGCAACAGACCTCTGGCCTGATCCAGTGGATCTGGGGACACCAAGCAGCCCAGCTGATCCCGATACACGTGCCTCCTGGCCCCGTCTCCCTGTATGGGAAGGCGATCCCTGCTCCGGGATGGGTCCTACCCCTGTTGAGGTCTGAGCAGCACCAACACAAGGGGGTTTGGCACCTTTCGGGGGGGGTCTTTGTGCTGATGAAGGGTCGTGGACCCCTCCAGCAAAGGGGCTGGAGCCCGTGTCTGAATCACAAAGGTGTCAGTGGGGTGACACGAGCTGTGTGTGTGCTTAGCCATCCCAGTTGGGCTGAGTTTCCCAGCAATGGCCTTGGCAGTGGGAGCCTTTCCCAAGCCAACGAGCCCACCAAAGGTGTCCCTGCAGCCTGGGCATGTCCTCGAACGGAGCAAGGGGGACCAGCGAGGGGCTGAGCCGGGACGTGCGGGCTGCACTCGAGCGGCACCAATGCTGAGTGTCACATCCCCTTCCAGCCCTGCTGACATTCCCAGTTCCCACCACGGCACCACAGCTGCCTCCCCCCAGCCCCAGGGGCTGCAGCACCCCCCGCTGGAGAGGGAGCCGGCCACGAAGTGGTTAAATACCTCCTCCAGCAGCAGCCCAGTTCAAATAAAGTGCATCCCCCCAATGACACCCCATGGTATTTGCTGTGGGCTTGGCTTTGAGAGCAGATACAGATGATGAGAAGGGAAAAACAGGGAGAGGAGTCCTGTGTGGGACAGCCCCATAGCCAGGGGTCTCTCCTGGGTGAACCTGCTCCGTGAGATGTGCCGGGCTGTCACCTCTGGTCCCTCAAAACCCCAAAGCTGTGTCCCGCGTGTCCGTGAGCAAGCAGGATATCGCCCCGGCGCCCCCCACAGCAAGGGAAAACCTGAGCTGAAGTCAAATCTATTGTCCCCTTTCCGCTCCCCCGGTGGGGACACGCTTTGTCCCAGCCACGGGGACCCCGTGAAGGGCTGCCCTGCCTGATGGCTGCCACAACGCAACCGCTGCCCGTACACCCGGCACCCCCCTGAACCCCCGAGCAAACCCGTCGAAGGCTTCGGGACCCCCCACCCCCAGCCCAACCTGCCCCAAGCCGCTGCTGTGGCCAGATGTGCCTGGGCCAGCAACATGGAGGAAGAGCTTCTCCTCCAAGAGTTTGGGGCATCCTCGCTCCCTTTTAACCCCCGCGGCAGCCCCTGCAGAGCCTGTCCCTGTGGATTTTCCTACCTGACAGGGATCTTCACCCGCAAGTATCGATCCACCGCGATGGCCAGGAGCGCCAGGATAGAGCTCTCGGTGAGGATGAGGACGGGACAGGCCACCATGAGGCAGCTGTAGAACTCCGTCTGCGGTCCGATGTTGATGATGATGGCCAGGGGGATGACCAGAGCCCCCACGGCCACATCGGCCACCGCCAGGGAGACGATGAAGCAGAAAGTGGCATCCCGCAACGCTTGGTTCATCTTCACGGCCCAAATGACCAGGATATTCCCCGGCACGGACACCAAAGCGATGAGGACTTCGATGGAGATGTAAGCAGCCTGGAAGGCTGAGACGGGGTGTGCCATGATGCTCCGGTCCCCCCCCCCTCCCCAAATCTCGCTGGGGTCCCTCGGTCACCTGCAAACACACCGGGAGCCAGTTACCAACTGGCATCGCTAACTGGGCTGCGAGCCGGGATGCGGTCTGTGCCGGGGCGGGGGGGGCGGTGGGGGGGTGGGAAAAATAACCCTCTCCC